>JAFIRS010000951.1:0-487899 GCA_018342105.1 Gonioctena quinquepunctata | reverse complement strand
GATGCAGGAGTTGATTTTGGGAGGCATGTACTTTCAACTTGATGGGCTTCATTTCAGGGAAATAGTGAGGTTTTTTTAAAATGAAAATTTCCCCAAGCTTTGGGATGGCAGGGAGGACCTCAAACTAGCCCCGGGGGGCCGATTTCAATCCACCGATTACCATGTTTGGGGTTATTTAAAACGTTTATTCAACTGAAGAAAACTGGGGACCTTCAGGGAATTTTGGACGCATCGACAACTGAGAAATGACCAAGCTATGAATAAAAAGCAATTATAAAATCTTATTTAAACACGGAAATGATTGGGCAAAATGGGGCCACTTTGAACCCTGTTATAAAATGTTGTTTACTTTTTTTTTTGAGTCTTATTCTTTTCTTTAACTCAATAAATTTTACAACGTTATTTTTTTAAAAAAAAGTTATTTTTTTTTCGAAGGGGCATTTTTTCTTTTTAAATTTTTTTTTTATAAAATGTAGTGCAATGAAAAATGTTGGAAAATTTTTTTACGCCTAAGGGTGTTAGTCATTGATAATAATAATTTTTCCCAAATACGGATAGTCCTCTGTTTTTCAAAAGGTTGGGACCCAAAATTAAGAGAATAAAAAGGGGAAATTTTTGTGGTTTAAACCGGGAAAGACCATTTGGGGAAAAAAAAAATTTTTGGCCCCCCCTTTTATCGAAAATCTAGATTTATCCAAGAAAAAAAAAGTTGTATGGGAAACACCAAAACATTTAGTCACTCCTTTTTTCCAAAAAAATTTTCATTTTAAAAATTGATATACAGGGGTTGTTTTGACCCCTTCTATTAATTTTTTAAGGCCGGACCGGGAATAAACTTCTTTTTTTATTTTTAACGATCCCATGTGGAAAAAGAAATCCCAAATTTAAGAAATGTATATGGTGGTTCATAAAATTAGATAATTGAAAAAAAGGGGAAAATTAATAAACCCCCCTGTATCGGTTATAAAAAACGATAAACCCATAAAATATAGGTTTTCAGAAGCACCTCGGTGCCTCCATCACGTTTACTGTATGCGCTTTTCCCGGAATAACTCTGTATATATTAACTGACAACAGGGTATAGTCCCTTTTTCTTTACCTCGTTAAACCCAAATATGCCATTTTTAAAGAAAAAAATTCCCTGGGTTTTCCAAACTGGGATGTTTGTTTCCTTTCTTTATTTTATAAAATTAAAAAGTTATTTTTTGTGGTAAACGGTCTCTAATCTCAGCAATAAACTGGTAAGTAACCAAGCTTTGAATGTTAACGTGATATTCCGCTTTTTTTAAAATTTTTTTGTCATCGATGTTTTGGAATAAGGCTCAACCGATTTGTTGAGTTTTTTTGAAAAAAAAATTATCCTGTCATATTTCTTTAAATAAAATGATTTTACATTACATTATCTTTCATTTAAATCTCACATGTCATAACATAAAAATCTGGTGGGCAGTTTTACAAAAAACATCATGACAATTCCTGAGATGGTTTTGAGTCAACGAGTGTTGAACAATTGGTTCTAAAAGGTCATGACAGAATATTTAACGGAGGACAGATCCAGAGCGAGCCCGTCTGTTTCCAAGAACGGATAAAATTTTCCTAATTCCACTTATCATTATTGAAAAAAATATACGAAATAGAAGGGAAAGTCATTATTGGAATTTAGTTCGCTTTATCAAAATTATAATAAGGGAACTATATGAGGCGCCGTTCAGGTCAAATTTCTTGGAAATATATATATAATTTTGAGTCAATATATTTGTTAATTGAGCAAATTATTATTTTGGTTTCCAAATAATTTTCGCCAAATATATACATTTACATTTCAAGCCTTCAAATTAAAAAAAATGTAAATTTAAATTATTTAAAAATTCGATCATTTATGTCCCCAAAAAATGCATGGAAACATGGCAACTAGGCAAATGACCTTTTTTGCTATTTCTAATAGATGGGGCCGAATACCAATCATACGACTCGCCAGAATGTATTCTCAGAATGTTCTTTGTTTATTTATAATTTAAAGTCAAATACCTGAAAAAATTCAAAGTTGGGTATTTTAATGACAATTCCCATGTTATAACTAACCTAACCTTACTTTTCAGAATGATATTTGATTATTTTGGGAGACTTGTTCTTTTTTTTTTTTTCAGAGGAGTTTTTAAAGGGAATTTAAGACCCAAAAAATTGGTAAATTTTTGTGGCCTTGAATTTTATTGATTGGTGTAAACAAAAAAGGGTCTAATTTAAATTTCGACCAATAAATTGATGAGTTTAGAATCGTTCAAATTTTTTCATCAATTTTAGTGACAATTGGTAACTTTCAGTCATAATTGATGCCGCATAGATTTTCAGGTTATGTTATAAAAGCGATTTCAATACCCCCCCTTAACCTCGAAAAAAAATGATTGTAGAAAAAATGTTATTTATAAAAAAGAATAAAAATTGTTTTTTCCCGCAAAAAAACCGAGGCGATTATAAAACCCCCGGTCAAAAAAAAAATTAACTTTTTTTCCAATATTTTGGTTTTAATAAAAAAAATGTAAAACTTTATTATTGACGTTTTGGGAAGCAAACGCCCAATTTTTATTGTTTTGGCAGTGACATTAAGCAAAATTTTTTCCACAATCGTACAAAACCCCCAAAAAAAATTAGAACAAATATTAGGTTGTCAGGGGCATAGTTTTACCTGTATTAAATTTGTATGGAGGGAATATGATTGTATGTTTAATAAAACTATTGAAATGAGAATGAGGGGATTGTGTTTACCTACCTGTTTTAAACAACGTAGGTCTGTACTTTTTTTGCACGCCGGGCAAATTTTTTTACAGAAATAGCCTATTTTTGACTTTTAAAAAAATAATCAAAATGACGAAAATTTTAAAAAAAAAAATTGATTAATTCGCAGCAATGTGCATTGCGAATAGGGAAAACAGGGGTTAGAAGATGGTGGATTAGATTTTGGATTAAAAAAAAAAAGGAAACTTGACATTAGTCCACGAAGAATTTCTGGTGCAGATCCTGACTTAAAAGAATTTAAGGATAAACAATTAAAAAAGCTATTGAATAATATTCGGAATTTTTGCTAGTTAAACCCATTTTTTTGTCAGTATGTTGGTATTCCTGTTGCCAAAGTTGACCAATAAATTGTCGGGTTTAAATATAACCCATATTGGTCAATTTTTTGTTAATTTATTGATCAATTTTATTGATTTAAATTTCGCATAATACATACTTCTAAGAACTAAGCGTCGGTAGAATGTGGCAAAACTTTTTGTGTACCTATTCAGGGGCATTTTTTAATTTTGGATATTACATTTTTCCCAAAAGCCTGGGTGGTTTTATATAATGCCTTTTTAAACGTGATGAATTTCTGATGAGCTGATTAAAAATGATTTACTCCCGTTAAAAAAATTTAATATTTTGAATGAATGGATAGAAGTCAGTGATTGATTGATGTTACTGGATTGGGCAAACTTTCATCAAAGGGTCCATAAGTAAAAGGGATGCCAAATGAGCGGAAGTGCTACAGGAAAAAAAAATGTCAGAAAAATAAATAAATAAATGTAGGTATTTTGAAAACACATATTGCATTGGGTTAATATTTGGAAACCCCATTTAAATTTGAAATTTGGGTAAAAAAACTAAATGGTGGTAAATAAAAAACTTGTAATTGAAAATTTGAGGTAATTGATTTCAAGATTTGTTTTTTTACTCACACTGATGTATTTGGATTAAAGATGAATAAATATTTCCTTGACTGCTATTTTTTTTTTAGTTCAACATGACCAGTAATCAAATTGCCCTCAAGATAAATAATTTTATCCAATAAAAAAACATTTCTTATTGGGATTTTCTGAGAAAATTATTGATTATTTAAGTAAAAAAACAACATGTAACTCCCCAAAAATTTTGGAAAAATGAACCACGGAACTAAGGGCACTTGTCAATTTCAAGAAATGACAACTGTGAACTACCATGCCTGGCCATGCTCTATTAGCCACCCTTTTTTACAATGACTTCCCCCGTTGCCATATGTACTAAATCGCGTCGGTTGCGCCATCTCTTGGCGAATAAAAAGACCAAATTTATAAATATATCAGAATATACATTTTATGATTTGTAAGCTTGAAATGTAAATTTTTTGGTTGAACAATAAATATATCGGAACGCAAAATAATAAATATTTACAATTAACAAATATATTGACTCATAATTATATATATTTGCTAAGAACTTTTGACCTGAACCGCCCCTAAAACTACCCTATTCCAAAGTGGATTTTCTTCATATTAACGAATGGTTTTTTTTAGAATTAATTAAGAACAAAATATTCGAATAAAAAAATTAATGGATTGCCTAGAATGAAAGAGGAGAAATTTTTAAATTTTTCTGTTAAAATAAATTTGTGTCAACCGGTATAAAATAAACCTTTCTTTTTTTCACAGAATAAGAGGTTTCGAGGGAAGTTTTTCGATCGACACTCAGTAGTCTTATTTAAATTCAGGGGGGAAGAATAAAATTTAAAACGTTCCAAGGAAGAAAAAGGGAAACCCTTAATTAATCCCTGTTTGGGAAAAAATTTGCTAATAACTCCCAATATATTTCACCACAAAAGAAGTTGTAATGACAAAGGGTAGATGTTAAGAAAGCCTTGGGGGCCTGTTTTTTTCGTGCCGATCCTCCAAAAAAAAAGATTCTCCTGAAAACCCTTTTCAAAAATACGCCACCGATAACGTAGCAAATTTTAAAAAAAGACAAAGAAAACTACCCCCCTGTATTTTGTAATGAAAAACCTGCAGGGTGTACAAAATTTGTTTTCACAAGGGGAAGTTTAATTTTTCTCAGGCTGACGTACATTTCCATACAAGAGGGAGAGACGAAGATTCATCTCAAGAACGGTTGAAAAAAAAGGGCGCTTGATTACTAATTAAAAATCTGAAAGGGGCCGATGTTTAAAATGCGGAGCCGGGAAAATATATAGATATATGAGACAAAAAAATAAGACTGCCCAAGACGAAATTTAGTTAGAAATGGGGATTTTACATTCTCGGGAAGAATTTGATGTAATTAATGTATAAGGAAAAATAGAGCCACAGATGTACAATATAGCAAAGTCGGGTACTGATTACATTAATTTCATCTGCAGGATAGGAAGTTTTAAATGTTTATGAAGACCATTCGCTTTGATCCGACGGCTTTTACTATTTCCATTTTTTTTTATACTTGGGAAATATCTAGGAAAGAGAAAAATCGAAGAGGCGAATAATGTTAATTGATTTTGTCGTTGGGGAGGTTGGGAAAACTATGATTCTATATATCATCCCAAAATGAAATAAACCAACACTTTGAGGAAAAGCATGAGGAAAAAAATTTTGTTTTGATCATAGGAAAATGGAATATGGGATAGAATTATAGCCCAACAATTATTCCAATTTTGGGAAATTTACGTGGTTTTTTTAACTCGTAAAAAACTATCCGGGGGATTTTACAGTTTTTTTCTTTTCTCAGGGCATTTTTTTTTAAGATGTTTTGTCCAGATAGGGTGACGAAATTTTTTGGGGAAAAACCGGGTCCCCCAGAAGACAAATGATGGTGAAAAAAAGTTTTTTTTTTTACGATTTATTCCTCAAATGATCTTTAAAAACCCAAGGCTGAGGGCATAAAAGGGAAAAAAAAAATTTTCCGTGTTTCTACATCTACATTTTTTTCCCTGGAGGCATAAACCCGGCGTTCAGGAAATAATGTACAAATGATAAAGTAAAGCATCTTGTTATTTTAGTCGTTATTCTCCTTTGATACAATTTTTTTTTTGTTAAAAGGGAAAAACGCTCGTTTCCCCCCCACCCCTTTTTTTTAAAAACACAAAGAATGTTGTTCGAAGAAAAAAAGGGGGCAGAATCAAAAGATCTACATAAGGGAACATTTCGTTTTTTTGGGGCCCGGTATAAAGCAAAAAGGGAAAAATAAACGGGAGCAATAGATAATGCAATAGATTTCCCTTTATACTTTTTTTTTTTGGTCAATTTTTTTTAAAATTTTGATATTATAGGGGCCCAAAAAAATATCTTGGGCCCCCTTTTATGTATCTGTCAAAAAAAATTTTGCGATATAATTTTCTTTTTGAATGATATGAAGATTGACTATTGCCTTCCCTTTATTTTTTATTTTGTATATTGAATTTTTTTTTTAGATGATTATTTTTTTTTAAACCCCCCCAAAACCATTTTTGAAAGGTAAAATCTGTTCATATATGACATCATCTTTTTTTTTTCAAATCCTTTTTTTTCCTGGCGTGTTTTTTGGGCTATGCCCCCCTTTTGCTGGAGAACATGGGTAAAAAAAAGAAAAAATTTTTTGACCTTTTTCCATACCTGCCATCGATATCAATGTATGATATGTTTTGGGTCCCCATTTTTTTTCAAAAAAGGGAGTTCTTTTTTTTTTTCTTTTTTTTTTGGTTCTCGTTATGTATTAAATATATATTTTATATAAAGTATATATATGATCTTAGGAAAAGGTTTAAAATCCCTCTTCACTCCCGATCTAGATTACAAAACATCATCAACATGGATTTGTTCGAAATTATGAACGGGATGATCATAAAATCAGATGTGGAACCCATCTGCGAATGAAAGATAAACTATTTTCCCATCGTTTGAAATAACCTCTGGGGGTTTTTTTTGTAAGATCGAACAGCAACTACTTCCCTGGCTAAATCCATGTTGGACTTGAACCTACATTTGATAGATTTGACGGGGAATAAAAATTAAAACTATCGGGAATGATAATGCTTTCACTTTCAGATTTTTTTCTCTTGAGTTAGGGTATTTTCTTAATATCTATCAGATGCAGTTCAATGTCCAGCGTGGCTATAGCCGAGGGAAATAGTTGTTTTGTGTTAGATATTACAAAAATAACTTATTATTGTCGTGGATTTTCAATTTTTAGAAAAATCCTTCTCTTCAATTTTCAATTGAGAATATTTCCCATTTCATCATCAACATATCTCCACCATACTCTGGAACCATTATGGTAATTTTCAATAGAGGATTCCTCAAAATGTTCCATGAATGTTATGCTCAAAATGGATGACTTTGGGAAATCGTTTTTGAATTGAACATGTTTTTCTCAGTGCAGAGTTTGGGAGTTCTATGTGTAATGGTATTAATTTTGTTCTGGTGCTCAATAATATGTTTCTTTCCAGTTTATTTTCAATGGAAACCTTAGTAAACAAACTTTTTGTCGTTGAAACTTAACTTCAAAATGTTGAAAAGGTATTCTTTGAGTTTATGTCAGTATTCTCATATTCATAACATCCATTAAATGTTCATGCCATCGTAGGTTTGGGAATTCATTCATTTCAAGTCAGTGTCGTACACATAATTCATATTAGGATGATCTGAAATAATTGATGTAAATCAGACGAGCAGTATCCCTATGTTGAAAATGCCCTGTTTCGGATCCAATAATGACAAATCCGCACTCGAACGAAATGATCCTATTAATCAATAAAATACAAAATTTACCGTGAACTACAAAAAAATTGTATTTTATCGCGGATGATAACTCCCATTTAATCGCCCTCAAAACTCGTCAAAGTACCAGTCCATTTAAAATAGTGAAATCCAATAATTTGTACCCACTCGGGACATCAATTTTAGCCACTCTTATGTCCATTTTACTACTCCAAGGGTCATTTATGTCAAAACTAATAATATACCTAATATGAATAATAACAATGATAATTATGTGATTCATGCTGGGCGTTTCGAAATTATATGAATATTAAGCGAATAATTTTGATTACTGAGAATATTTATAGCGGGGAAACTCCATAAAGATGATTTGCTTTTCTTTGATTTTTTCAGAAAGGTAGACCAACAGAACCTTTTCAGACACTCCAATAAAAAAAAATATTGTCTTCCATCTATGAAACGCCATATATTCTTTTTCATACTTAAGGCGCGATTTCTGCGGCAATAAACTCTTCGCGCATCGGCAGCCTCAATATCTACATCTTCTGGCAAAGCATCTTCATCACTATTTTCGTTTTGTTAATTAAAATCGCACATTTTTCAGGATAATTTCAACCATTAATATCGATAAAAGTCAAAACAAGTCGCGTTACTATAAACAAAATACAAACAACCGTAAACAGTACAGCGATACAGCCAATGTGACTCTAATAATAATTCAAACTGCTTCCTTTTCATCAATTTTGTTAAAATTTCCGCTCAGGATTAAAATAGAATATTCACACGAGGTAAAAGGCTTTACCTCCACGTGCATCAACATTTTCCACTCACAGGTAAAGCATCTCTTTACTGTCTTATATAATAAATAACTATTAACATTTTGAAGTTTTTGGTAGGTACTTAAGTCAGAACTCATCGATATAAATGTTGTGTAATATAACGGAAAGCATACTTCTGTTGGACTTTGGGACATAAATGCAAATATGCCGAGGACACCACTACCCATTACTGACATATGTCAGACACTATCAACTCCATTGTACTGAAATGTTAGAGCTGTCTGAGCGTTTCAAATTCATAACAAAATTACTATTCTCGGGACATTGATCGTTGTTTCTCGAATGAAAAGAGATATACTCGTATTATCATCAATGATCATAAACAGTTTTGTTTTCTCTTCGAGGGCAAAAGTAGCATGAAGAAATGGTACATTGGGATTTTGGTCATAGAAATGTGAACAATTTTCCCAAGTGCATTAAAAACCCAATCAACCGCAATTTTGTATCCGTATGAACGTCATTATCAGAGTAATGTTATTCGCATTTAAAAACATTTAGTGTAGTTTCCGATCGACTGCATCAATTACTCAAACTCAGTAAAAGGAATTCACGGTCGTTTCGCAACTACCCCTCTCATGTCTGTCTTTACGAGGAGGAAGAAGAGAGAAAATGCGGTTTAACAATAGTCAGATGAGGGGATCAGTTTACGTCTCTTACAAATAACCTGCCGACTAAATTTGTTTAAAGCATTCAATTATCATGACCGGTGCTGGGGGAGTCCTGGCACCTTCGTGAAACTAACTAAACCTCTCCCTTCTAAACGATATATTCAAAAGTTATATGTGACTTATGTAACTACGTTATTGATTGAGCCATGTTAATTTTACTTAATTTGTCTAGGCACGGAAGTGTTCTACTCCAACATATATTGTCGTTTATTAAACCCAACTTTATTGTATTATTCTACGATTTATAATCACTGCTATAAAAATCAGCCTGGAATAGATGTATCGCTTCTCATTATTTTAACACGAAAACATACGCACTTCACGAACAACAATTTTTATTCCGGAAAAAAAATAATCGACTATTTTCAACTTTTTTTTAAAAAAAGTTCCACACCTTTTAAAATGTATTACTTCTTCTAGTATTATTTTCAATCTGAAATTGGATGATTAGCTTTAATGCATAGTGTGTTCATCATATACAGAGACTTCAAAGTAACTTTGATGTATTTTTATGTTTTATTCCATGTGATCCAGGAATTTTATAACCACTTTCATGATATGGTGCATCACCCCGAATATGGTGCATCACACCAGTTCCAACATTTTCTGAATATTTCCATTACCATATCATTTTTATTTGTCTGAACTTCAAAAAATATTTCCCACACACCTGAAGATTCTATTCATTCAACAACTCTGATGTTGTGAAAAACCGTTAACCAATTAGCATCATTGGGAAAAACTTCAATTTTTGTGGTGCCCGAACACAAAACAATTATGATGCCTTCCATATTCCATAACACCAATAACAAACTTGGCTTTAGAACGTTTGAGTGTACGTTGAATATGTGATAAAATTTCTGTATCGACTTCCGATGTGCACGATACAAAGTTTTATTATTCAACCATAAATAATTCCAACATTTGAATATTTCGAAAAATTATCAACCAAACGTTTTGTACTCTGCATCAGACTTTAACGCCGTATTTATCAGATTCGGGCTATATACAATAGTTTCCCCTTTTTCCGCCATGCACCGCCATATATTTTATATTGGTAAATATAACTTTTATACGACCAAGGGCGGATCTATGGGGTGAGTGGTAATGGGGGAAATTTCCCTTTCCCCCCGGACTGGAAAATACTATAATAATTCAAAGAACATGCTTGTTTTCTGGCTAATATATACCTATAGCAGCGGACTATTGAAAATTACAATGTACATAGATTTTAAGATGCAATATTAAATGATTTGACTATGGATTTGATGTGTTTTTCAATATCCAATTTGAATATAATCCTGCCAAGTCATTATCAATTTTTTTAATGTTTCATGTGATAATGGAAATTCCGCCAGTTGAACTTAAAACAAATAAAATTCGAGCTAAAATTGTGGCAAGATGAATGTAAAACGAAACCTCCTAGATTTGAGATCTGGATATGAAAAATAAATTTTACAGCCTTTGCTATCTCTGCCCTGTAGTTTAGCTTCTGCAGAAAGGTCCTTTCGGCTCTAAAACGGGTCGAAACGTTGGCAGATAAAAGACTGAGGAAGTTTAGCAGGTCTTGCCTTTTGCACATCAACGCAATATTTTAATGGAAATAGAAAAAGTTATAGATTGTTTTGCAAATTTGAAAGAAACGCAAAACTGAGTTTGTTTTGTGAGAATTATTGATTTTATTAAAGGGCGTAAACAGTATAAGCCTACAATGAACCTATAAAAATTTCCTTTTCGACTTTTATCAGTAGAAAAATAGATACAAGAAATACAAATTTGACTGGAGCAAAAGAACGTATTTGAAATAATAATAAGGCAAATATTTACCAAAAATGATCCTTTAAAGTTCGTTGATCTTAAATTATTTTGGTGCTGAACTTTAATAAAGTTGATAAGTTATTTTCCACTATGATTTTTTTCCCTATGGAGTCGATGGATTTCGGAGGTTGTTATGGTAGCCATTGTTTTATAACCTTAATTATGGCTTTGGAGTTCTGAGGCTTTATAGAAATGAGTTCAATTTGGAACTCTTGGAAAACATTTAGTCTCCTCTGCTTAATGAAATGTTCATTTAATGTTAATTGTAGAAATGGGCACATTGTATGAGCGTAATGGATCAGAAAATTTTCCACCTGATGAATTTACTTGGATTAATAGTTGAACAATTGTCCTTTTTCATACCTACCAACATAATATGGTTCATATAAGATAAAACTGAGAGTTGATCGTGTATTTAAATCGTGATTTTTAACCTTTTATCTTAATTTTTATTGACATTTCATATGAAGTTCTAGCCAGCACTGAAAGAGTTGTCACGGCAACAGTAAGTATGGATAAAATAAGAAGGTTTCATTTAATTCGAATAAAGTTTTGGAGGCAAGTTACATGACAAAAAATATACACATTGAAGTTGTTCCTTGTGAGGTACTTGATAAATAGGATATCCAGCCACCCTGTGATGATTTCTACATTGAAAACAAAATTATGGTTTTACAGTGGTGTCTTAGGAATGAAACTCAACCTATATATTCGAAACTTACCTTCCACAATTCAGATTTGATATACTCTTCAATATTTTTTTCGTTAAATATATTGTTTGATCAAGTCTTTAATATTTTTTTCGAAAAAATATTATTTGATCATGATGCTTTCTAAGAAGATAATACTGATTTTCTGAAAAATATAATGAAAGTTAGCTGATTGATGTTTTGTTGAATGTCGCTTATATCCCCCATAAAGATTTCCAAAAGATCCCTTCTGATGTAGGAGTTCCCAGGATGGCAGATATTCTTCGTGATTCATTATATTGACATAAATTGATCAACCAAAATTTTAGCATTGAAATTATACTGGCGCGAATGAAAGTGATACCTAACACATCTCCATTTAGTATTAATTCAGCATTTTTTCTTGTCATTGCATCATGGAAGAAGGGAATTGTTTCCATTCTATCGTTTTTTTACACATGATTCGTTAGATTTATTGATGACAATTTCAGAATCAATAAAACTCTTCCTCGAGCTTCACACTCGCATTGGGGAATAAACAAAATTCAAACAAATTTTTTTTTTCATGATGCAAAAGATAAGAGAATACTCGATACACTAGATACTCATCATTTGTATACAGATCGGATCTAACCTTCTATTTTGTTTTCGAAATGGTCCCAAAATTATTTCGAATTTGGCAACACCTAGAAAAACATTTATGAAACTCATCAGAATATCGTTTATGGACTAGAATGCGTTACTATGTGATCCCGGCAAAAGTTGGAATTCTTATTAGCGTTATGTTTCAAATTCAACAAATGAATCTTATTAGGGGGGAATTCTTATTAGCGTTATGTTTCGAATTAAACAAAATAAATCTTATTAGTTCATGAATTTTGTTTTTGAAATATATTTTGGTCTTCAATATATATTCTCATTATTGAAATAACAAATTAATGTCATGTTAACATCAGCAGGGATTGTAACATTAAATATTGTTATTTTTAGTTTAATAAAATCAAAATATCAACGCCACAATTTGATAACATTTAAAATATTTTTTTTTGAAAACAATTTTGTAATGTATTTTCTATGATATAAAAATATTTTTTCCCCTGTGATTATTTCTAGTTGTCAAAGAATTGGAACGAAGTTCCTTAACGCGGCTTCGAGTGTTGACTGGAGAAATAATCACGTAAGAAAAAAAAAGAGCCCCTCCATGCGGCTTTCACTGTCTCTTTTGTCTCTTTCTATTATCTATGAGTTTGTGTGACAACTACACTTCGTCCTGTCAGAATTAAATGTCAACGCATTTAATTCCTATATAGGAAATAGGAAAAGCAACATTGATGGAATGAGGGATTTTGAACTCTCTACATTCAGTGATTTGATATTTAAATTCAAATATACCTTTTTTTAGCATGTTAGAAAGCCTCAGTTATTTCAAGTAAGGAAATGAATAATTTAATTGTGTCAATTTTTGTATATTAATAAAAAACCCCGTAAACGGGTTGGCATGATAGTCCCTCACGGGTAGGCTCGGTTCGATCCCATACCAAGGAATCTTTTATCGGTTCCAGATACAAACATATTTGTTCTTTATATATATTTCAGGTTTTTGATGAGTTCAGAGCAGTGAATGATCATTGTGAATGAATAAATGTGTAGAACAAGCATTTAGAAACGGTAATTATTCGAACAAGATTCCTTCGATTTTATGGAAAAAATAGTTGTAACTTTCCCCTTTAACATTATATAAACATGAATTCGGTAGTTTTTTTCCAGTTTTAAATGTGATTCGAGAAATATTCTCATGAAATATGATTGAAATATGATTCGTGCTTAGGGTTTTTCCTTTTTTTTATTTTTCTCAAGCATTTTGCCTCCAGGAAATTTAACTCGTGCAATTTGGCCTTATTATCAAAGATTAAGCCACTCAAACTCCGCCTTCATGGTTTGATCAGATAATAAGACCGCAAATGCTTTCCAGACTTCAAAAAATTTTGAGCGATAAAAAATGATATATTTTCGATACATGAGCTTATGATATATATGCGAATACAAGATATTATCGTTGAGTGGTAATACGTGGAAGATATTTTGTTTCTTTTATATTTCTATATAACGTGTGTTTAGATGATTATATCTTTTACATTGAATATGTGGTCAATTTAATATGATATAACGAATAGTATTATCACTTATAATTGACGGGAAATTTAGATTTATCGGGGAAATTTAGTTGTTTAAGATAAACTGTTGCCTAGCAATTAGACGAGAAAAACTGTCAATTATTAGAAACGTGACACCGAAGGTGGAGCGTTTTGTTGACAGTTTTCGAGTCAAATCTGAAGGAAACAGTTTAGAATTGAACAACAAAATTTACCGATATCAAATCAAACATCGAGGTAATTCAGGACAATTTAATGAATAAGAAATTTAGAAACATATCAATGCAAACTTTATTTATTTTGGCAACCAACACCGCGATAATTGATAAACAAATGAGGAAAAACCACTAGTGCATTTTGCGTAAAGTTGCAGCTGCTGCCGCGTCAAACTGACAATTGCACTGTGGCATATGCATTTTTTATAAATGAGTTGAATTGTCACGAATAAAATACCTTTCACTGAGCGGAGAGTTTGGAAAAAGGATATATAGGTATATTATTGCTTGGTATTACGTGACAATTTCTACCAGTCTGACGTGGTCTGACCGCACAAGTTTTTTTTAAACTCATATATAATTTGCATAAAATCACTTTCATTACATTGAATTAAAAGATACGCATTCATACAAATTATCAACTGGACTGAAAATCCATATCATATCCAGTAAAAATAAGGTCTTTGTTGAAATAAAGTGATTTTGGTTGAAAAAGGGGGTGAAATGACTATGACGTTTAGATTTCAAGTAAGAGTCATAAAATTATATTTGGGCTCTTCTTTCCAAATAAAAAACACGTATTTCAGGGTTTTCTCAATTCAACCCTGAAGGAGTGAAATGGGGTTTGTAGTTAAGGGGTACAATTGAATTTGAGTTGAGGTCATTAAATTGGAGTTTCGGCTTTCGTCACAAATAAAGAAATCCATGCGGGCAAAACTAGTAGTTCTATATTAGGTAACATTTTACCTAAAGTCAACAGCAAAATAGGTCCGGGCACGTTCAAGAAGAATTGTTATAAAATTTGTTCGATAAATACGACAAATTTGTATTTTCCTAATAGTAAGTTGAGAGGAAACTTGCAGACATTTCTATCGTGAAACAGACTATATATTTGTTGGCTTACCATGTTTCCGCCCTTGAATAAAAATCAATGATTTCCCCAAAATAGCCTCATCCTAATGAGTATCCTTCAAAATACATAAATGAGACATTTGTGAATCTTTCAAACTAGTTTTTGGCATGTTTCACAGAAAAAATTGATAGAATACGAGGAATTCCATCCGATTTATCCCAGAAAATGAAATCTTTTGAGGGGGCCCATTTGTTTAACACAGTAAAAAAACAACAATATCACAGAAAAATTGTATCGCAAATGCAATTTTGATTAGGAGTACTTCATCTATATTCATTTCTAGGACTGATAATTATTTTACGAAGGTCATGATTATATCATTATTTGCATAGCCGTTGCCCATAGTACAGTAAGAGGAATTGGATTATGATAGAATACACAGGAAACTTCTGTCTTCTTCTAACCTCTGATTTGTTGATCCCTCAGGACATGAATAGGTAGAAAGGACTACATTTCAAGACAAAGTTACTTATTCATCGCATCGACCTACTCCAAATGTTTTTTATCTCAATTTTCGACTCCGCAATTACTCCCATTTTTTTTTCGATGCCTTAAAATTTTTTTCGCCAATTTGGGGGTTTGACTTATTTCGAAATTTAAAAAAATACATATACCCGTCCAATAAAATATATCAGTACTAGTATCGAAATATGAATAATGATTTCAAAGGTATTTCGGGAATATGTAAAGATATATTCAATTTGATAAAATGGAGAATTACCGGTATTCTTTATTTTTCAATGTTTTATAAATAATTCGAGAATACAAACAACGGAATTTCCTAATTGTATAGTATATACTTTTTGGAAGTCTGACGCAGTCTAGCAGAACTCCGTTTACCTATATACTAGGTGGCCCAGGAGGATCCTATAACTTTTTTGACGGGTAAACAGTTTTTTATAAGAAATAGGTAGTTCTTGTCAGCATCCTTGGGCCAATTCACCATAACAAAATGAAAGTAGATTACAGAATGGCCTGTTGCGATAGATGGAAATACGCCAGAGAGATAAGTGAGAGTAGCTCAAATTTTCAGTTTTTTTTAGTAATATTACATATATATATATATATATATATATATATATACAGGCTTTTCACGATGAGGTTAATCAGACGTTTCTAAAACCAGACAACGGATCAACCTGAGAATTTCACAGTATGCATGCATACAAATTCATAGTTAAATATATATATATATATATTAATATATATATATATATTTTATATATATATATATATATATACAGGGCTTTCACAATGAGCGTTAATTAGACGTTTCTGGCAAACCAGACAACGGATCAACCTAAAAATTCCACAGTTTGCATTAGTTGATATGGTCTACACGCCTAAAATTTGAGACGATGCGGCGTTGCCGCTTCTACTATAATGTAGCAGCTACTTTGTTTTTTTCAAATGGAACACCTGTATATAATATCATCTATAATTTCTTATCACTTTGTCAAAACATTTACTTTTTTCCCCATACCTATCTGTTACCGTTGAAATATAAATAAATTTCGATTTTTTTGCCAAACATGTACTTTTATAAACGCTGATAATCTTGAACTTTCTGGTACTAAGATGATCAAATTCGAAATGGGGTGGAGGATACCATGAGGATCTTCACATCGAGTCATATTTTATTTCCCTCATATTCTGTTTACATGAAAAAATGAGGGGAATTTAAATTTTTTTCAATGGAACACCCTGTATTTCCCTTTTTGAGCTCTACATCCAATTTTAGAGTGATTTCGTTCAGATAATCCTATTTCGATTTCGAACCGTTTCGAGATAAACTGTTTCAAACAGAAACTGACGGGGTTTTCCCTTTTGTATTCATCACTTATTTTGAAATTTAACAGATTCCGTTCGATGTTCTTTCATCAGTCACAGATAATACAGAGAATACATAATTATTAAAATACTCTTCAACCATCAAATGAAACTTCTTTCAAACAATAGTTTTATTAACGCTGAAAGAACTGAAAATAATTTCATGAATTAGTGGGGTTTATTCAATTGTCAGTGATTTCAGAATATGTTCGAACACATCTCCACCTCTCTTGAACGACATAATCTCTTCAAAGATTTTCATGTGTAGCGTTTCTGATTGAGTCTGGAATTAACTATGAAAGCAGTTCTAACTCTCGTTTTCCCATATCTTCCATTGTTGTAACTGGTTGGAGTAAACCATATTTTTAATGGAACCCCACAAAATCATCTAATGGATTGCCATCTGGTTTTCCCAGGAGGCCAACGAAAAAGGTTCATTATTACCAATCCATCTGTATTCGAAGATTTCAGTTAAAGCTTCGCTACTGAACGGGAATTATATTATCACGTTCTCTTTCTGGCCTTTTATTTAAAATCATTTTGAATTCCATTTTCCGTAAATCTCTATATTTTGTTGCATTCAAATTATCATCATAAAACTCGATATAAAAAATTGACCCATTCTTTGGCAAAATACATTAAATTGCCATCTTTCTTAAAAAACCTTGGCGAACGACAGGGGGATTTTCGGGCCCCAATAATGACTGTTGTGTCTATTGAAAACTGCATTTTTTTTTAAACTTGGCCTCATCTGTCCATATGATATTGTCAAGGAAATGTTCATCCTCTTGAGTCTTGACAAGTAACCATTCAAATAATTCCAATAGAATTTATAGGGGTGCATGTGTGTTTATTAAGAATGCGATAAATTGTCACGTAGGGGTATACCTTTCAGCCTCGTGTAGAAAGCATTTGGGAAAAGCATGAAAAAAAACCCAGAACTGTTTTGATTGTCATCATCATCCACTTCAGGCTTTCAACGAATTACTTTTGGACGAAGGTTCCATTCAACCACAGTTTTTTTATTATCGATTTATCACATTATTATTCGGCTTGGAAGTTGTGGATATCTTTCAGGGAATACTCGGCATGTTCTACTTGCAATTCTATTGCACTCACCATAAATCATTAATAAATTCAATAAATCTTCATTACTGTAACCTAACCTTGACATTTTTTTTATTATAATTGGTATCACAATCAGTCAAAACCACCAACGAGAGTTTGACGTTTCAAAATTGGGTCATTCATTTTTCAAAGCACACTATTGAATATATCAATGTGCAATGTTGTACGTAGAGACACTCAAACCTCAATGCATACAAATTGTAACCTTTTCTAAGGTACATATCAATTTTGAATTGACTGATTTGAGACTGTTGGAAAACTAAATCGGAAAGAAATATTTCGTGGTATAAAATAGATGTTAAATTTCAAAAAATAAGTGATGAATACAAGGAACCATGTCATTTTCTGTTTGAAACAGTTTATCTCGAAAAAGGTTCGAAATTTAAATAGGATTATCTGAACAAAGTCAATCTAAAATTGGATGTAAAAGCTCAAAAAATGTTGAAATATACAGGAGATGTTCCCTTTTAAAAATTGACTTCCACTCATTTTTTCGTGAACAAAGTATCAGCATTTTTGAAGACCCTGTATGAGGCTCATTAAAAAATGAGTCGAAGTGAAGTTTCATAGTATCCTCCACTCCATTTCGAATTGATCGTCTCAGTTCCAGAGAGTTCAAGATTATCAGCGTTTATAAAAGTACATGTTTGGTAAGAAAAAATCGAAATTAATTTATATCTTCTAAACGGAAGATAGGTATAGGGAAATAGTACATGAAATTGTTGACGAAGTGATAAGAACTCATAATATGATATTATATACAGGGTGTTCCGAAAATCAAAGTAGCCGCTACTTTATAGTAGAACGGCAACGCCGCATTGTCTAAAATATTTTAGTCGTGTGGATCATATCAATTTATGCATACTGTGGAATTTTCAGGTTGTTCCGTTGTCTGGTTTGCCAGAAACGTCTAATTAAGGCTCATCGTGAAAGCCTATATATATATATATATATATATATATATATATATATATATATATTTAACTAGTGAATATTGGGAGTAACGAAAAAAGAAAACTATTTAAAGTTAATCCAAGCTTTCAGAAACTTTACTTCCATCATCAGGAGACTACAACGGAAAAGGATTATACAGTGAGTGAACACTACATAACACTAGTGGGAAAATTATGATAAAATTCATGATTACTCAATACATTAAAATATAATTAAAGTTTCTCTATATGTGCCATGATTGAAACAACTGACATATTAGCAATATTCCCACACTTTTTTGACATTTGGCAAGTGACACTATGTCACTGAGTTCCGTGGTAAGCAACTATTAGTGTGTATCAACTAGATCCGAGTTGATTTAATCTGTGATGTATTCAAATTGACATTACTGAAGCTGATTTTCTTTTTTAAGTAAGAATTACGTATTTTTTCTTTCAATGATAAAATTTACAATAAAGTTTGGCACTGATGAAACGGATGTTGTTTTACCTATACTAAATACGAATATTATGTATGATCTTTCAGACACAGTTTCTCCTGTTTCATCATTGAATCTTCATTTCATGAAAAAATATTGTTGCATTACCTAAAGGTGGAATTAATGAGTTCCTTGATACATATAATGGATATGATCCACATATCCAGTTTACAGTAGAAAGTTAGAACATAAACCAATCCGTACCATTTCTAGACACAAAACTTGCCAGACAACCAATAACATGATTCTAAATGAATGGTACAGGAATCCATGTAGCTCCGACAGATATATGAACTATCGTTCGAACTAAAAACACTCTATGAAAGTGGATTCGACCAAACAAATGAAAATCAGGGTTATTAGAATCTCAGATTCTTTATTTCATAATAATTTAAACAGGGCCGGATTAAGGGGGCAACTGGGGCCCCCACAAGAGGGGGCCCCACAATGAAATCGTTAAGTAAAATTTCCTAACAAATACCGAATTATATGCAAATTCAGCGTGGCTTTAGCCGGGGAAGTAGTTGTTTCTCTTAGATATTACAAAAATAACTTCTTTTATCGTGGATTTTCCAATCACAGGAAAATATTTCTATTCAATATTCAATAGAGAATGTTTCCCTTTCCAACATGAATTCCCCACAAGAGGTTATCTTAAACGATGGAAGATAGTGATTAAAGTTTATCTTTCAGTCGCAGATGTTTCCCCACACCTGATTTTATGAACATCCTCTTCATATTTTCAAACGAATCAATATATAAAAAAAAGAAAGCAGTTTTCCATTCATTTTCGTTTTAAACATTCCAAAGCGCGTTTCGTATTCTTGTCAAAATTAATGGTTAATATCAATCTTCTATCCGATAAATCATGTGTATATGCGGGAAAACAATCACAAAGTGAATCATCATATATACTGAAGAAATGAATTCATCCACCTGGAAAATAGAAAAAATATCATATCGAATCGCTAATTTATTTTTGACTTATTTTTTTTTATTTTATTATACCTACATATGCTTGTGTTGAAATAATTTGATTTGTTCCGCAATAAATTATTCAAACACTTGAAAGAAAGAAGATGTTCAACTCTTTTGAAAAAAAAAATCGGGGCCCCCACGCCTTTGTCGCCCAGGGCCTCCACCTTGAATCCGGCCCTGAATTTGAATATTCTCTTGAACCAATTCCTACCCCAAAGGTTCACTTAAATCTATTCTGTTCAACATATCAGCACAAGAAATCATCAATGTAACTACCCTACACTATCAGTGTTCATATTAATGCCATAGATAAGAGAAATGAATAACTATAGAAGCATTTATTTAAAGTCAAAATTAAATACCATTATCATCTTGTTCTCAAGTACCCCATGTCGAAATTTCAACCAACAATACTTTGGGAAAAACTTTAAGATTAGGCCAATTAATTGAGCATTAAACTGATTTTTGGACATAAATAGTACCAGGAAACGACTTACCAACATACAAAAGACGGTCCGTAGTTATATCCTCCTATTTTTCCCGTACAACTATCATTGCTGAATTATAAACATTGTAGAGCAAAACGTCTTTTTTTTTTTTTTCGCTTGCATGAAAATAAAGGTAATCTTTGCCCTGGCACGATAGGTCCCGTTATTATAACGGAAAAACCGGAAACCGAAAATATCCCAAAAAAAAAAATCCACATCCCCTTTTCGTATTGTTCGTAATTTACTATCAAAAAAAACTTATAATGCTGGTTTTTAACGGCTGGATTATAGTTAATTATAAATTTAATTTGAATTAAAAAAATATTGATTTATCAATTTATCTTAAATAAGAAGCAAAAAATTTTATTTAGTTTCCCCCAAAGCCAAAATTTTTATTATTAACCTAATTGACTAAATGTTGATAATCTGTTTTTTTTAAAACACAAAATTGGCCCCTAATCCGATTTAAAATCTCCACCACATTAGTAATTGAATGTACTTTTTTTGGGAAAAAAATCAGGCCTGTCGGAGTTTTAGTTTTTTTATAGGGGGTCCCATTTCAATTCTCAAAAAGATTTTGAAAGTATAGTGCCTGCAAAAACTATTTCATTTTGCGTTGAAATGCTGCGAAATGGGGAAACACTTCAAACCTAACGAAAAAGGGGCGCAAAACGGGGGAAGGGGTAAAACAGCGGACCCACAAGCTTATATAGTAAAGATACGACCATAGTGCATTTCGGCTTCCCGTTTCACCGCGGCAGGCGAGCGGCAAAAAAAAAAAAGTATGAATACTTATTGGGGGTCAAAACCGTTTAACCCCCCAAGTCGCTTTCCTGGAATAAATTATTGTTTTATTTCACGGGTAATATTATCAGTTGTTAACAGAATAACCAAAGATCCCCCTCATGCTCCATGATGCCGAATCTAGTAGTTCAAGGAAATTCTACTTTCAGAATCTTTTTTTTGGTTTTTCTTTAAAACGCAGTTTTTTCTCGGTTTTTCCGTTACTAAGATCCGATCGAGTCGTGCTAGGGCTCATTTTTTCTTTTGATTCCTACAATTCCTCCATTGAAAACATCGAGATTGTTCATTTTTTCATGTTACAATCGAAATGGGGAAAAAATAGATTTTTTGCTCTTTTATTTTTATAACAAATTGAGCACTGATAGTTGGGAGTAGGAAATATAACGGGATATAACTACGGCCCGTCTTCCGATTATGTCGATTTTCTATTACTTTTTTTTGTCACGAACAAATATCTATTGAAGCCTAATCAGGTAGAATCCCTTCCACGGAAGTGATTAACTGCACCCATAAAGATGGATTTAGCAGAGCAGTTGTTTTGATCACCGGATAAATTATATAATATGAAGTGCCCCACACTGCGGAAAAAACCCTTTTTCAAAATTTGGGCCCTTTTATTTTTCCAGAAAAAAAGCATTAAAAAAAAACGGACATTAGTCAATTAATTGACATTTACCCTACACACTGTCATCAGCTGTTTGTAAAATTTCAATTTAAATCATCATAGAATAATTCAACTAGATCTAGTATTAACGTTGGGACCACTGAACCCGTGGGGAAAATGTGTCAATTTGTTAGAAAATTGGGAGTATTTTAAACCCGCGTTGCTTCAATCATGCCACATGGCAACAACTTCATTTATATTTTTTAAATTTAAACGTTGAATTTTAATGTATTTTTTTCTATCATAACTTTCTTTCTAACGGTATTCCACCCAATTTTATTGAATACATCATTGAAACCAATCTCAACAAAGATTTGAGTACAACTTTACTCAGGTAAAAAAAAAATAATCTTACTGTATCATCTTTTTTTATTATAGTCTCGGGTGATGGAAATAAAGATTTCCAAAACTTGGATTAACTATAAGGATTTTTTTCATTGCTGCAAACCACAATATTCATTCTATCCCCAACTAGTCCAAAAAAAACTATGTTTCTCTTCTCTTTCTCTCTCTCTCTCTTTTTTATATATATATATATATATATATATATATGAAAGAACTGGGCTGTCACGCAGGAAGAGCTTGCTCCCGAAGTGACGTTGGATGCTGCCCTGAATGCAGGGTCTGCAACGAAACCACAAATGGGGCTGGTTTGTTTTGGGCCCGTGAATTGTTGTTTACTACCAAGGTTTTTATCCTTTCACTTCTTCACCGTACTGATGAGGGGCGAGGCCCGCACTTGGTTAGCCTTTTGAGGGGTTTTGTCCATTACATTTTTTTCCCTTTTTTATATATATATATATTAAAAATTAAAAAAATTTTTTATATATAACATATATATATATATATAAAATATATATATATATATATATAACCCTTTTTATATATATATATATATATATAACCCTCAAAAGACGTTAATATAATTTTTAGTGCATTTGAAACAAAATTGTCAGAAATCTTTTTTGTTTTTTTTAATTATTCATTTGGTACAACTTTTTGGATTATTATAACTTTTCCTGTTTTTTATTTTCCGGTAATGTTCTATCATCTATAGATAACTTCACAACATCCGGACAAGCGTAAAGGAAGAACAAAATATATTGGCAGACCTGCAATAGGTATGTGATTTATTTTGTATGTTCATCGCAAGACTTCCATGAATTTCCACGATGGTACTCTTTGATCTCAATACAGAAACGCAAAATAGCGAATTCATTATGGATATACTGCAATGGCCTGGAAAGTAAATAGCCATTCGTGTTCCTTTTACTCAGTGACACACTTTTATTTAGGTAAATGTTTGAATATCTCTGTTTGTTGGTTTTGTTAATTCGAATGTAAACGGATTCTATTTTACCGGCAGTATTGCCAATGATTGTTTGAAACACACATCAGTTCGTGAAAATAGTTCCTATTCCATCGGATATAAGATGACTGTGTTTAATATGTTGTGATGTTTTGTGTCTCTGTTGGATAATATTATATTGTGATTTGAAGGGTGAGTCCTGAGAATATAATGGTTAAAAACTCTCACGTTATCTTTGATGCATATCGATAAACATCCAATAATTGGAGTAATTAAAGGCAACAGAACACGAATTTGAAAATGAAACATTTTGAAAGGGCAACAAACAATATTTTAGTAAAAAGCAGCCTTCTTCTTTATCGTTGTGTTCATAACCCCATTTCGGTCAGGAAAAAAATATTATATGATATTTGGGGGGAGATTCGATAGTATTAACCATAGCTACTATTTATTCTTAAAAGAAAATATCAATGAAAATAATAGTTCTTTGGAATGAATTAGTAACATCAGCAAAGATAAAGGGTTGACTGAATCATGAAGAGAAATGTATCCTGAAATCACATTGCAGTACTTATTATCATTTCATGAGCTAGAGCTTGGGGAATTTGTTCATTGTTTTTCGAGTTTGGGTTTCTGTAACATAACAATGGTTGGAGATGGGTTGTGATTATCTATTTGGAAGTGCATGCAAGATATGGAGGGTATTATTTTCGGGGTATAGAATATTTCAGAAGTTTTGCAAATCTTCAAATAAAAAAAATCAAGAGACTTCTTTTAGTTCTGATCCTAAGTTTTACTTAAAATGAAAAAATAGGTTGTAATTATAAACTGTCATACTATTTTTTTCACATCTCAATCTGAAACCAAAACAAAAGGAGATTTGAAAACTGGAGTGCGGAAAATTATGTTGAGAAATTTGGTCTTCTGCATCAGTTTGTAATTTAGCAATACAATTCTTAAATTATATTGAGAATATCTCAAGTGGACGTGCATGGCATGTTTTCTGCTACGTAGACCATTTGGAAAGAAAAATAACATTAGCTCTGACTAACTATGTGGAATTACTTCAGTAACATACTAATGAAGTCGTGGATCTTGATTACATATCGCCACTTACATCAAAATTTAAATTTTCATTTTGAATCATGATAAAAATGTATATTCAACCTTCATATTATTTTCCAATCAAATTGAGCAATGAATATGTAGGTGTTAGCTATTTTCTTATTCTGAAGAATATCGGCATTGGAATAAAATGAGAATGAAAAACGATAAACTTCAAGGGAAACCAAAAACACTCAGTTCACTTAATCATTCTCACTAAATTGGGTTTACAAAACCCCCACACGTGTTTCGCTATACAATAGTTTCTTGAGGTGGAGATAATACGTGGTTTTGTAAGCCCAGTTCATTGAAAATCATCCAATGAAGTGAGTGTCTTTTGTTTACTGTGATATAGATTTTCATCAAGTATCGGCCACATAAATAAAAATAATACGAATAGGAATTTTTTTGGAAGAGTCCTCTTTCTACATATTCAAAACTACCTTGATCAGATGAAGCCGAACTGAGGTCGTATGTCTCAGTTATGTTTGATATATGCCAATATGAGGGTTTCAACTTCGATTTATGATGAATTATTTTCTTGAGCAACAAAAAAATCCGTCTAGATAGATACTCCGGACTCAGAATGAAATTAATGAAAAAATGTGTTAAGATTTTTGAAATACTGAATTGAAAAAAAATTAATCTAAAATGTATTCGAAATGACGCTCTTCAGTGATTTTTTATCGAATATCTCCTCCTTCTTCAAGCCGCAATTTGCAAAATGGAATTATCGTTTTATTAAAAAAATTATAAAAAAATTTCCGAAAATTCCATGTGGACTGAAAACTCTCTAGGAAAACCAATTTTCAAACCATTTTTAAATTTCATTCAGACTAATCGCTATTTCAAGGCCGTTTATTATAGTTCTAATTCTATAAAAATTCAGACAATTCCGATGGGGTAAAAATTGTCATTAATGAAATTGGCAACAAAATAGACTAGGCTTTCTCTTGATACGATAATATTTTTTTTTTTTTGGATTGAAATTGGAATACAGTGTAGGAGTAAAAACGATAAATTTTGACAAGAAGAGTTTTTCTAAATTTTACGGATTTTTCATTCTCTTCAATGCTGTACTATTAACTCAAATATTCAATCATTTTTTGACACCTTTAGTGAGCGAAAATTATCAAATAATATTTCAGTTGAACATTTCATAACGCACTGGTGTGAATAAAATAAATAAGTCGGCATAAAAGTAATTGGGAAATGCTTACATCAAACAATAGGTAATTTGAATTTTCCACTAATCACGTCATGGTGTATATCATATTAGGGGGGAAAAATAATTTTCAGTCATTCATCTTTTTTTTTCTCCGATGGCGGTTAATTCAAATTCAGGTAGGCAAAAAAAAAAACAGCTTTGAACCTAACAAAATATTGTTGAAAATTTTTGTAACCTGTCCAAATTATTTGTCAGGACCTGGAACTCCAACAAACAAGACTATCGAGGAATTATATAATTTTTAGAATTGAAAATTTTAAAAAATTTAAAAAAAATTATATTGATATTTTATATTCCCCCACCCAAGCCAAAAAGGGCCAAGGACGGGAATATCATAGAGGTAGTTAAAAAAGCCATATCGCTACCATCAGCTTTTGAAAAAAAAACATGCATGCATGTTGCAATTTCCTAAAAAAACATAACATTCCATATTTAATGTTCTGATGAATATGGATTTTGAGACTGAAGAGGGTATATAGAACCCATATTTATGCACAGGGTGCTTTTTAAAACATACGAAAAAAATTTCAAGGAGTTATCCCCCGGACTATTAAAAAAATTTTGTTCCATGTTTTTTTAAAAGCTGCTTTGTTTTCAAAAAAAATTTTTAATGTAATTTTGGTAATAGTTTTTTCCCCCCTTTTTTTTTTAAAAAAAAAAACTTTTTTTTTTAAAATTTTTTAAAGGGGAAAAAAATTTTTTTAAAAAGTCCAGGAAAAAACCCCCTTTAATTTTTGCTGTATATTTAAAAAAAATTTTTAAAAAAAAAAAATTTTAAAAACTTTTTTTTTAAATTTTTCCCCAAAAAAAGGACGAGAAAAGCCCATCTTAGTTTTTTGGGGGGGGTGTCCCCCAAAAATTTTTTCAACTCAGGGATTAAAGATGAAAGAGTGTGGGTTTTAAATTTTTTCCCCTTTCCCCCAATCGAAACTTTCATCTGTAGTGACTCCAAACCAGGCTCATTCCATAATTATGGGACACACTTTTTTTAAAACCCCCAAAGTAAGTCGAGGTTGCGGGTTTTTTTGGAGATATCGCTTACATAATAAAAAAAATCAATCAAAACTTTTTCCCCCTTTTAAAATTAAAAAAATGAAATCGCACTATAAAATTTTTTTTTTCCCGGGAATAGTTTTTGATGGAGACGGGGAAAGGACCCGAATTTATGGATGACCCAAATTTGGGCATTTTTTGTCGATTTTTCCCCAAAAGTTTAGGGGGGAGCCATTGAAACCCCAAAAAAAAATTTGGGGAAAAATTGGGGGATAAAAAGAACATATGATCTATTCAAAAGTTATCTGAGTAACCGTGAACAAAATTAACACAAAAAAAGTTGAGCAGAGGGAAATTTAAAAATTTTTTGGTTTTTCCCCTCAGGGAACCATACTGGGACCCATCCTATTCACTTTTTTAAAAAAAATGAACCCCTTTTTTTTTTAAAAACAGAGGGAAAAGTGGGTTTTTTTTTTGGGGTTGATGATACCCCCATTTTATATAGAGGCTAAAACGGCAGAAAATTGAAGGCATCAAAAAAAACTTTTTTTTGAAAATCGAAAGGGTTCCCAAAAATGAACTAAAAATTTTAAAAACCAAAACCTCCCCTTTTTTTTCCCCAAAATTCCAATGGATTACCAAAATGGGCCCCTAAAAAGGGGATTAAGGATACATATTTTTTTCCCCAAAAGAAATCCATCAAATATTAGGCATCACTATAGATGGGTTTTTTACGCGGGGATTTGCAGACAAAGAATACGGGGGGGGAAGGGAGAGGCACTTTTTCCAAATTCAAATTTTTGAGAAACTATCGGGATAAGTGGCATCTAAGAACGCTTTTTTTTCCCCAATTGGGGAAAAAATTCCCCAAAACCTATGGTATAATAGGGGGGAGGAGGAATGATCAACCCAAAAACCTTCAGTTATCCAAAAAAGGATACTGGAAAAACATACTGAATAAAGGCAGAACTTATTCTAGGGATAGTGTGTACAAGGGAGCTGCCGGGTTTTTATATTTGCCAACCGTTCTGGGGCCCCCGTATAATGAACGATATTAAAAAAAGGAAAAATCCATTTAAAAACCCCCCCCCAAAAACCCCCAAAAATTTGAAACCTATAAACTCCTAAAAAAACCCCGTTGGAAAAAACCAAAAGGGCAAAAAAAAAAATTAAAATAGTCCAAGAATTTACCGATACCAAAAAGAAAAAAAAAAACCCCCAATCCAGGAATATTAAAAAAAAAAGGAAAAAAAAGGGAAAAAAAAAAGGGGATCCTTTTCCCCCAAGATTTCATTAACCAATTAATTTATATATCTTTTTTTTTTTAAAAAAAAAAATTTGGGAAAATATTTCAAATTGTTATTTTATATACATGTACTTGAACACCCTGGAACCCTTTTTTATTCATACCCCCAAAATCACCCCGATACTTATTGTTTTGTGCTAACTAAACTAAAAGATTATACTTACTTATAAAGAAACCCCGTTACTGTGAACCCCACCACCCGATTGTGAATTTTTTTTCTAGGGAATGCCAATGCTAGGGGGCCCCTACTGGTCATGTAATGTTTGTATTAGTCTGTGACACCCGAAACCCCCCATGATATCCACCCAATTTTTTTTTATATAATTTTATTTTATTTCAGCTTTTTTTAAAAAAAAGAAACAAAAATTTAAAAAAAAAACCCTTTTTTTAAAAATATTTTAGAATTAGTATTCAGATCAATTTTTTATATCATGCACAAGGTACTTTTGTTATTTTTTTTTGGGGATGCTCTTTTTTTTTTTATATTTTTAAAATTTACCTAAACCCTTTTTCTTTTGTACATTCGATAAAAAACTTCAAATTGTGTAAAAATTTTTCATAATAAGGGGTTTTTAAACGATCCCGGACTTTTTTTTTCCCCCAAAAAACCCCCTTTTTTTTTAATTTTTATGAAGGGAAAAAAACCCAAAACAATATGGGGAAAGTCGGAAAAAAACCCCTCCCACCAGTAAGACAAAGCGCTCCTGAAAATTGAATTTATGGTTTTTCCCTGCAGAATACACTCAGCCTTTCTCAATCCAAACTTCCTGCAAAATTTTTATTAATCACCTCCGCAAACATCGAGATAAAATACAGCACCTTCGCAAAATTAATCCCAACTTATTTGTTTAAACCGAATTGTATATTTAACGAGTTAAATTGTAGCGAGGCAAGTTAAATTGAAATTAAAGCGACTGTGGAGCAAACATTCATAAACACATCGAGGATCTTATTTCTGCAATTATCCAAATTCCTGGCTAGAAGTGAACAAGGGTTTTGGTTGTGAAAAATTTTCCCGATATGAATTAGGAATGGAATCAAATGGATAATTGATGGAAGCTGCGCTTCGTTTATATGTATTTTCCCCTGCATAAATTTCAAGTGTGTTTTAATTCGAACTTGCGGTGACTTAAAGATAAACGAGTTTCAAGGGATCGATATAAACTTCACAAAGGTTTTTTGTGGTTGAAGGAAAATTAATAGACTTCAATTCAATGTTACGATATATTTATCGTATACAACTTTTAAAATGTATATTTTCAAAAAAATTTGGATCAAATTAATCTTTGGGACCACCAAACTGGTCGATGCCTCATTTGGAAAAAAAATTGATATATCAAGACATTTCATTCCAGGAATGAGTGTCGGTCCTACCTGTTACTGTACTTCCGTGGAAGCATTGCACTTGATAATTGAAAATATTGTTCGGTCTGTGCTTACTGTGGAGGTAGATGAATTGCATAGTTACCCTTTGTCCTGTTCTACAAATCTCTGGAGAAAAAACCTAAAATCAAATATTCATATTTCCAAAATTCCGAGTTATATTTTGAATTTTGAAGTGAAATTCCGACTTATAACTCGGAATATTGATGATAATGGATATTTTCTTCGGGATAGCTTTTCCAGAGCTTCGTACAAATATTTACAACAGAAACTTTTTTTTGTTGGATATTTATTTTGTATGTAAAACAAGTGGGATCCCCAAAGTTGAATTTGCTGAAAAAAAAATTAGATAAGATTCCTGTATGCTGTGAAGATATTCACATTTATGTTGTTTCTGAAGAGATTTCAAGTCAAATGAGTTCAAGCCAACAAATTTTAAAATTATGAGGTATATGAGTCACAAATGTAACAAGTTCACTTTGACTGTATGGGTCGGCTTTAGAATAGCCCCATGGTAAATCCTGCCTGTCGTAAGAGGCGACTAAAAGGATGACCGTGGTGGAAGATGGTCTCACGCCGGTGAAATACCACCATATCGACTTTGGTGCTGTGAAATGGATCATTCCATGTTTCAGTGTTCGGTCGATACTTTCCGGTCCCCCTTTTCCTTTCCCCACCTCCTTTTTTTTCAGGTGCATCCTAATAGTAATAATGATGAAGTCTCCTAGAGAAAAAAACACCTGGGAGCAAAAACTTCCATTGATTTCCGGGCGAGAGGTACTGAGGGGACTCAACATTAAAGAAAAATTTTTTGCAACATCCGGGGCTCAACAAGAATCAATGACGTCCACCATCACCTACAGACGAAAAAACCGGGAATATTCTGGCTCTAACAGAAACACAAGTAAACTCGTCCACCAACAAGGTCCATATGTTTGTCCGGTTCCCCATTCTGATTCAGGTTCGGTGGAGTCTGCCTTACGCTAAGGCTAACCTTCATGCCAGGAAGAGAGTTTGGAACAGAAAGACTTTGATTTATGTGGTTCAAGCTATCTGATACCAAACCGACTAAGTTCCTCTGCTGACTATACCTATCACCTAATGAACCTTCATATAACGACCCTTGAGTTTTTGTCACCAAACTGGGCTACATTCAGGAGAACCATCCAACAGCTGGGAAACCATAATCATGGGGGACTTTAATGTACATAACGCTGCCGGCCAAATTTTAACAAAACAGATGATGGGGTCGTCGCCGAGGCCCTTTGCCATCACCATGGTCTGAACAACTGGTCGAGCTACCAACCCCACCTTGATGCAAACAACCAGTCGGCCAATACAGTAGATCTTTTCCTCACCACCAATCCTGACCCGTATAGAATAGAAGTTTTGCCCCAATTTGGTCTGATCACACCCCCATCTCCACAACATGCTCTTTCCATTCACCATCGAGCTGCACAATACCACCCCGTCTCATGTGGTACAATTCGGCCGACTGGGGAAAGGTCTTTAAGTTTTTTTTAGGTTTCATGGAAGAGAGTTTGTTTTTCTTTAGTAGATCCAACACGATGTGCTGAGACAATTTCTGAAATCATCATGTTGGGGATGCAAACCACATACCGAATACCGAAAGAAGAACATCACCGATAAGACCTGGTTTAACAGAAACTGCTCTAGAGCGTGGCTTCCAAACAGGCAGCATACCATCGATGGCTAAAAAATCCGGGCCCTGAGACCAGAGCAGCATATGTCGAGGCTAGAGGCATATGCAAAGAGAAAAGAATGCCCGAGCCCACAATGCCAAAATAAGATCAAACTTGCTGAATGTCCTAACGATCCCGTTCATTTTGGTCTTGCCAAAGCTGTGGAAGAAACTCACTTCCGCTCATTTCCTCCTCTAACCAAAGAAGATGGAACACCAGCAACGACTGCCCAGGAAAAGCAAATTTTTGCGCACCTATTTGCTGGAAATTCCACTTGATTCATCGGGAAAACAACCCCCGAACATTACACCTATTGACAGTCACATGCCGAGATCACCTTTCCCAACGTAACTATCAGAAAGATTTTGGGTCTCAACACCAACATTGCCTGTGGATCTGACGGAACCCGCCGAGCCAAGAAATGTGCCCCCCCCAACTAACACCTGTTCTTTTGGGTTTTTCAACCACTCTAAAATTTGGGGTATTTCCGTCCAATTGGAAAATTGCAAGAGTACAACCAGTCCCTAAAAAAAGGGAAAACCCTACCTAGCAATACAGACCTATCGCACTGCTATCTATTATTTCAAAGGTCATGGAAAAGCCATCAACATCGAGATAAAAATATCTGGAAGACTCCAGGAATTGTCAACGATAGGAAATGGCTTCCGCCATCAGAGATCAATTGGGACCTGCTCCTTGTCTTACATATATGGCAGCTATCATTGAAAAGTATGGAGAAACTTTAGCTGTGGCATTAGATATCCCAAGGCGTTCGATCGAGTTTGGCACCAGGGACTCCCCCCCAAGCTTCCGTCTTATGGTTGGGCCCCCTCAGCTGTGTTCTCTGCTTGCTAGTTTTTCTCGAACAGGTCTCTCCAGTGTGGTGATGGAGTTTCATCTGACACTCTACCATAAATGCTGGTGTTCCGAAGGATCACTGCACCAACACTATTTCTACTTCACATCAACGTCCTTTGAAAGCAACTTCATGTCCAGTACACAGCTTTGCTGATGATAGTACCCTCCATCCCGCTTTCTTCAGGGCCCCTATATCAGCCCGTGAAACCAGAAAAACGAGGAAGAAATGTTAATAATAAAATATGGACTTACAACAACTCGAGTGGGGATCTAATAACTTGGTAGAATTCAATGCAAACAAAACACAAGCAGTCTTTTCTCTAAAAAGCCAATCTCACTGTGCCTAACATAACTTTGTCAGGAGAACCATACCACGAAGCCCCATATCGATGCTTGGTATTACTATCAGCAATAACCTTCCTGAGAAAATCAGTGAGGTCCATTCCAAAAGTGCATTCCAAAAACTTGGTTTTTTGTTTCGTGCCAAGAGCATTTACCCCACCCAGCTGCTTATGATCTATAAGGCACAGATCCGACCTGTCCGGGGAAACTGTTCCATATTTGGAGCGGCACCTAAACATATCCTGATATTGATTCTGCCCAAAAAAAGGGAATTGTCTCGTCGGGATGCCTCGCTTACAAACCGCTCACTTGTCTGGAACACCGTAGAAAAGTTGGCGATTTGTCTCTATTTTATAGATATTTTCATGGGCGATGCCTTCTGAAATATCAACAACTTCCTTGCTTTGGCAGTCTCTTCGAGACTAACCCCGTCAAGTTCAGTCACACCCCCTTCGTGGTCACTTTGAGACCTCAGAAATCACTTTCCAAAGACTCGTTCATCCAACGAACAGCGAGGTTTGGGAACTCATTGCCTAGGAGGTGTTCCATGAGGCATACAACCTCCAGAAATTTAAGAAGAACACCAACCCTACCTTTCCCTTGGTTCCAGATGTTCTCTGAACATAAGGATACCCCTTTCGGGAACCCGAACATAAAAAAAAAAAAAAAAAAAACTGGGATATCTTTTCATTCATTAAAATGCGTAGAGATGTCATCTTAGAATAATCTGAATTAATTTAGTAATAGTATTTGGATACAGATTTGAGTTGCCTAAGAAGTTCCGAGTAAGCGTTTGACTAAGATTTGTACTCAGTAGGCCAAAGAACTGAGCAGCGTATTTTTTGCGTTCGTTAAAATGGAAGCAAAAGCAAGAGCCAAAACAAATGTATTCAATCATAATTTCATTGATTACTACTGAACCTTCCGAAAGGAACTTTTATTGATTTGTTTTGTTCATTATTATCAAAGAAGACAATATATGAACAAAATTCTTCTGCTTTTTTTTGGAAATATAGATTTCCCCTTTAAAATTTGGGAAATTTAAAAGAAGAAATTATTAACCTGTCAGTAACAAAAAATGTTTTGCCTAGGTAATTTCAACAGAAAATATATCAAAACTTATTAGAAAATATACTTATTTGGTATCCTTCGATCTATTCCAAAGTTTCTTCTTCCATTCTTAATTGAGACAAATTTAGAAATAAAAAAAAACTACGATACATTTTTTTTTTTTATATTCAATAGAAACAATTACTTTTGAAGTACATCCCGACATTGAACTACATCTAATGAATATTGTAGGGGCCGTAACTCAGAAAAAAAAAACTGGAGGAAAATTCTTTTAAATAGATAATACGAATAGTTGTTCGATTTGTGTTTTCAGTCCTAATTGGAACCATTTAGATGATTGAGGCAAAGTACGATGTTTTCCAAAGAAAGGTCCCACCAGAACAACTCGAAATTGCTTCAGAATAGTTATTTTTTTTGACCAGTTGGGAAGAATTTTTGTAATGAGCGAATTTACGAAAATGAGCGAGTTACGAAAAAATAGGGTTTCTCAACGTGTTTCAAAATATTTTTCAATTTTGAGATGTGATCCCTTTTTAATTCAAGATATTTTTAAAACTGAAGAATATGACTGACGATTTTTTTTTAATTTTTCACTTTGAAATTGACAAGGATTTGGTTTTGGGATGGATATTCAAATTAAAGAAAACATTTCAATGGGAAAAATTTAAAAAATCGTTCGGGGAATTAACCCTTGTCGTTTTGATATGGGTTTTAAATTGGCCTTAGACCGCTTAACTGACGATATCAATTGTCAAACGCATTACGATATTTCAACGTAAGTAAGAAAGTTTTGTATTATTCTTTTCCCACCCAAAAGGTCCCCTTTCAAGCCAAAGTATGCATACTTTCTTTTAATAACTACATATCACACTACTCATATAAAATGTCATTTTTGCCAAAATGACGTAGGTTTGTGGCTCTGGGATCTTGGGCTATTTTAATTGATTTCGACAAAGCACCCCACCCCACGCTTTTGGCATAGTCATTGAATATTAGAATTATTTTTACTTTTGGTGCGTTAAAAAGTGTTCTCATCCTTGGAGACTTCCATGGAAAAAACGAAAATTAATGCTACATAGAAAACTACGTTGTCAGCTGGGATCAATATAACCAATTGTTCAAATTATGTTATTAATATTTATAATTAGTTTTACCATACATATTATGTATTGAATTGAAATGAAATTTCATCTTCATAATATGTACAGAGAATATAATAACAATGAAGAAGTACTTCGAGTAGTTTAGCCTCAAAATTATAACAAATTTCATTCCTGAGTTTTTGCAACTGGTGGTGAAATTTACTTTTCATCACCAGTTGAAACATTTTACTTTTCGCAACTGGTGATAAAAGTAAAACATTTGATATCGTCAACGAGTTTTGAGAAGTGTCACTTCAAATGGCAAAATTAGAAAAAATTTTTTTCAATTCTTCCGGTCTTCCTAATGACAGTAGAATGGATTCTCGTCGACAAAAATGTAGTAGAGACGTGATGTTTTCTGTTGGTTACTTTTTGGAGAATATCATCCTCTGTCTCATTCATCTGTAGGAGCTTCCATTAAGACTGGATTAAAAATCAAACAACTATCTCAGTAAAAATTCAAATTTTCACTCTTAGATTCCTTCTTCAATACCCATCGATATCGTTCAACGTCCAGCGTATGCTTCAGTCGGAGAAGTAATCATTTTCTGTTAGACATTTCCCAAAAATAGCTTCATTTCTATCCAAGATTTTTAATTTCCGGATTTTTTCTCCATATTCAATTGGGAATTTCTATCTAATATTTTCAATATTTTAGTTAGTTGTTGGTTGTACCTATCCACTATGTTATTGACATTCAATCTGGATCTGCTGGTGGATGTATCAGTCATAGTCATAGCATCTGCCTCACTATGTCAGTGATTTTTCACAAGTACATTTGGAAATGAGCTAACCATATTATAAATTCTTATATTTTCATATCACCTCTTGTTCTAGATAAAAGTGTCCCTATTAAATAATTATTAAAAAATTCGACATACCTATCCTTACCTTCAAAGTAAGCATTTATGAAATATATGTTTTTCCTATCCACACCATCAATTATATCCAACACCATCATGAGAAAATATCACTTGAATGTGTGATGAGTTTCACCTATCTAAAATGGTAAAAGCTATTCATTTCCTATGATTCCTTTCAATATGGTTTTTCCTTGTTCATGGTGTGAAAATGCTCTTCAATCCAACCCACAATATTGAACTCATGACAATTCTTATTTGAATTGAACCGATAATACCAAAATATATAAATAGAACAGATTACAGAAGAGTTCAGCATTTCATGACGAATTATGAGATTAAGTATGGTCGAAAAAAAGAATGAAATAAAACTCAAGAAAACTAAAGAGAAAATTAAAATAATTTTGTGTTATGAGTATCTGGGTGTTCGAATAATTGTTTTGGAATAGATATGGAAACGTTTGAGTCAAAGTAATTTGAATTCAATTGGTAGGCAGTTGTAGGTAGGAGCGAGCGATCTGATATGAGTAAAAGCCACGGAACAGAGTTTAGGCGTTGTCAAATGACTCGAAATCCTGAATTGGGATTATGTAATTCGGTTCTGAAAGATAACTTTTGTAAAGGTAAAGAAGTTTCCCAGTTGTTATAATTAAATGAAAATCATAGCAGAATAAAATGTGCGCTTAGCCTATCATATTAGTTGTTTGTGGCTTATGGGCTAGAATCATCTTCACTGCGACCTTTTCAGATCTATTTTGTACGCCCTCGTGTTTGTTAGAATTCTTGTCTACTCATGTTTGTGTCAATAGACTCCACAGGTGAGACTTCAGATCTTCCATGTATTTGAGAGGTTGTGGTTTATCAGTTTTGACCTCCGCATTAACACTTACGTGCACTGAGGTTCTCATCTTCATAGCAAAACCTTAATATAATTTCTTCTGCAAATCCTTGGCTGTTCTTGTATTTTTTGAGTCGACAGTGCCCTGTGAAGAATCCAACTATGATCCTGATTGTCTTTCAATTCTGGATTAGTAGTTATTTTGCGTTACTCTTGCCTGTGTTCACTCCTGGTGATCTGTTCCACGGATGATAGTTTTGAGCAGAGTTTTCGCTTAGGACACGAGATGGTTCATGGATAGTTAGAGCATGTCGTGCTCTTTCTCTGGCAGAGGAGCCAGCCTCTTTGTTGCCTTCTAAGCCTCTCTGCCTGTTATGTCTGCGATGGCATTCCCACGATGGGAATATATACAGTGCTTCAAAAGTCCCATCCCCCTCTTATTTTTGGAACGATTATACATAAAACAAGGAAATTTGGAAACTGAATATTGAAGGTTATAAACTTCCCTCCTAGTGATGATAGATGACGAAATCGTCAAAGATGACGTCACAAGGCCATTGTGACCAATAATTTTAAATGGAACCCTACGGCAAGCAACACCTCTTTCAGAAGGTATCAAAAAAACCTATTCAATGATACTAATTTTGTTTGTGTTTATGGCAGTTTTAATGGCTCATTAGTAAACATTAAAATTTAAATTCCATTCAGAATGATATTAATTACAGATTTAAGAATGAGTATCTACTTGAAGAAATTGCTCGTAGTGACCTCCATTTACTTCCTGACAGTGAAATATCCTATTTTAAACTCTTCTCGTACTTGTACGCAAACGTTCTGCGGAAACAGCCTCACATTTCTGCAACAATACGTTGTATAAAAACGTCAATATTGTCAGGTTCAGTGGCGGAACCTTCGATTTAAGGTACCCCACAGAAAAATCCAATGGTGTGAGGTCCGGTGATCGAGCTGGCTATTCCGTTGACCCTCGTCGTCCAATCCATCTACCACGATACTCCTCATCCAAATACCAGTCTTACTGCACCGTAATAGTGTGGAGGATCACCATCCTGTTGGAATTAGTAGGAGATTTAAGCCGGTTCTGGCTCTCCCCCCACCACTATGACGTCACGTGTGACCTTGAATAGTTGCAGGTGTGCAATGTGTGTGTGTTTGACCTTGAGTTTGACCTTGAGATTCATAACATTAAGTTTTGACTTTGAGATTTGACCTAGAGTTTTGATGTTGGGATTGTTTCGGCAACCTCAAGATTTGATCTCGATTTTTGTTTGATCTTGACTAAAGTTGTGGTGTAGGCATACATATTCTGTGCAGTCATGACCTTCATGAACCCTTTTGTACTCTCCAAGCGAGGAGGGCGTTTGTCCTGTGAGAGAGCTAAGAATGAACTGCGATTATTGATGAGTGCGTGAATGTCAAGAGAATCCCTCAAATCCATACAGATGGTGCATCGAATCGGACTTGTTGTATGGTGGGGGTATTTCACTGAAATATTCCAGGAGAAGAGTATTTCGAATCAGTGTCTCCTCCAGTGAGCTATTGAAAACAAGTTGCTGAAATGTATTCGTGTGATTGTGGTAAAGATTTCACTCGTAGTGATAATCTACGTCGGCATCAACGGGAAACTTGCCAGGGAGGTCCTTCAGTGAAACGAGTTAAATTGAACAATGGCGATGACTCACCACCTGCACCACTCTATACATGTAATTGTTGTAATGGACATTTCCATATTGTCAAGTCAACTCTCACAATAGAACACTCGCACACAGGACGAATTCATGTTTCACTTGGGAGGTGGTGTACACCTCATTAAAATGCATTCAAGTGTCGCATTTCCAGCTACAGAGTATCTAGTGAGAATATGTATACAGAGTATGCACCTTTTTTCAACGATATCAAGCATAAAGTACTCGAGCTATTGGAAAAACATCAAACTACACAACTCCATCAAGGTCAACATGGAAGTGTTTAAGTTATGTCATTCAAACACAGGAATTGACAGATATAAAATCATTCAATTCCTCCCAACCGTATAGCAGATCGATCAACTGATTTGAATGGATTATTTGATGGTTTCGTGACATTATAAATTGCCCAAAGTACGGAGTTTGAGGAGCGTGATTCAGGTTTGTAGTTATAATTGTTGCAAATGATGAAAGGTTTAATAAAAGTAATTTTTCAGGATGGAGTTGTGAGAAAATTATGTTCCTTGAGGTGAACATAAACAAATACAGTCCACTTGGCGGGTCATCATACATGAAACTTCCGAATTCATTGAGAGAAGAAAAGGTGTTGTCAACATAAAAATGAAGACCAATACTGCTTTGCATGGGCCTGACATCTGCATTATTCCCCACTAATAATAATGTATCGGAGGTGTCATCCTATCCACATTATGAGACTGTCTTGAATGTAACAGGTATGGATTTTCCAGTAAAATTACGTGATATAAAAATGTTTGAGTATTTGAATGATATTTCAGTCTAAACTAGTGATCAAATATGGGATTGGCTTGGATATCTAGAGACTTGAGAAGACATGAGATTTCATTGTATACTAGATGAGGTGGGAAATAGTCATATTGTTGATAAAAGTCCTCAAGATTGGTGTCAAGTCAAATTTCAGCTCTAACACAAAAAAATTTCTGTGATGGATGTTATTGTATTTTCGAATGAGGATTACTCTCAAGATGCATGATTGTAATCAGCTATATACACAGACGCAAACTATTTCAGAATAAATAAATTTGAAAATGATTACGGTAATACATAATGTTTGAAAATTTCGCAAAGACAAAAATGGAAATGTACCTTTTTGTAGTATTGAGTAAAGATTTTGAATCGATTCTGAAGCCTATACAAACCACCGAACCGAATCCGAACTCGCGTACACGAATAGAACCTTCCAACACGAAGCTTACTCATTTGCTTATCTGATAAAATGTTCCTTTGATGATAAATTAACGAAATTTGTTTCATATAGAGGTGCTGATGCGGCAAAAGTTTTCACAATGCGAATAGAAGAAGATTTAAGGAATATATATAATAATCATTTGAGGTATGTCAAACCAATGACTAAACAAACCCCAGAAGAGGAAAGGGAATTTCATAATGCCACCACTTGTGGTATATGTGAAAACCTTTCACAGAAGGGGATGTTAGAGTCAGAGATCACTGCCATCTCACGGGGAGAAAAAGATATCCAGCAGCGCACTCTGCCTGTAATTTGAATTTCAAAATACCAAATTTCATCCCCATTATATGCCATAATATGAGTGGTTATGGATTGCATATGTTCATTAAAGAATTGTATGAGGAAAAGGATAAGGTTGATGTTATTCCCCAAACTAAGGAAAATACATTTCGTTTACAAACATCTCTACACACATAGCTATCAAAGTAAAGAAGGAAAAATTAAGAAAAATTTTTTTGAAAATGAGATTTATAGATAGCTTCAAGTTCATGTCAAGTTCATTAGAAAAGTTGGGTGAAATTTGAGGATAAGCAATGTGTAGAGATGGTAAAATGTTTTCCCGATAAAGAAAAATTCAATTTAATGAGGCAGAAAGGTGTTTTCCCATATAGTTTTGTGGACAACATCAATAAATTGGATCATCCTAATTTACCGACAAAAAATCAGTTTTATGACAATTTGAATGAGGAACATGTATCAGAGAAAGATTATATGAGAGCCGAACGTGTTTGGGCACTATTTGAATGTAAGAGTCTTGGAGAATATTCGGATTTATATTTAAAATCTGATGTCCTACTACTATGTGATATTTTCGAGAATTTTAGACGGATTTGTTTAGATACATATAAGTTGGATCCAGCTCAATATTATACTGCACCTGGATTATCTTGGGATGCAATGTTGAAATATACAAATATTGAACTTGAACTGCTAACTGACATTGATATGATAAATTTTTCAAAAAGGCATCCGTGGAGGTATTAGTCAATGTAGCGATAGGAAGCATATAGCAAATAATAAGTTTCTGCCTGATTTCGATCCTAATGAACAATCATCATTCATTTCATATTTGATGCTCAAATTTATATGGACATAGTATGTCGCAAGCATTACCCACCTCTGAATTCACTTGGTTAACTCGAGAAGAAATCACAAATTTAGACATAATGGATGTGGCAGACAATGCTTCATATGGATATGTCCTTGAAGTTGACATCCATTATCCTCAAGAATTACATGATAAACATTCAGACCTCCCTTTTTTGGTAGAAAGAATGGCGCCACCAAATTCCAAAAGCAAAATTCCAAAATTGATTCCAAATTTGAATGATAAGCGAAAGTATGTGGTTCATTATAAAACCTTGAAACAGGCCGTCAATAATGGTTTGATTGTTATGCTTACTCATAGAATCCTAAGATTCAAGCAGTCATGTTGATGAAGCATCTATACATCGATCTCAACACTCATATGCGTAATAGATCTAATAATACAGTCTGAGAAATATTTCTATAAGCTAATGAACAATGCAGTTTATGGAAAACGATGGAAAATGTTGACAATAGGATTGATGTAAGGCTTGTCACACATTGGCAGAATGCTCACAGAAGTATGGGAGCAGGGGCTCTGATTGCACGACCAAACTTCAAAAGTTGCACAATTTTTAATGAAAATTTCTGTTGCGATTCAAATGGGTAAAGTGAAAGTGTATTACGACAAACCATTGTATTTGGGATTCTGTGTTTTGGAATTATCCAAGACTGTAATGTATGATTTTACTATGGATGTATAAAGAAAGAATTTGGTCAGAATGCTTTCTGCTCTACACCGATACAGATTCTCTAATTCTGAAAGTAAATACGGACAATTTTTATGATTTCATCAGCAACAATATAAGCAGATTTGACAATCTAATTACATTGAACATAATAAATTCGGCATACCTGTAACAAATTCAGTCTTGGGTAATTTCAAAGATGAGTTTCCCAATGATCCAATAATTAGTTTTTATGGTACAGGTGCGAAAGCATACTATGTTCAATCTCTAGCAACAGAAGTAAAGAGAGCCAAAGGTGAAGAGATCTGTGATAAAGAATCAATTGACATTGGAGGATTACAAGAAAATAGTTGAGAATGGTGGTAAAATTTTTAGGAAGATGAATTCATTCAGAAGCATCTCACATGATATGTTTACGGAATTGAAAAATAAAGTAGCACTATCATATGATGATGATAAAAGATTCATAATTCCCAATACAACACAAACCCTCCCTTGGGGTCACAATGACATTGAGTTCTATCAGTGCGATCCCAATGAAACTATTCGTATATGTAATAACATAGTTAAATCTTTTTCTCAAGAATATGGCATGAATTCCGAAAGTAGATTGATTATTTAATCGCATTATTGAGTGCTGAAATAACTGAATAATATCATTCGCAATACTCAAATTAACTGGAAAATGCATAGTTGAGTTGTTAAAATAATTAATATATATAGCATTGACATAAGTAATGAGAAAATAAAAGTATTGAGGCATACCATTGTGTTTCATTTTGAATAGAAGTAGTGAATCCTCAAAATAATTCAATTTTCAATCCGCGCCTGCGAATCAGAAATTTGTGCAATTATCGTTTCGGATGCAAAAACGGGTAAAATTTATTCCAGAGATCACAGATTATTTTTTTTCTGCGGTCACCGAAACTACTCGCGAAACCGCGGAACCGCGAAACCGAGAACTGCGAAACCGCGAACCGCGAAACCGAGAACCGCGAAACCGCGAACCGCGAAACGAGAACCGCGAAACCGGAACCCACAGTCAGAACCGTTTACTGTGCACTTGTAAGATCGCATCTTGAGTACGCAAGTATTGTCTGGTCTCCTATCTATTCTGTTCATAAAATTGCTTTGGAGAGGATTAAAATAAATTTTAAGATTCTGTTCCTATAAACTACATCAACCAGTTGAAGATCATGAATACTCATCCTTACTTCATGATCTGAATTTATCGAAACTAGAGAAAAGAAGAACTACTTCTGATTTGTGCTTTATCTTTAAGTTAATGAATGGATTGATTGTTTGCAATGAGCTTCTTGAACTTGTTAAATTGAATGTACCTTATAAACAACTAAGAAATCCTAATACATTTCTAGTAAATGTTCACAGTACTAATTATGGTGAAAATACTCCTCTAGATAGATCATTAGATATTATAAACAAGCAGAAAGTCAATGTTTTTGGTGTCAGCCTAGCACAATTTAAATCTTCCATAAACAATATTCACTTTTAATCAATACTGTTTTCTAGTTGTTCAAGTCTTTTTTCTCTTTTATAAATTCTAACTTTTTTTTTATCTTCCTCTTGCTAGTAGGAGCTATGTATTCTTATGTATTTTTACGTTTTTTATGTATTTTTAGTTTTATATTTTTATACTTATATTTTGATTTGTATTATGAATGTAGACCTTATTCATAATGTATATATAAACCGTAATGGGGTTTTCCCGTATATTAAATAAATAAATAATAATGGGTTGGTACGACCTAATCGGTTGGTACGACACTAGTTTTGGCGTTCAGGTATTTCCGGATATTTGGCTATCTTTGGCTACTGTTTTCACACCGGTACAAACCCACACGTTGTATTCGATTTTGAGGACACCGACTATAGCATGGACATAATTTTAATAACAAATTTATGTACGTGTTGAAGGAGGATTTTTTTCGATACAATCGGCTGTATGAAAATGGGTGATTTACGGTTCGTAGTTTATGCTGGTTGAAAGGAGGCATTTTGAGTGATTTTTGAGAGAGGAAGAGTGCTTGAAAATCACATGTTCTAGAAGAAAAAAGGGCTCTAACTCGAAAACGGTATGATACCGTTGCGTTTTCCTTCCGGATTCGTGTTAAGGAGACCGCGGAGATAGACTCGGACGATGATGATGATGATGTCATCATGATAGACTCGGACGATGATGTCATTGTTATAGATTAGAGGTGGAGTAGCTATTGGAGGGTAAATTTTGAAGGTAGTACTCACAGGATGATGCGATGGTTGGGGCATCATCCACAGGGTGGGCGCGCGCGGGGCGCCACCCTCTACTCCACCAAGAATTAATTTTTTGAATAATAAAATAGTTATACATCAGAATGATGAAAGTTGAAGAACATCGGTGCGCACACAATGATATATGTCAAATTTTTATATTTTTTTCCCAGGTATTCAATATCACTTGGGAACAGAGAACATAATGTTATAAAGTTAAGAATAAGCAAAAAACTTATATCTAGTGAAATCACATTCAGTATTTACAAAAAAATATTCTTAAATTACTTATGGAAATAAGTCTATTCGAAACTTGAATGATCGATTACATTCTTACTCCACGCTTTATCCCCACTCCTGACATATCCTCCTCCACTTCTCTGAATGATATAAATACAATCACACGTCGATCATTTCCTCACTTCGAACATCATGTCAGAAGTAACCAAAGCCGCTGCCGATTCCACTAGTAATATATTGAACGTGGTGATTCACCACAACCAAGTTTATTGAGTTGCTAGCTGGTGGTGGCTCCATTCAAGTGAATGAAGTGAGCTCTTCTTCCGCTCAATCATATGAGTCAGATTCAGACTCAGACTCATCCACTTCGTCTTCTGACGAATCTGAAGTTTCCATCGATTGGGATTTTGCTGAAAACGTCCACGAATGCAATGAAAATTGTGGTTGTGCTCCTAACGTCGTATTCTATGGCGATTTATATGATTATTTGTGAGGGGTAAAATAGATATTGGGGTGTACATTCTCATGGGTAGGTACACACAAGGATGGTGCGAGGTTGGGGCACCATCCACGGGGTGGGTGGGGCGGGGCGCCACTCTCTACTTTATCAAGTATTAATTTTCAAATATATTTGGAAATCAAAACATTTATATATATATAAGGGACAAATATACGATCTCAATTGGGAAAATGAAACATGATGTTATATAGCTCATACTATACATTTATTTAACAATCACAAAATCTTTGATGGAATATTTTCAGTCTATGAACAGCATTCAATGTTGATCAATAATGTTAGCAGCTTCATTTATTCTTCTTGGAATCTCATTCGATCTGCTGCCACATATTGCCAATACGTCTTTCTTGCATTTTTATATGCATAACTCCAAGTTACCAAATAGTAGGTTTCATTATTATTTTCATTTATCATCACTCTTTTCATAGTGGTGTACGTGTGTGTGTGTGTGTATGCGTGATGTGACTTATTCAAACTACATAATTCAAATGAAGTGATTATATTGAATATTACATATATATATATATATTTCGTTGTGGATTATCTGACACGATGAAGAAAAGAAATATTTTATTATATTTTATTCATACATGTTAAGGATATAAAAAATCTATGGAATCATCCGAGTCGACCTCTTCATCCGATTGCAGATATATTGTTTCGTCCGAGTCATAGTTTGAATCTTCTGCAGGTATATTGACTTGAAGATCTTCTCTTCATTGGGCACCCATCGCTCCAAATTATGATCCCATATGACGGCGCGGACGGTAGGTTGTTGTCGTCTCCTTCTCGCATAACTCTTCTATAGTCATTGAAGTTGAACTGACTTGATTGTCCTGGATAGATGCACTATTCGAAGGATTTGGTATGACTACCAGGGGTTGTACGGGACCAGTGGTAGAGTCAGCTTCACATATAACTTTAGACATTTTGGATGATAGTGTGAAGGAATGAATCAGAAACCATTCAATTTATAGATATCGAATGAATATGAGAATACAGTTAGAAGTAGGGGAGTACCCTCCTACACATGAGTGTAGATGGAAGGGAGAGTGTCGAAAATATGTGTATAAAAGGTGACACACATGCCTACTACATCACATTAAAGTTTCAATCTTTGATTCTTACATTGAGTTTGAAAATATCATTAAAGTTATTGAAATGAATACCGCCGAAAGTTGCAGCATTTTATCAACTTTGTTGAGTGATGGAGCTGAGAAGTATTTGTCAAATGATGTGATTGCAGAATTGGGTCAACCTGAACATTCCAACACTACAACACCAGATGATTTGCGGGATTTTGATATGGCCGAGTTTATCATGATGACTGATGAACCAACAACAGAGCAGCAAAACAATTGATTATTTGGAGCGTGATATTGAAATATCTGAATTATTGCCACTGTTCTTGGGGAAAACTTACATGAACAGTACTGCAATGAATAAATATTCCAAGGCTAAAGGAAGGTCAAAAAGGCAATTCAAGGAGAACAGCACCATCATCATCTCTACCCCAGATCCATATCAACGTCACTATTGAATTTCATTGATCTTTCATCGTATGCCCCCTGCAGAAATGTGTTGGAATTCAAAAGTTGGTGAAAAGAGGCATCCTTGATAAGAAAGCAGTCCTTGCTCAGTGCGACGAAAAGGATCAAAGTTTGCAAGAGGACGTGAAAACCATAGCTATACTTCAGGAGCGCATTGCAATCATGAAGAAAGACTTGGCAAAAGTTGAAAATCAATATGATTCTCTGCTAGCCAAAGTTGATGTGGAGCGGAGAAATAACGATGATTTGCGCAAGAATGCAGAGAAGGAGCTGAATGAATTCCACAACACCAAGGAAGCTGTCATGATGACATACCAGAAGTGCATAAATGACTTGAACAATGTATTTCACAGTGATAGTGAATAGTTTTTATTTAATAAATGTATTGAATTGAACATATTGAATTTGAATGTGCAAATGTAATTGTGTGGGTTGTGGACAATTAAAATAAAAAATACTTTGAAGCATAAACTAGTTTATTATTTCAAAACATTATATCATATAGAAATATTACAAAATGGCATTATTTGAGATCCATGAATTGTGTTCATTGGAAAAACCTAACCATTTGACAAACACTTTTGACCTTTTCTCTTCAATATCTTCTCGACAAGGTACACGTCCGGATTTTGAGTTTTCTGCAATTCAGCTTCATAGAAGCAGCCTTGAATAGGATTCTTATCCATGTCTTCGAGAATGTATGTTGGTGGATATGTACTATTGGCTTTGACGACTTTGAATAATTCCGTGGTGAAGTTGGCTTCATAGCCCTTTTCGAATAAATTTTTATACTTGCTTATACGAACTATGTCATTTACTCGATATTTTGGCTTGATTTTTTTCATCTTCTTTCTTTTTTTCTTTTGATTTTTATTTTTATAGATCCAAGTTTTGATTGTTCGAATTACTCTTTCAGCCATAGATGCTTTTGTAGTACTAAAAGTGGAATAATGTTTAATATTTTTCGCTCCATCAATGACGAAAAATTGCTATTGTAAAATCCTTTCCTTGATCGCTTTGCACATGTTTCGAGAATATTTAGCATCTTCCAATACCATCGCCATGGCATCAGTTATATCTTCACCGGTTTTTGTTCTGACTGGTTTTGTCCACAAATATTTAGAGTAACAATCGATGACCACCAAAATGTATCGATAACCTTTATTAATTTTGGCATAAGGTTGAAATTCTGCCAGATCTATTTGCCACAAATCTCCTTACCTTTGACGACAGTTGATCTTTCTGGAAGTTACGACGAGCTGGCTTATGTAACTCGTCCACAATATGACGTTTGATATTATTAGCCATTCTTCTTCTTGTTCTCTGATGATATCGCAATGATGAAGTGATTGTTCAATAAAATTGTATCAATATATAATACCTTCTTCACGTAGCTCCTCTATTATTGATATGATCTCATTTTCATGTCCTGTGTGACCAGATGCTTTCGAAGCAATTAACAATCGCAAACGATCCACTAACTCTTTAGGTTTATTCCAGTATACATAATTCTTCGGCTTTGATGTAAACACTTTCTGTAACTTTAATTTTTTGATTCCTTCACCGCTTTGATTCACAAATGTATTGGAATTATTTCTCGATTTCAATAGTGGTCTTATGACTTCTTGATATTTCTTTGATTTTCTATATCTTATTCCATTTTTGACTTCATACTTTTGTACAGTGCTTTCGTAAAATCCAAAATTTCGATATATGTGTTTCGAATTTTTGCATCACCAACTCCAGGCGGTTTCTTGAGGAATATCAAGTTGTATAAATCTGAAGTGCCGGGTATTGACGTAATTGCATAGTACCATCCCAAAAGGAAATATTTCCATCATCAAAACGGACTTCTAGATTCCCATTTTAGTGTTTGTGTTGAAGGATCTACCCTCACACCATAATTCACATCATATCACTATTTCCATTTCTAATATTTTGCAAATGTTGTTTTAGTCTCAAACCATTGCTGGAAGATTCCAAATCTCGTGAACTCGCCATTGATGAAGTGGGTGTTTCGAATAGGGTAGTTGTAGCTATTTTCTCGCCATCCACATCTTTGATGGTTTCATTATCAATACCTGAAAATGATGTATCGCTGCTGAAAGATTGTTTTTTCCCAATTGGGGTGCTGGTTCGATGGATCGAGAAGGTGTAGACGGTTTCACAATAGCAGCAGAAGAATGAGCATTGTGTGGTTTTGTGATAGGATGATAAAGTTTTACGATGGCAATCTTTTCTTCCACATTTCCACTTTTGATGGAATTGCATTTTGTGACGAACAGCTTCGGTCGCTTGAACTAGTTGACGTTTCAAATCCATTTTGTTTCTACACATTCATCTCGCAAGAGATTCATTATTTCGATGACGAGTTTATTGTAGTGACCTTGACGGAGTTCGATGAATGATTAAGTCTTTCGAATTGAGATATCAAGGATATATGAAACTATCAAATCCTTTGCGATATCGTCCATCACATACTTTTCGATCTTTATCAATGACAAGGAATCCATATTGATCATCCCAGCAATTCACACACATCATTTGAAATTCTTTGAATGTGACATCGGGCGAGACGTGATCAGAGAAAATATGATGTAAGTTCATCTCGTCTTGTTTGAATATGACGATGAAGTTGGTATTGTCACGCACTAGCTGTTTGGGGACTCGTGAATAGGTCTGTGCAAGATAGAAGCAATCAACATCTTTATGGCGTCCCATACAAAAAATATGATCGGATAATATCCTGCTTTTCGCAAATCACATCATCAAAAATGAACACTGAATTTGGTTTGGCATCAGAGGGTTGCACAATGTCTGCATTATTACTGAATGTGAAGAAACCCAATCCTTTTATTGGCGCTAACACATTGCGCAAGTATTCATATTTCGGTTGATTCAACGACTTTGAATAGAGATAAACGTTTGCAAATCGCAATCCTTGTGGATGTGTCAGTAGAGATATCATGGCATTTGTCTTTCCACAATTTGACGGACCGATGATTAATGAGCGAACAGATGATGGAAGTAGTGGCCATGTCTCAATGAGTTCGCTCCATTTAATCCAGTCCCGATTTTCTCATCCAAATTATCTACTGCAAACTCTTCTTTTTGCTTGACAATGCGCATTGTTTGACGGTTCGACACTTATTAACTTATTAGTGCAAGATGTGTGAGATATGTTTCATTTAAATGTCTACCACCACACGGAGCAGACGTAAAAGCAAGAGATCGAATAATAAAAAAAGGTCGAGGATTTGTGAATTCTTTAATAAATAAATTGCCGTTTGAATTGCATTTACCTGGAGGATATCAATATTGTGGACCCGGAACTAAATTACAAAAACGATTGGCACGCAACGATCCAGGCATCAATAAATTAGATAGGGCCTGTAAAACACACGACATTCAATACTCGGAGAATCTCGACGATATTGAAGCTAGACATAAAGCAGACAAACAACTTGAATACAGTGCTTGGGATAGGGTCAAATCGAAGGACGCAAGCATTCGTGAGAGAGCAGCCGCTCTACTCGTCACCAACATAATGAAGGCGAAAAGGCGTTTCGGTATGGGTTGTGATGTGAACAATGTCAAACAACGAAGGAGAAAAATAAATCATCGAAGAAAAATGGGCGAAATAAAATCAGAAAAGTAGCATTCGGAGCAGGAATTGTACGAAAAGTTCGGGATGAATTACATAAAGCTGGTGGTAATCAATTCGTGACAAACAATAGAAAGATGGCCACAACAATGGCATTGAAAGCAGCACGTAAATATTTGAAAGCAGCAGGCGGAAAGAAAAAAATTCGCACACCTCGCATAATACCTATTCCAAAAGTTGGTGGAATTTTACCATTGATACCAATTTTTGCCGGATTATCTGCATTGGTAGTTTGGCTGGTGCTGCTGCAGGTATAAGCAGAGCTATAAATTCAGCAAGTGCGAGCAGGAATGATCTGAAAGAGGTAAAACATCATAACAGAAAGATGGAGGCGATAGCTTTAGGAAAAAGGGTAGCGGTATTTTCTTGAAACCATATCGCAAATGGCCTCGGTATCTATCTCAAACCATATACATCAAAAACTAATTGATGCCCTACCTCTTAAACCTCTCACAGATATAGATCTTACATATTATGCCAAACAATTGAAAATTCCACACTTTCGTGGTGTGTTCATGCGTGATAATTTGCCAACCTCAGGACCACGTAATCATGAAACGGCCATCATCAATTTGGATGGATTCAGCGGTCGAGGAACACATTGGGTGGCATACAGGAAAATTGGAAGAGTTGCAACATATTTCGACAGTTTTGAGATCTACCCCCACCAGTGGAGTTGGTCCATTACTTCCGGAGAGGTACACATGCAGTCGAAAAAATTATGTATAATTATGAACGTGAGCAGAAATACAATACAGTTGTGTGTGGACACTTATGCTTGAAGTTTCTCTTCCAATCACCCGAAAAGCTAAAATGGATTTCACGCCAGAAATGGATCGAGAGGCTATTAAGAGAATGGGGCATTCCTCATCGCATATTCAAGATTACGCAGCTTGAAAAAATGAGTAAAGGTCAACTTGCAGATATGCCCAAAGAGGTCATGATTTCTTGTGCAGCTAATGAATTGCATCGGTTTGGGAAATACTTCCCAAACACCTTCAAGAGGATATTGATATTTTAAAATATAAATATTGCTATGAACATCATATGGACAATGCAAGTGTTGGAACATCCAATTCCAGTGATGTGAATGACGGACCCATACCTCGAAACTATTTTGTTGTTATTGCACCATCGATGATTGTAATATTGGCGCCAATAACAATCAAGTTGAATTGGGACACACAATGCCACCGAGGAAACGAAGAAAATTATTTCGCATGTGTTGTGAACAACAATAAAATGATTTGTTATCATATGAATGCATTCAGTCATGTCACGAAAGTTCGAGCTACAAGCTGTTGGAACCAGTGTCTTGAGTGCAGACTTCTACCCACCCATTGAGCTGGATAAGAATAGCCGTTATGGATTGGGGCTTTGGGATTCTATGGATGCAACACAATCCACAATGTCACGGAAACAAACAACTTGATCACTTTCTTCATTCCCGCAAATAAAGCCGCCACAGTCAGTTCTAAACGTGTTATAAAAATACCAAGTGGCGCATATGAGATAGAAGAAATAAATGCTGTTATCCAACGAGAACTTGAATTCCATCTATTTCATGGCGCGAAACATGATGACACCACATTGATGAATTGTTCAGCCTCCGAGCAAACAATAATACATTCAAATGTATGTGCAATCAAGTATGTGGTGAACCTGAAACATAAAACTCAATAGCATCCCTGTTGGGATTCGAGAAGAAAGAATTCAGTGCAAATCGCATGCATGAATCTACATCTCCTGTGAATATTGTACCCGTGAGACTCATTCGATTGGATTGCAATATCATTTCAGGATCATACATAAATGAAGAAAGAATCATTTTCATTTGACGTTGATGTTGAGCCGGGTTATAATATAACAAAAGAGCCAAACAACATTATTTATATGCCCATCAGCCCGGAAGGACGTCAGTTCATCGACAACATTACTCTGCGCATATTGGATCATCGAAATAATCTCATTGATTTCGGTAGTGTGGAAGAAATAGTTGTCATATTGGAATTGAAGAAATTACAATAACGAATGTAATGGGTTTTTGCTACGACAAAGACATACATTGTCAGCGAGAGATCTTAATTTTCTAAACTCAATTGACTCCGAATTCGACAATAAAATGGTACTCGAAGCAAACAGCGACAAGTTGAATATTTTCAATGAACCAGTGGTCGATCATTCTCTCATAAGTCTGCACGAGCATACCTATAAGCCGTATGGATCACCATTGTTCAAGAATTCAGATGAAATCCGAATTGCAATCAACAATCAAGATGTAATACTGACATTGCCGACAGTTTCATTTACATTGAGGGAAAATTCATTCCAAAAGAAGTGAACAAAGTATGCTATCTTTCCAACAATGCTTTGGCATTCCTCTTCGATGAGATCCGCTATGAAATGGGTGGTGAGCAAGTTGCCGTTGTTCGAAAACCAGGCATAACATCCACAATGAAGAATATGGTTTCATTTGGTCAATCACACTCTCACATGCTTTTGACAACTGGATGGGGACTTTCCGACACAAAACAACACATCATTGATGCACCCAGTCATTTATTCAGTGGAAAACTTCCTCTCAAATATTTGATGGTTTTGCCGAGGATTATAAGAAGAGTATTCTGAATGCAAAACAAGAACTGATTTTGATTATAGCTCGTTCATTCAAGAATTCATATATTGGAGACGTTGATGCCTCTTTGGAAATTACAAAGATTGAATGGAAAATAAAACATGTTGTGCCCGATGACAAGCAGAAGCTCAAATTATTCAGTAGAATAAATAAGAGTGGTCTGAATTCAAAAATCAAGTTGGCTTATCGTATGTGGGATCTTTATGAATTACCCTCATTGCGTAGCACATCTTCAGACATATGGGCAATAAAAACAACCAACACTTTGGAAACACCTCGCTTCATAATTATTGGTTTTCAAAGTACCACTGCATCCGAAAACAGAGCACTGGATGTGACAAAATTCATAAATGCTGACATTAATAACATCCGAGTGTATTTGAACTCTGAAGTCTACCCATATGAGCGTTGGAACCTGGACTTTGATAAAAAACTATTCTCTTCAGCTTACTATGCATATGAGGACTTCCAACGTAGTTATTATGACAAAGATATGAGTGAGCCTCTTATGGACCTTGAAGCATTTCAACAGAATCCCCTGTTCATCATTGATTGTTTACATCAACCGAATGCTACAAAATCATCTACAGTGGATATCAAGCTGGAGTTCGAAACAAGAAAAAATAAATTTCCAGCCAACACCAAAGTCTATGCACTCATTATACACGATACCTTCTTGACTTACAATGCATTGATGGCTCTGTTCGTAATTCACTTTGAAATGTTCAATATTTTATTTTTGTACTATATCTGAATATTTTAAGTATATCAATAATGTTTATGTGTAATGAAAAATAAATAAACAAGATTTTGTAAATATATGTTTTATTTCATATCAAATATCTACATGATCATATTCATCATCATATTCATCATATAGTTGATATTTCTCGATGATGTCATCAGGTAGGAATGGTAAAAGGGTGTGGAGAAATCCTTCCAGATCCAATTTGATCATTTCTTCACAGAATTGTTGCAAGTTTAAGGCTCCTTGGTTGAATTCCTCACAAAGTATTGTACCCTTGACGTACTTCTCGGATAAATGTGCACATCTTTGATTTCATCTTCATCGAAGCAAACATTCAAATCATAGACTGTAGCATGGAGGACATCTTGACTCAAAGCATTCAAGTAGGAGTTCAATCTCTCGATGGCTGTATTGATGTCCACGGCTTCCGTCCAACATTGACTCGAGTAATGCATCCACATATTGAAAACTGAAACGAAAAAAAGAATTGTTAATATATTCCATTGATATTCAAATAATTTTACTTACATCAGAAAATGTGATGCTCCAAATATAGTACTTCTACACTGAATGTTATTTTTTAATGGAGAAATATCTATATTCAACATAAAATCACTATATCCTAACTATTAACATATAAACAATATTATCATTTAATGTAGTTGAATTCTACTAGAGGACGAGTTCTCAAACTCCCTGCTACTTGTGGACTCTGACCCAAATATGTTATTGTATATTTGAAATCTGAAGCATTTATGCAACTGACATCGTCCGCATTGAATTCATCCGAAATACTTTTTGACAACCATGATTTGAATAAAGTATCATTATCATCACGTAATGTCATTAGAATAGATCTCCCATATCGGGTTATACAAATCGTCATACCAAGTATGTTGAAAGCTTTACCGATGGGTAATGATGATATTGGTCTTTGTTCAAAAGCTCCCACCCTCTTTTCAATTATTGAAGAATTGATTCTCTTCAAATCTACAACTTTGGAAGAAAAGACATAGTAAGCTGTATGAAAATATAGATTATTTCCCCTTTTATAAAAATACACTCACTGAATTGAGAAACTTCTCGTACTCTGTATTCACTCTGATGATATTATCTAACATCTGATTTCTCATCAACGACTCCACACATTTTTATAAGAGACATCCCCACTCCATTTCCAGTAGATGGGACTGTGAAGGTCATTACGCACTTGAGCATCAACACACTCATCAATACTCGCAGTTCACTCTTAGCTCTCTCACAGGATGAATGCCCTCCCTCGCTTGGAGAGTGCAAGGATTCATGAAGGTCATGACTACACAGAATATGTATGCCTACACCACAACATTAGTCAAGGTCAAACAAACATCGAGATCAAATCTTTTGGTTGCCGAAACAAATCCAACATCAAAACTCAAGGTCAAATCTCAAAGTCAAAACTTAATGTTATGAATCTCAAGGTCATATTCAAGGTCAAGTCGAATCTCAAAGTCGACCAAACCCAATATCAAAACTCAATGACAAATCTCAAAGTCAAATCTCAAGGTCAAACACACACACATTGCACACCTGCAACCATTCAAGGTCACACGTGACGTCATAGTGGTGGGGGGAGAGCCAGAACCGGCTTAAATCTCCTACTAGGGTGATTTACGTAGGCCGTCCACGGAAATTCCTTTGGATATAGCTGATGTCAATACTATGAACTCATATTTTTTTAAATGTAAACCCTAAAATACATATATTGTTTCACCGAACCACTATCATGGCGTCAAAAAAACAATAACTACCACATTGACATTCAAAAACGTAACGGGAATCAAAATAAGCAGACAGCTCTACAGTAATAAATCTCGCTCAGTGGGCGCAGATGAGACAGATATAAATTTTCTGATAATGTGCTGTCCATTTATATTGGAATTCATCGCTGACTTGGTGAATTTCTCTGTAATATATTCGGTTTTTCCCAGACAGTGGAAAATAGCTAATATAATTCCACTTCCCAAGGTTGCTTTCCCAAAAATTATAAATGAACTCCGACCTAAAAGCGTTCTACATTTCACGTAAAATTTTTTAAAGCGTACCATGGAAAAACAAATAGTAAACCTCAATTCCAATAACATTTTACCCGAGCAGCAATCAGGTAATAGGGGTGGAAATGGTTGTGTGACTTATCTGCTTAACTTGACAGACAATATCATAACTTCAACAGATGCAGACAAAAAAGCGATAAAGTTATTGGAAACAGACAACAAATATCTGAATCATATAATACCAGTGGGGTTCCGCAGAGGTCTATAGTGGGACCCATACTTTTCATCATATACACATCCTCTTGTTCATCTTAAATAAAAAATTTCAGTGTATGCTGATGACACTACCAATAAATTTTCGATCCAAAGGAGCTCCAGCAGAGTTGTAAACTAATTAATAATTACATTGAAATTATCTATAGTATATCATCTCTACATTTGAATCCAACGAAATGTACTGCAATGTTTCTTGAAAGACAAATTGACAAATCAAAGTTTTCCCATTTGGTTTATGTAGAAATCAACAATGTAAATGTTCAATTGGTGAAAGAAGCCAAAGTTTAAGGTCTAACAATCGATACTGATTTGAGATACGAGAATAACAATTCTTTCTGTACTAAAAATGCTATCATCAAGTTAAAACTGCTGTATATCTCAAAAAATATTCCAAACACAGAATTAAAAATTATGCTTTTTGACTCATTGATATTTTCAACATATGCGATATTGTATATAGGCATTGTATCACAGACAATACAAAACAAAAGATCTAAAAAATTCAGAACCATTGCTTGAGATTAATATATTGAAAAAACTTGAGAGGTGTCAAGGGACACCCGGATGGAACGAATTTCCTTTCGATTAATTAGTGAAGGAATTGTAATTTTTTTTTTAAGTTATAATCAAAAGCGTTCAGAGAAATTTGAACTCTTCTCCAATTTTTGATTGAAGAGTTTGAGGTTTACAGAAAAATAAAAAACTGTTTTGTGTTTTCCAGTGAATAAATGTATTTGTAATTTCTTTCTCTCACGATATTCTCTACATCTTTGTGCATGTGCCTTTTTCCTCAATGTTATAGTTTGTACCTCAGTAGTCGATGCTTTAATTGATTCGCTATTGAAATAAAAAGCAAAAAAATTGTACATATATACACACACACACATATATATATATATATATATATATATATATATATATATATATTTTTTTTTATATATATATATATATATATTCAGCAGGTTTGGTCTTTCATGGTCAGACTAAATATAGTAAAACAGTTTGTCAACAATTAAAATGAAAAGTTTAAAATCTAGATCAACTTACCATCAGCACAATCATCATGTTAAAGTACATTTCCATTAATTTGTACTTTAACATGATGATTGTGCTGATGGTAAGTTGATCTAGATTTCAAACTTTTCATTTTAATTGTTGACAAACTGTTTTTGCTTATATTTTAGTCTGACCCATTGAGAAAGGCCAAAACCCTGGCTGAAACGTCTGGAATTAATCAATAAATAACATGAAATAACAACCTCTGCTTTTTTAAATGAACCTTAGGTCCAAGAAAAAAAAAACAAAAAAATATATATAAATATATGGACTCTGTCTGTCTATTCTTTCGTACACGTCATAGATGCGCGGGACTTTGTAAACACAACAGAGTGTGTGATATATATATATATATATATATATATATATATATATATATATATATATATATATATATACTCTCGACTTCGTAAACACAACAGCGTATAGGTTTGAACACGCACGGCTTGCTAAATACATACGCATTGATATTGTAATATTAAAATATAATTTGCTTTCAAATTTATCAAAATTATGACGCGTACACTTGCTAAACACACAATAATGGAGAGATTATAACGCGTATGAATTGGCTAGCACAATAGTAAAGAGCTAAAAATACATACGTACTTGCTAAAAATACATAAGCATTTATTATTGTCTGTATAAAATCTCTACTTACCTAACTCCATCAGCAATATCTGGAACTTGTGCAGAAACACTGTCAGGATTCATTATTGTTATTATTTTTTATTATGTACAAAAAACCTGTATACACTCAACAAAAATAATCGTCGCGACACCACACTGTTCAATAGAAAGACGAAATGAAAATAACTGGCTTGCTTTCTATGAGAGAGAGAGAGAGAGGGAGAGACGGACAGAGAAACACGCGCACACCGCACGGCTTAAAATCATAGCGAAAGTCTCGTTACACATTTTGGTCTTAATTTATTCCGTCTAGCCCTCTTTCGCAACGCGCGATAAGGAACTACGTTCCAATAGAAATAAGGCGCTCTGAAAACAAGCAAACTGGCTCAACATGAAAAACAGACAAATATTTTATTGTGGTGTATTATACCATTGAATAATTAATAGCTGTATGCCTAAATGTTTTATAGATAATATTTCTTACAGATATCCACTGAGTAAATATTAGATCCAAAGGAAATCTCACCCCTTCCTCCAATAAAACTGCAATCTTCACTAGATCATACACATACAACATACTGAAACTCTCTAATTCTATTCCTGTACTACTAGAACTTTATCTCACCCCAATAGCCCAGAAAATACAAAAATCTACTTTTCACCCAGTAGCCATAAAAGAGAATGTAAAAGGAGAGAACGTATTTTACTGTGTTTATCTGTATTCTTTACTTTCTCAATGTGAATGCAATTCTACCTTATTGGCAATTCGAATAAAGTATATTATTATTATTAGTATTATATGATAAATTCTTCGACAATTTTTTCGGAGAAATTCCAGCAAAATCAAATTACGATCATGTTTTGTGTTTTATTGTGATGCGTTTTTATAAAAATGATATTTTTAGGTTTTACTTCAGATATTATACTTACCTAGTCAAGAATTACTCATAACTCATCTATGATTTTTTCCAAAACCAGGTCGAGATGTGATTTTTCATGATTTTATCCTTTGGGAGAAAATGGAAATGTTAACAACGCATGCTCTTGGCCGAATTACCCAACTTCGAGGAGAAAGTATTCAAAACGATGCCCAGTACCATAACGAATAACAATAACAGGGTGTTTCTTAATAACATGCTGATATTCAAAAAGGTTCATTCTGAGAAAAAACTTCATATGAACATATGTCTTAAGTTTTGAACTACAGGGTGCCAAAGTTTCAAGAAAAAAAACATTATTTTCTAAATCTCCATTCTTTTATGAGGAAATCTGATGTCCTGATTTTTTTTTTGTTTGACGTACGGTTTTTGCATGAAAAAATAAAATTCATTAATTTGCACCTTGTTATGAAATTGGGTATTATCAAGGATTAAAAAGGTATCTAGTAGGTAAGAAGCAGAATATGTTTTGTGAACTCAAACAGTTTTGACAGTTGTCTACCTAGTCTAGATGTCACGTATTTAAGTCATCAAAATTAACAATATTATTAGAAAAAACATGGTCTTTTTTACGAATTCTGAGTTTGCAGATATGCATTACATGTATGGGCTAGCTGATGGTATAGTATAACCAGTTTCAATTGCGGAAGCCGCTTCTATAAGGAGCTAATCAAAAACTCACTTCGCTTACACGAGCGTATATAGACCAGGGTCGATAATTTTTGAAACCAAACAAAATAAAAGTAGGATGAAACGTTTTGGACAAGGGAGAGAATATAACAAAAGTGAAAGGAAAAATAATTTACGGGCGATCTGAGGTCGGGAAGTGGAAGGGGGTGAGTTTTTGAAGGTAAAAAACGGTTAATCTCGATTTCCGGCAAAACTACAGGTTCTAATGAATGGGAAAGTTGTAGATATTAAAAAGATCTACAACTTTCGTTACCATACTTTTTCCACATAACCTCGAAATTTATTTGAAAAATTGAAATAACCAAGTTTTTGGTTTTTTGTTTTTATCTTTTACAAAAAAAAATTCCACGAAATTTGGTGGAAACTTCCCTTTTCTGTCCCAAACACACTGTGATTTATTTGATTTGGAATATTTAGTTTTTCACCTTATTTTGACTTAATATCGAAAAACCACCCTAATTTTCAATCGAAAATTCTCGCGTCAAAATATCAGCTTTTTTTAAAAGGTCGGTGGGATTTTTATTCGTTGAAATCTCTACTTTCTGATGGTGAAAAGGAAAATATACATTACTATGGTAAATGTTCTCAGAAAATACAAAGAAATAACAGGTAGTAAGGCCCAGACCCACCTAGCCGCTTCCCCACTTTTCTATGAAATAACTATTGATGGGCTAAAATTTTCCGTAGGTCACCCAGGTATATAACTTATCTCAAAATAGCAATAAAAAGGTATCTACGCATATAATTTGAAGAATATTCTACAACTTCCTCAAAATATTGTAGATTTTCGAATTCGAGTTTTTTTCGTTTCTTTGCATTTTCTGAGAACATTTACCATAGTAATGTATATTTTTCTTTCCACCATCAGAAAGAAGAGATTTCAACGGATGACAAGCCCACCGACTTTTTAAAAAAAGCTGATATTTTGGCGCAAGAATTTTCGATTGAATATTAGGGTGGTTTTTCGATATTAAGTCAATATAAGTTGAAAAAATTAATATTTCAAAACGAATAAATTACAGTGTGTTTGGGACATGAGGAGTTAAGTTTTCACCAAATTTCGCGAAAAAAAATTTTTTTTTGTAAAAAATAAAAAAAAAAAAAAATTCACATAAATTTTGAGGTTATGTGAAAAAAGTGGATACAAAAGTTGTAGATCTTTTTATTACCTATAACTTTGCTATCAATTTTTTTCCATAGGACTCGTAGTTTTGCCGGAAATCGAGATTAAGCGTTTTTTACCCTTAAAAACTCACCCCCTTCCATTTCCCGACCTCAGATCGCCCGTAAATCATTTTTCCTTTCATTTTCATCATATTCTCTTCCTGTGCCAATGGTTTTCAACCTACTATTATTTTTTTTCACTTTTTACCATTTTTAAAGGCTTTAGCCCTGGTCTAATATACGAAGTAACGGAACAAAAATGATTTGAACTACTCGTAAACATTCTCCGTCGGCAAACGGAAGATCAAAAGAGGCGACAGTCAACGTGGGTTTGAGAGACAGCTGTCTAGGTCTGAACCATATTCGCCTGAGCCAATCAAAATGGACCGCAAGCCAATGATAATGCTTGTAGTTGTGTCTATACGTTGGAGGCCAAGAAAACCAATGAATCACGAGTTATATTTGTGTTTGAAGAGGTCTGAATGAATAAAAGCCAGTAGCGTCTCTGGTCTGGGATCGGAATTGGTTTTTAAATATTCTATAGCTCTGTTGTGTTTTTTCGAACATAGGAAAATGAAATTATGATGATCCGATTGCCTATTGATACGTACTTCCTCGCTAATGGCATATTTTTTATTTAACGTATTTTTAAAATATTTAAATATCTAAACAAAATCCGTTATCTCCGCCTCTGCTGCTCAAAGGATATCCCTTCAAGACTGGGAAACTTGTTTTTTATGCTTCTGCAATGGGCTTGTTATCAATGGAATATTTTCTCGGTTTTTTTCACGTTATATTGTGAAACTCAATAATCAAAATAACTGGTAAAATTTTTAGCTCTTGAACTTGCCCCACTACTTAGATAATAAACGTTGAAAATGGAGCTCCGTTAAAAAGCGGCAGAAGCGACTGTGACGTCACCTTGCATATTGTGGTCTGGTATTGGGCAGTACACCGTTGCACATACGAAAGTTGCTTCCAGCTGCCATATCTTTAAATTTTAAAAGTGTTAGTGGTTTTTGCTGGTTAAGATGTATTCAGTAGATACTGGATTCATTAAAGCAGATTCTTCAAATATACCTGAATTGGATATCTTTATGGTGATGGACTATTTTAATAAAAAACAAAGACTTTATAAGTGTGGAAATGCGAGGAATAAAATTGCAAAAGTAGGTAAAATAAATTCAATATTTTGACTTACGCTTTTTACGGTCACGCAATACCAGGGTCGAATGAAGCATTCTTAGCACTTTTTTTTATTAAAATGCACTAAAAATACAGTGAAAAAACATGGCACTGAGTAATCTTATGGGAAATACTCTCACTTAAATTGACTCATATTTTGGTGCTTATGTTGTTCTAATCAACCACCTGAACCAAATTATCTGTACTCAAAAAAATCTGTCGAGTAGTTTTCGAGATACAGTGCTACAGGGCGTTGAAATTGAAAAATGATGATTTTTAATTCAGTTAACTATTACCCAAATATTTGTTCATTACCCTCTGGGCCTATTTTTATATAGGGTAAATAAAAAATAAAATAGAGTAATTACAATTCTTTGTTGTGTTCGTATACTTACAAGAGTGAAAATATTTAAAAGTACCTACATTATTTCACATGATTTACAAAAATAAAGAACAAATAAATATATACATTTTGTATAAAGGGTGAGTCAAAATTCATGCTAGATATTATTTTAAGTTGTGGGATAATCTTTTATTAGTTCATAAACAGAGTTGAGCCAGTAAGTATTTCAGGAGTATGTTGAAAATTAATATAAAAAATGCAAAAGTACGACTTTTTATATATAAGGGCGTAACATTGAAAAAGGCATTTTCTAACAAAAAATATAATCATAGTCTAAAATATGTGGGAAAAACGTTTCGAAATATGTGTAAAACCTGTAGTTAACAAGTAATGATTTTGTTTCAGATCTGGTAGACAGAGTTATGGTGATAACGCCATTGGTTACGTTGAGTTGAAACAACAAGGAGCACTTTGTGAACTAGAAGCGAAAATCACGCCAGAACATAAAATAAAATCTAGAAATTACAGTATATCCTGCTCAATTAATACCAAAGAAAAGGTGGTGGTGAATGCAAAATGCCATGATTGTCCAGCTTCGGAGGGAGGATGTAAGCACGAAGTGGCATTTTTGATGTGGTTACATAGACGCAGCGAGGAGCCTTCTCCCACAGAAACAACTTGTTATTGGAAGAAATCAAAATTATCATCAGCACCGAGTACCAAAAAATTCATTTCAACCTCTGATTTTGGTAAAAAAATTCAAGCTTGTTATGATGACTCACTCTTACAAGAATATGTACGCGAAGCTAAAAGGCAAAAAATAGAAAACAGTTTAATGCGTTACTACAATACAGAAAAATATAATGATCTGTCTATTCACAGCCTTGCTATTAATTTAAAAAATTCCAGAAAAGAGAAGAATGCAAATAATTTTGTTGAATTTTGTAAAACCAAAATGAGCGGCAATTTAATTTTAGAAGTACAACAAGATCCTCGAGGACAAAGTGAGGGTAACATTTGGCAGAAAATGAGGTATGGACGTATTACCGCATCAAAAGCTTTTGATGTAACAAGATGTAAAGTTTTAGACGGTTGTTTAGTAGAAGGCATCTTAGGAGCAAAATTGTTTCAGACAAAAGCAATGAAACGAGGATTAAAGCTAGAAACTGCTATCCTAAAATCGCTAGAAATGAAAACTGGACAAAAATTTTTCAAAGCAGGAATCTTTCTTCCGCAACAAAATCCACTAGTTGGTGCTTCCTCTGACGCCATTAACGAAGAATTTATTGTTGAGCCCAACAACAGAAAAATCATGTTTAAATTATATAGATTTAGATGGTAACATAAAGGAAAAATGTGTATATCAACTTCAACTTCAAATGTATCTCAGTAAAAGAAAACGTGGAATTTTTGTTATGTCACATCCGCATTTTGAAACTTCAAAAGAGATTACAATAAAATATTGCAGATATGATGAAGAACTTGTTGAGTTTATTATGCAAAAACTACAAAAGTTTTGGTACGAAAACATATTTAATAAAATAATGTAAAATATATTTTTGGTTTTATTTAATTAGATAAGCTTGTATGTTGATTATTCCACAGACTATTTGCACTATTAGGTCCAAGTATTTCACTAAATTTGAGTTAATCGTGGCATGTGGTTGAAGAATTGCAAACTCCCTTACTCTAGATATTACTCGTTCAAGCTTGCAATTCGTTTTGCTTCCTTAACTTCTTCCTTAGAACTTTTTTGTCCAGATAAAACAGATAGCGGCCTAACTAGTTTATTTTTAGCAGTTGCAAGTTTATCTTCGAGATGCTTAAAGCCTCTATCTGCCATTACCTCAGCGCCTGGTTCTAATAAATTTAAAAATGTCGATTCTTCAACAATCATCTTGTCTGTAGATCTACCACCAACACCAAAAGGAATATAAGGTATCAAACCATCTGGTGAACATGCAATTAAATATTTCATTGTATTGCAACCTTTATATTCCGACCATGTGAGACTCTGTAATATCGGATCACTTGGTTTTTTAATCGAAATTTCAAAAAAATCTATAATACATTGTAAATTTTTATATCTGCTTCTGAAGGGAATAGGAAGTCTTTTCTTAACTTCAGATAGGGGCATCCATCGCACAAATGGGTAAAGGTAACCAGCTAATAACGGTATAGTTTTTTGTATAATGCTACATACTCTGGAAAGTGGTACACTAAAATCGTCTGCCAATATCCTATAAGGTAAATTTAGTTTGATCCTTTTTAATGTTGAAAAAGTATCAAGCTTGTCCAGCTCACATTTTTTAGTTAACAAGTTTACAACAAATAATGACTGACTCGGAACTCCCAAATAAAGCTTTGGATTTTTTTCTATCAAATAAAATGTTCTCCGTTGTATTTCTTTTGACCTATTTGTATCTAGATAAAATGAGTTATTCGGATCTGACAAACTTAGTTCTGACGAAGTAAATGTAAAAGTAGAACCGCTACTGGATATTGAAATATCTTCGTTAATTGGTTTTTCGACTTTTTCCATTCGCGATTTCTTTGGAACCATCTCATTGCTAGTGGATTTTTTCTTTTTTGTTATTTTTGGTGTAGAAAAACCCTCGCCTCCACATTGAATCGCCTTAGAACGTACATAAGCCTTAAAATGAGCCTGAACCCCTATTTCCTTAGATATAGGTTCCATTCGTCTGATATCCATTTCATTTTCTTCCTCTTCTTGATTCTCTTCGGAAGTTCTATTTTTTGAGCTTAACAATAAAGTCTCAATGACAGATTGCTGTGCTTTAGTTTGTAAAAACTGTGACCGTGGCTTTGAACTATGCGTCGTAATTCTATTTTTTTGACAGTCAAAAAATCTCGGTACTACTCCAGGTTTTAATCTAACTTTTCCACTGTGCATTGTTTTAATGTACATATAATTTTCTATATCTTCCTCTACCTTAAACAAGTTATTTGTGTTGAACTCTCTAGAGCTTATAAATTATCACTAATTTTAAAACTATACAAATTTTGTTATCAAATATATTCAAATTGTGAGATAAAATCGAAAAACTTACTTTAAAATGATCTTCACAGCAATACACATGCGATTTGTTAGATACAAAAACTTCACGACGCATTGCTTTCTGCCAAACATTTCTCATTCTAATAACAGAGGGCACATTAATAAACCAATTCTCTGGGGCATTCTTGGATGTCTTAGGACAGTCGGGAACCAAACAATATTTATTTACCACTTTATTCTTACTCATTATGCAAAAAAATAACGAAACAGTCCAGCGATTTGCTTCTTCCACACAGAGACAACAGGTACTTACGAAATATACAGTCGACTCTCGACTCGCGGCGCGGCGTTGCAAACGTTAGGTATCGCATATGCAGTGTGACGTCACAGGTAACCACGCCCCGTTTTCGTTCGCTCCAATTTCTTTAATTAATTTGAGGGTTTAAACGTTCGCGGAAAAATCTAAAATTTTGGGTATCCGTTTAAAATGAGTTATAGTTTCGATTATTAAATTAATAATTTTTTCTTGAACAAGCCCATTGTAAATGGTTTAACTATAATGCACTGGAAAAGCAAGGCGGTTGTATGATTACCGCTTTCCAAAGAGAAATATTCCGGACGCACGAACATTTTCAAACTTCCATAGAAGGTTGTGCAAAAAGGAAAGTTTCGAACCAGACAATCATCTAGAAGGAGTACAACGTACTATGAGAACACCAGAAATTGAGGTAGCGCCTGAACCCGTTGCATATGGTAGGGATATAATAAAAACTTGCGAAACTATTAGAAACAGTCTCGACATTTTCCAAAGGGTACGTGAGTCCATGATAAAAAGAGCAGAGGCATGCATATTTGCAGAAAGTTAACATTTTGAACATCTGATTTAATTTATTTCTTTGCGCGTTCAGGATAATTTTGTGATAGCATTCCAAAATGTATTTAGATTACTTTAATTTTATAATTTTACCACCTAAAAATCATTCTCCTAAATAAATTTATGTTTAAAGTAACATGAATTGTATTTCCTCGTCAGTGGTCTAGCAAGATGTGAATGGATGGATTTAATTTTTTCATGCGAAAACCGTACGTCAAACGAAAAAAATCGGGAGACCAGATTTGCTCAGACAGAAAGGAATGAGGATTTCAAACATTTTCAATATGAGAAAATGATTCAGTGCAAATTTCAAACGAACGCCACTGGCAAGAATAACAGATTATATTGTACAGCAGGAAATGCCTTTTGATGCATAGAAGATGCGTACAACGTTTCACGGATTTTTTTTTTTTCAATTTTATTCTCGCTTAGTGAGGTACATAGAATTAACAATGAGATTCAAAATTTCATTTCATGAGGAAAATTTCCGATCCGGCGCAGTAGCCTAGGCAGGATTGCCTGTTTGCTATGCGTGCAGTCTGAAAGTTTTCAAATAAATATGTACATGATCATCATACTAGGTAGATTGTAATACATATGTTATATTATATTAAGTTTCATTACTTTCGTGTCTTACGTGGGGGTTATATACCGGGGACTGGATAACAAATGGTGGTGGAATATTTGTTTTTGAGTACGTTTAGGTTGATATTGAATTCAGAATATCGTAAAATCTATGTGGGAAGTTTATTATATATGATTTTGTTTCTGTTTTATACTTTTTCTGGTTAGATATTTGTTTTATGTCAGGTGGGAGCGCGTTGAAAATTTAGGACAAAAAAAAAGAATGTTCTTTGTGTTAATGTTTTTTTAAACTGTTTCATGTCGACATTCATGCTCGAAGTGGATCTGGTTATTCGAGTTTTATTCTGTGTGTATTTGTCTTGGTTTTTATACATTTTTTTCAATTGGAGTAGTTTTAAGTTGAGAACTTTGGATTCTAGGTTAGTTTTTCAGTAGAAAAACGTCTGTTGTTTTTTAGGATGATTTTTAGCAGTGTATTTTGTGTTGTTTGTAGTATGGTTATTTTGTTTTTGAAGGCTGCGCCCCATACTGTGATGCAGTAGGATAGGGTGGATTCAGCTAATGAGTTGTAGAGCATTATGAGATTGTTTTTGGATAGAATATCCCTTGAATTATAGAAGATGTGTATTAGTGTTCTGAGGCGTTTGCTTACATGCGTAATATGGTTGGACCATCGTATGTGTTGGTCGATGACTACGTCTAGATATTCTACAGAGGAAACTTTTTCTATAGATGGGCAAGCACATAAGTTCTGACAGTTACTGGAATGTATTTTTATTGATGAGATATTTGGTTGATTAACGATCGTTGGTGTGAACGCTATAAATTTAGTTTTTTCAATGTTCAGGGTGAGTTTATTGAAATTTAACCAGGTATGTATCTTTTGTAGGTTTATTTCGGCGATATTTTTAACCTTCTCCCAATTCTCTCCCGTGAATACTAATGCTGTATCGTCAGCATAGCAGATAAGGTGACCTTCTAAACCAACTATTTTCGTAATATTATTTATGTATACAAGGAAGAGGATTGGACCCAGCACTGTTCCTTGGGGTACCCCAATTTTTACCATTGATTCATAGCTGACTTCATTTCCAATTTTTACTCTCTGCAATCTATTCGTTAGGTAGTTTGACATAAGGTCAAGAGGGAGTCCGCGAATTCCATAATGGCAGAGCTTGTTGAGTAAAATTTTGTGTGATACTGTGTCGAAGGCCTTGGCGAGGTCTAGAAAGACTGCTAAGCATTTAGATGACTCGTTCAAGGCCTTGACTGTTTGCTCTAGTAAATCCAAACTGCATTTTCAGTATTTGTGTTCTGATGAAACCATATTGCCTGTCTGTTATGATCTTATGTTTATGGAAAAATCCTGTTAGCCTTTTTTTGATTACTTGCTCGAATATTTTTGCTAGGTTATTAATAATCGATATTGGCCTGTAGTTTATTGGTTGATAGCGATTACCTGATTCGAAAATTGGGGTAATGTTTGATTCTTTCCATTGCCCTGGTATTTTTCCACTTGTTGAGCATAAGTTGATTATATGGGTTAACGGGCGTGTGATATATTCGTGTATAGTTTTGATGGTTTTTACTGTAATTTCATCTGGGCCTGGGGAACATTTGTTTTTGAGATTTGATATATGAATAATTATTTCATGTTCTGACACAGGTTCTAAGAAGATGGTGTAGTCGTTTTTATCACTTTCCGGGAGGTTTTGTTGTTGATTTGTTTTTTGTATTTTTTCAGACATTTTTATACCTATGTTGGTAAAGAACTCATTCAATATGTTTGCTTTTTCTTTTTTTTTTTTTTTTGTTTTTTATTACGAGCAGTTATATCATTGATAACTCCCCATATTTTTTTGTATTTTTTTCCTGCTTCAGTTATTTGATTTTGGTAAAATTCATTTTTTTTTATTGGGGTGTTGAGTTTGTTCCTATTTTCCTTGTATTCCCTTTCAGTTTCGCTTGAGAAATTCCTAATCAGTTTTTTTTTCAGTCGATCTCTATGTTCGATGGATGTAATAAAACCAATAGTGATCCAAGGTTTAATTTTTTTGCTCTTTTTGTTTTCAAATGTTTTCACTTTAGTAGAATTGGCAATGTGTTCATTAAGTTTATCACTGAAAAGTTGGTGGGCTAATTGTGAATCACTTGATTTTATAACGTTCTCCCATGTTTCTTTTATTAGAGCATTTCTCAGTCTGTCATAGTTTATCCTACTTATTGTTTGGTTATTTTTCGATTCGGTGATTTCATGTTCAGGTAAATGAATGTACATATATATAGTGGTCCGTCATATCAATTTGAAGTATGATGGGTTCAATTTCTATTTGATTGACTATGTGGTTTCGCATTTTTACAAATATGTGATCGATCAATGATTTTGTATTTTCTGTTACTCTTGTAGGTTTGTTAATGTAGGAGATGTAACCGTTTGTATTTAGAGTATTTAGGTAGTTGTTAGTATCGTTTGATTCATTTTTTAGAATATCGATATTTATATCCATCCATCCATATTTATATCCATGGTCATACCAAAGTTATCATAATAAAAATAATCATTTCTCAAAACTTCAGCACCCTGTAGTTCCAAAGTTGAGACCTTTAGGACATATGATCATATGAAGCTTTTTTCTACAAATGGATTCAAGAATAACCTCCATGAATATCAGCATGTTATTAAGAAACACCCTGTATATTGTGACATTTCGATGAACTATGAATCATGTTATTTTATTTTTGATAACCCATCATCTCTCAAAATATCCATACTTTTACAGGAATAACGTGAAATATTCATCAGATCTGAATAAACCCACGGTTTATCTTGCCAAAAATGCAACGTCATAGGGAAAGCACACCTTCATGGAACTTTCCAACAACATATTCATTATCCAAGTAATAAATTCCTCGCACTAAAAGCATATCATCGTTGAACAAGCTCCGACGTCAATCCAACCCAAGAACATCACAACTCGAGAGTGCACACGAATTTACATTAAAAAAAGGCGACGGAGTGCAAGTGTTTCTCCGTTACATGAAAAATCCTCCAACATAAAAGAATCCCGATGCAACTCGAAGGATGCACTCTAGAATGAGATGTCGCCACTAGATAAGCGAACCGAAAAAGTGGAAAGTGCTGGCTTAACAAAAAGCCGTTTAAAAAGCACTTTCGTGTCGTGAAAAATCCTTCTGAAGGGAAAAACATAGTTACGGCAAGCTGGCAAACGCGATGGTTGGCCAACTATCTCATGAAATAAACGAAAAGAGATAATGCGATTCATAGGAATTTTGAGGATTACACATGATTTGGAATTCAATAGTTTTGGAATGATCTGGAAACAATCTACTTCTACGTACGAAATTTGTAATTTTAATTATAATAATACATGTAAGGTAATACCCGGGGTGTATTGATAGTTGATAGTCCATAGAAAAAGAATAAGATTTTTTCTATGGAAAAGTTGAAAAAAAGGCCATAATAAGTGGGAACATAATAAATTTTTTCAATTACTTTCGACTTGACGCTGGTTGGAACGCTTGAAATTTGCCGTCACCGCTCCCAGCACAGTGAACACATGATTAAGTTCACCATGAACTTTGAGAGAGCGGTTTCCATACACTCCAGATACCAACGCTTGGCTGACTGAACGCATCATTGGCTTCGCTAAAGGCGACCTCCTTGAACTTCTGTTCAATGCTCCTCCCTATGTAGAACGCTTGCATTGTCCCATAAAATTCGATGGTGCTCAGTCCAGGCGTGGCCAGCGATTCTCGAATTTGACATCTCCCTGCGTTAACCAATTTCTTGTATCCAGTCAATCTTACAGATAACGGCCTCTTCGAATCTTCACAATCATATGATACTTCATAAATGCATTTCTTGCTGATTTCGGATCTGTTGTCAGGTTTGGTTGTGTTCGTTCTCTCGGATTGTTTCAATACTCCTACCAGGATTTTCTCAGGGTATCCATTTCGGTGTGGGTCCTCTCTGATGTAGTTTATTCCGGCATCTAGTGACTCCTTGTTGTTGCATGTGTGCATCGCTCTTTTCACCAATGTTTTTGTCCCGTCTGTGTCTTCTTTCTATAGACAGAGTTGCGGATGTCATTACCTGCTCTCTCAACATTCAGTTCGGGGAAAGGTAAAGTACTGTTGGTTTCCATTTGCATCGTAGATTTGCTCGAATCCCTGATACTGTTTATTCTTGAGATGGTGATGAATGGAGTTCTGAAGGTGGACGATTCCATATAAAAAAGTGTCATCCACTTTCCTTAATCCACAGTTTCAGTTTGTATTCTGCCTCTTGTATAGCAAATCCTTTGAACCACTCCATGTATATGTTAACGATTATTGGGAAAGTTTGTCATCTTGAGAGAAGAACTGGTCTTTTTCTTTGAAATATGAATTGTGTAGGTAGCACTGCCGTGATTCCAATATCGCTTAGATGAAAAGCTTAGTCCTTTCGTGAAACTGGTTGAACCCTTCGAGTTTTCTCCTTATGATGCTAGGTGATTTCTTTATGGGGACATTGGTTCGATGATTCTCCACGTGAGGGTTGTAATATTAATAGGAGGCATTTTGAATATTTGTAGGTTGGTGAGTACCGGGAGCTAGTGAGGGTGTCACTGGCATGCCTGGTTTGTGGATGCACATATAGTAAGAGCCGGTGGGAGATCGACCTTCACCGATCTGATAACTCGATGAGACATATTTTTTATCAAATATAATTTATAAACAAATATGCCCATGATAACTTGCCTATCGAAAAGTGTTCATAGCTATTTTTAATTGAATTAATTTTAATCAATTTTCTTTCATCACCTTCACTCTTTTGATAACCGAATGAGTTTCACCTCAACTGATAGTTCTTAACACACAGAATATGCTTAGGTAGGCTTGCCTACTTATTTATATGCATGGCTACCTGGCAAGCAGATGTGAACAGGTGAGTCAATATAGGTAACTACACCGATCTGTTAACCAATCGAAATTGATATCATAGGTAAGATAATTTAATAACAAAACCAATCGTATAGGCTTGCCCGCAAAAAATCGTACATAAAATATTATTGTCGAACTATAAAGTCTTAGAATTTCAGCTATTTGATAGGTGCGAGAGAGAAAGTAGAGCGGCCGAGGTCCGTGTAATAGAACAGGACACAACATAGCAGCTGCACGCTACCTGACCGTTGAATGTATCCGAGTGCGCATGCTCGTGTACATGTGAGTGACAGTGACAGCATTTATTTACACTCGACAGTAATTTTGAACTCTAATTTATTTTAACTCTAATTTCGATCAAAATGTTTGTATTATTTCACACTATATATACTTACAGCTATGAAATAATCAAAAATAAATAATTTAATATATTAATAAATGAAAAAAAAATAAAAATCCAAAAATTTTTTCATTTTAAAGCTAAATTATAAAATTTAAAAATGATAAAAAAATTTATATTTTTTATTTTAAATTAAATATAGAATAATTTATTTATTATTTAAAATCAAATAAATGCCGTAAAGCGGGAAAGAATAAGTGTTACTTTTAAAATTTCAGTATAATAAATAAAAAAAAAACGTCAATATAGAAAAATAAAATTTAATACATTTATGTTGATAAAAGCGTTTATTACAAAGCATATAAAAGAGTTCAAAATAACTGTCGAGTGTAAATAAATGCTGTGACTGTCACTCACATGTACACGAGCATGCGCACTCGGATACATTCAACGGTCAGGTAGCGTGCAGATGCTATGTTGTGTCCTGTTCTATCACACGGACCTCGGACGCTCTACTTTCTCTCTCGCACCTATCAAATAGCTAAAATTCTAAAACTTTATAGCTTGGCAATAATATTTTATGTACGATTTTCTGCAGGCAAGCCTATACGATTGGTTTTGTAATTAAATTATCTTACCTATGATATCAATTTCGATTGGTTAACAGATCGGTGTAGTTACCTATATTGACTTACCTGTTCACATCTGCTTGCCAGGTAGCCATGCGCAGAAATGAGTAGGCAAGCCTACCTAGGCATATTCTGTGTGTTAAAAACTAGCAGTTGAGGTGAAACTCATTCGGTTATCAAAAGAGTGAAGGTGATGAAAAAAAATTGATTAAAATTAATTCAATTAAAAATAGCTCTGAACACTTTTCGATAGGCAAGTTATCATGGGCATATTTGTTTATGAATTATATTCGATAAAGAATATGTTTTATCGAGTTATCAGATCGGTGAAGGTCGACCTCCCACGGTCTCCTCTACTAATATACAATAACAGGGAGTCACTAGAAGCCGGAATGAATCACATCAGCAAGGACCTACACTGGAAGGGATACCCCGAGAAAATCCTTGGGGAAGTATTGAAACAATTCGGCATAGCACAGTGATCTACCTTCCTCACATCAGAGTTGTATCCGGAAAGATCAGGAGGATCGAAACAAAAATAACATCAAGAGCTGCTTCAATCTGGCAGTACTCCACATAGTTTCCTCACCAAGATCAAACCAGATGACAGAACTCAAATCAGCAAGAATTGCAATTATGGACTAAGAGGCCGTTATCCGTTAGATTGGCTGACTACAAGAAATGGAACCAATGCAGGAACACGTTAAAAACTGGAATAGCTGACAACGCCTGAACATCGAAATCTATGGGACAATACAAGCGTTAACGTAGAGAGGAGTATTGGTTCAAACGAGAGTTCAAGTAGGCCGCCTACATTGAAACCAATGATGCCTTCAGTCAGACAAGCGTTGAGATCAGGAATGTATGGAAACCGCTTCATCGCTTTCTATGGTGGACTGCGGAGGCACGAAACTTCACGTACCACCACTCTGCGTGAAATCATATATCGGGAACCCTAAACACTTCGCGGACACTATTGAAGATGTAGAACTTGAACCGGAAGATAAATTCATCAGCTTCGACATAAAGAGCCTTTACACCAACGTCTCCATACAGGAAACCCTTAGAATCATCAGAAGAAAACTCAAAAAGGATAACCCTCTTCGCGAAAGACCTGCCCATTCAACCAATATTGGAATAACTGCCATGCACAATTTATATTTTCAATAACAAGACCAGTTCTTCTCCCAAGACTTCCCCAATAATTGCCAACATATCACGAAGTGGTTCGAAAAATTGGCGATACATGAGGCTGAATACAAACCGAAACTGTGGTTGAGGTACATGGATTACACTCTTGTTATATGGAATAATAGAGATCAATATTAATACTTCTTCTCACGAATAGACAGCACCAGGGATTCGATCGAATTCACGATGGAAATGGAAACCTTCCCCTTCCCTCGATGTGGATGTTGAGAGACCAGGCAAAGACATCCACAGCTCTGTCTATAGAGAGAAGACACATACCGGACCGTATCTCAACTACCGAGTCCGAGTTCGACAAAGAGAGGGATCGTAAGGACATTGGTGGAAAGGGAGATGCTCAAATACGACAACAACGAGTCACTGAATTTTTATAGACCCCCCCCCTATTAACTTTTGAACGGTATGACATAGAACAATGGGACGAAAACCATTTTGGATGATATCACCGATACTACTTTTTGAAATGAAAGACATTGTGATTACTAGATAGATGGCGCGGAGGGGCACATCAACTTTAAAATTTAAAAAAGCATGGGGCGTCAGGTGGCACATCGTTGAAAAGATAAGTTAATTATCTTTTCAGCCATCTACTTTTTTTTTGAATTTCGTCAATTTGTTTTTTGACAATATGTATTTGAAATATCAAGTATAATAAAATTTGAAATGCATATTGTGAAAAAAACAATTAACAAAAAAAAATGGTTGAAAAGAAAATTGAATTATCTGTGCCACATGACCCCCTATGCTATTTGAAATTTTTTATTTGATGTGCTTCCCGGCCACCTATCGAGAAATCACGATATAATTTCAAAAGTAGTATCAATGATATCATTCGAAATAGTTTCCGTCCCGTTGTTCTATGTCGAAGCGTTCAAAAGTTAACGGTGAGGAGTGAAGGGGGGAAGGCTATAAAAAGCTCAACTCGCAATTGTGATTCTGTAGAACAACCCTAGTTGAAAGAAAAATTTCCAACGATGTGCAACTCGACCTCTATGCCTTTCGAAATTTTCAAGTTGTTATGCCCCCAGCGCCCTCTGTCGAGTAATTGTAATGTTTCTGTCTCAAAAAGTAGGATCGGTAATACCATTCAATATATTTCATGTCTCATTGTTTTATATCATACCGTTCGAGGTGAGGGTACCATTCAGATCCGCACCTATATTTGACATTTCAAATGCATATTGCGAGAAAACGTTTGGACGAAATTCGAACAATGGAATGGTTGAAAAGAGAATTGAATTATCTGTCCAACAAAAGTTAACGTGGTGGAAGGGATTGAAAAATCGTACTGTATATTCCAACTCTGAATTCGAGAAAAATCGAATAACTTTTCGACTGACATAAAGAGCTAATTGATACGAACGAAGGAACCTCGATAAAAAGAACATTAATTAATTTATAGCGAGTTTTTCTTTATGTGTAAACCATTCGGATGAAATTTGCACAGCTAATGAAGCTACATCAAACGATCTCAAATTCGGCAATATTGGTTTGAAATTTAAAGATTGAGATTTCTTTATTCAGTCCCATTTCAAAACTACTCAACTGATTTAGCCCATGACCCATCTCTGAACTTGATCGGGATATTTATGAACTATGATACTATCTACCTAGAAATCGAAGTCGATTGATAATTATCACAACTTCATGTTCAAATACGTATAATATTGGAAAAATGTCCATCTTATTTGTTGTTTCGCTTTCATTGTGAATGAAAATTCCTCAAACTCTCTTCTCACATTACAAGTTGATTTATATACACCAAATATATTAATGATCGGATTTGTTTTATTTTCAGAGTTGTTCATAATTTTCAATCAACCAACATGAACAAATTATAATTGTAGTAATTTCATTTTAAAAATATTACGCATATTTTGGTGTGGACTTGATATAAATTATTTGGTATCCTTCGATTTTCAACAAATTTGGATATACATTCTCAAGTTACTGTTAATATCATCAAATTCCTCATCCAACTGATTTCCAAAATCGTGTACTAGTTGTATGTCAATGGTAGAATCTTCCTATTCTCTGTTGAACGAATTCATGGAAATATATTATCAGTTGCAATATCATATTAATAACAACTTGAAAATTTCGAAAGGCATAGAGGTCGAGTTGCACATCGTTGGAAAGGTCATTCAATTTTTCTTTCAACTAGGGTTGTTCTACGGAATCACAATTGCGAGTTGAGCTTTTTATAGCCTCCCCCCCTTCACTCCTCACTGTTAACTTTTGAACGCTTCGGCATAGAACAACGGGACCGAAACTATTTCCAAAGTGGAAATAATTCGACAGATTTCCGAAAACTTGTTACCGGACAATAGACACGAGAGCCCAACGGGCTCGAGTGGTTGTGTTACGATGTTACGATCATAAACACATTTCCTTGCACCGGTTCTGATTCATTTTTCACTTTTCATGCGAATTGATGACAGAAGTCAAATTAAAAATATACATTGTCAGACAATAAAAACAAAATACCTCAAATTATTCCCGCGGCAATTCACTAGGTAGATTATTCTTACTATAATGATGTTTCGATTGGCCAAAACGTTCATGAATGATTTGAATTGAAAGTTTCCATTGGTTTCTAGAAATGTTAAAAAATCATCTCTAAATTTTTTGCATTTTGATAATCAATACGATGGTCTTCACATGATATTATATTTCTCCTACAATCACCCTGTTTCCTGTATGTTTTCAATCAGGAATGAAGATAGTTTTTGTTGTTAGATATCTTTGTTTCTTAGACATTTATCAATTTTGTGGTCAATTCTAGTATATGAAATACACTTCCATGGTGAATTTGTCATCATCTTCAATTCGATATACGAGAGGTATGTCGTATAGTATCAATTTCATTTATATTTTCAATAACTCACTTTATACATTGCCCTAAGAAAGAAAATGAACAGTTTCGAAATCTCGACTTTGAAAAACGAAGAATTACCTTTGAATTGGTCATTCCTGACAACACCCACACTATAAAGATATGACCTCCGCCTATGAAAACCGTTCCGGCTAAGAATACGAAAAATGAATTTCAAGCGATTTGTATCTGGAGAAATACAACGCTTTATGTTCCTTCAATTTGTATTCGAAATTCGCCTTTCGAATATTTACGTTGCTTGCCATATTTCGCGAATTCGGCACTTTGGCAGCGGGTGCAAGACTTTGCTTTATGTGTTACTGGAACTGGGGTGAAATATGATACAGATAAATTGATTGAAATGGGGTTTTGTATAATTTTCCTGTCGATTTCCTCGTAGTGTTGAGGATTATATCGAGCAATACATTTCTACAGGGGCTCGGTGCTTTCGAAGATGGAAAGGGATCCAAGATATTCCACCAATCACTTTTTATGAGACTGATTCGCATCCATATTCCAGAATCCACCGGAGCTACATCGGAATTATTGGAAACAGATTGAGGTAAATTTTTGTTCTGAAAATAAGTTGAACTTCAGAACAGGCTCCAATTGAGAGTAATAATGAATTATAATGATGATTGATATAAAGTATTGGTGGAACCAACTCTGCCAAGATGAGGAGGTCGTTATTCTCAGATCACTGCATTCCATGATTGTCAAACCTGACTACTTTGAGACAGAACGGTTATATTCGTTTCGTCTATCTTCATTTCATGTTTGATTCTGATAGATTTCAGTTAAGCTTTTGATACATTCCATCAGCAACTCCTATGCATTGAGATGAAATACTATATTTCAGATGATAGATAGATAGAAGAACAACCGCCGGAGGAGAGAAAAAGTTTCTCATTACAGACCCCACAATACCGGCGTACCACAAGGAAACATCTTGGGTCCCATCTTGTTTGCCGTGGATACAGCTGATTCTCATGAAATTTCTAAGTTCTGCAATGTTCATGCTGACGATACGCAGCTTCACTTATCTTTCTTGACAAATATTGAAGAACTTGTCTGTGATACAATTAATTTACATTTGGAATATATTGCTGAATTTTTCAGTGTCATAGTCTGGAACTTGATAAAGCAAAGAACGAACCATTGATTTTTGGCAAAAACAAAAAGTAAGTTTTTGATGAACTCCACTTTAAAATAAAACTAAAACTGGTGAAACTTTGAAATCCGCACAGTATTGTAGAAATTTCTTAGTTCTGCTGAAACATAGTTTGAAAAACATATCAATCACCTGATCAAAGTTGAACATGTTTTACCTGCACAACCACGTCCTTAATTGCAATTGTGATTCCTTCATTCTATTTGGTTTCATTCACTGAGGCCACAAGAAATTCAGAACCCATACTTAAAATTAATCTGTGGGTTACGCATATATGACCACCTCAGCCACTTATTCGAACCATCGAATTGGTAGAATTTTGAATCTATAAACTCAACGAACCAATGAAATAACCTAATTTTTAACCGACGAAACCAAAAAGGAGGAGGTTCTCTATTCGACCCGTATATTTTATGTTTTTCCATAATATTTTTTTATGTATGATCACGCATAACTTTCTACTGAGGCGTCCGATTTGGATGATTCTTTTTTTAATAGATAGGGTATACCTTATATTTGGATTTCGAAAGAAATTATCCACCCTCACGGGTAGAAAAATAGGCGATAATTGATTTTTCACTAGTGAAAATTGGCACACACATACGTAGTTGACAATGACAGATCACTACTGACATTATTCTTGTTTCGTCAAAATCAGTATATTTTCTGAGAGGATGGAATGATTTACAAAGTAATGAAATAAACTAACCAGAACAACGAAAATAATTCATATTACAACAAATAGTAAAAGTAGATGATAATATTATTTAACTGGTAATAGTTGAAGTAAGGTGGGTAAGTAAGTATTTTGGAAGTAATCAAAAAACAAGTAGGTAGTAATTGGTAGATTTTAGCCACAAAAAATTTAAAAATAAAAACTTTTTAACAAAAAATCAAACCGACAAAATACGGAACTGGAAAGTAAAAAATAAAAACTTTTTAACAAAAAATTAAACCGACGAAAAATCAACTGAAAAGCAAAAAATTAAATAAACCTTCTTAGTCTAAATGATAATTGAGCTCCTAAACTAATGTAAGTAACTGATTTCGAGTCGGCGCCAAACAAACTAGCAATTGAATTAGGTGAAGCGTAAAATGATGGCAGCGAGATGCACGGCTGCGTTTTGATGACTTCTTTCATAGATAATGATCTTCGATAATTGTTTGTTTGGCGCCGACTCAAAATCAGTTACTTAGTTAGACTCAATACTAATTTAGATAAGAAGGTTTATTATTCTTTCATTGATTTCGTCGGTTCTAATCTGTTAAAAGTCTTTACGAGACTGATCAGAAGTTCCGACATCCATATATTGATACTTCTCTTTTCAATTTATTACCCCACCTAGGTCTATAAAGTCAGTTGCTTCTATGGAATCTCTCCGCAAACATGTCATACTTTCATTCACAGAAAATTTACATATAAAATGGTTGAGAGATTTACTCTTGGTTATATGATGATAGGTGAAGAGAAGCCCGTATCGTGATGATTTGAAAATAAGCAATATTCAAATAGTAAATCTTGCTGGGAGGATCGTAGTAAATTGATATAGTTTAATGTATTTTCATCGTTGGTTGATATTCAACTTTTTGGGTATATGCAAATTCAGTTTGGTGGTGAATGTTGGGAAGTTTTTCCATTAAGAGCACATGACCGTTGGGTATACCTCTACCACGCTCGTAGTCTGGGCTTCCTTCTTAGACGTCCAACTTCATACTGTCGAGTTTCCGATGCCCACTCAAATTATACTCCCAACGCGCCAAAAGGAGTATAACTTAAAAAATCAACTCATAACAGTGTAATAATATATGGAGTGGTAAATATATGTCGGAGTTGTTGACGATTAACAATTTAAATAAACGAAATTTAGCCAAAGTGTTATTATAAGTCATATTCGGAAAATATCGATATATTATTGCACGAGATTATGATTGATGTAGATATTTCCATCCCCGCCTACATTTACACTTTATCTCAAGCCTTTATCGCCAATTACCGACCCCCCAGTCCACAAGAAGCGTGAAAAAAAAGAAAAGGGCGCGTAGTTGCGATTGAGAAAATATCTTCAGTATAAATGCGTGAGGCTAATTAGGGTAACTGCAGGCGCTCTTCCAACAGTTGAGGGGAAATGAACGAAAGAGAAAACATTGCCTGGTGAGTGTTGAAGGTCTAAATTAGCCATGCACAATAAATGTATCATACCACTGCAACTGATGTAGCTCCACCTTCAGATATATATATATATATATATATATATATATATATATATATATATATATATATATAAATATATATTTTCTTCAAATTCTCGGAATAAAGGTCTGATTCAGTCAATTCATATAATTTTTCTTAACGACGTTTCGACATGGTATTTGTCATCATCAGGTTAAAACACTAAAATTAAAAATATGGAGTTTGAGTCATTTAACTTAAACAATATTGAAACGTATGCACTAAAATAATTCTTGAAAAACATATGGTTCGAAATATAACATGTTATTCAACTCAATATAAATATTTGTAACATTTATGAGTATTCACTTACAAATTATTTTATTTGAGTTTTGCGTTCGCATCGTACGAAGGTTATTGTGGGAGTGTGACCTGCGTCGAAGTGATCATGAATAATTTGTTTATTTTTCATGCATTTTTACCCGCTTCATAAGTAAGTACATGAGATTGTTTATATTGAGTTCTAATATATGGGCCGGACTGTATTTTTTTGGCAGCATGTAAAGATCAGTTTTCATTATGATTACTTTAAACAAAGTTAAAAGAGGTTGTTATAAATCTGGCTTAAGTTTTTGATATCATTTCTATTGTTAATGCTATTGGGGTCTTTTTTAATATGTATCATTTCAAGGAATGTTCTTACACTTGGATTCCTTTCTTTGGTCAAAATTTCAACGTTGTTGGTGTCAAACTTATGTTGATTTTCTTTTTCGTGTTTTGATAAGGCTGTAATGTCGGTTTTTGAATATTTGTGGGCTTGAACTCGTTTCTGCAAATATTGTTTTGTTTGACCTATATAGGTACTTTGGCAGTCTTTACATGGTATTATATATACTGTATGAGTTTGTTTGTTTTTTGGTATTTCTGGTTTTAATTTAGAATAAATGGTTTTGTTCGTATTTTTCAGTCGATGTGCAATAGTTATGTTGTGTTTTTCCATTGTTTTATTAATTTTATTCGATGGTTTGTCTATGTATGGTAAAGGTATGTATGTTGTTGTTTTCTTCACTTCATTATCATTTTTATTGTAGATCGCATGTATTCGTTTTTTTATTGTTTTTTCTGCAAATATATATATATATATATATATATATATATATATATATATATATATATATAAATATATATATAAATATATATATATATATATATTTATATATATTGTTATGTTATGTTATGCCAGTAATGAGTTTTAAAAGGAAAAAACCCACAAAAAGAATAATTAATAAATAGTTATTAGTTTCAAGAGATTGTTTTTACATAATTTTGGAAGTTCTATTTATTTGTAAGCCTATGAAAAATATGGATAGATAAAAATGTCAAAATACTATAACACAATCAATTTCATACACTGTCATAAGGATTATAACCCATAATTGGTAAAAAGACAACAAAAAGTCTAGATTTACAAAATTTTCATGAATAAAAAGTGATCAACACATTTATAAATTTGAAACATACAGTATATGAAATTGTACCTAACTAAAGGTAGCCAATGGTAGAACAGCAAACTTCTTGATGAGATTAGCCAATCAGGGAATAGATGGTCATATGGAAAATTGGAAATTGTGAGAGAATAACAACGGGGTGGTGTCATAAGCAATTATTATTGAAATTTGTAAATAGTAATAAGAATGGAAAAATAGTTGTATATATAAATTATATAAGATGAACCCAAACAGTGAAATGTGACAATTTGGTGCGCGAATTCAAAAATTCAAATGAAAAAAGTGGAAGGAAAATTCGTATCTAGGTGACAACAAACAAAGCCAAAAGGGAGATCTAAAATAAATTTACAAGCGAATGCCACGCAACATTTTGGGGAAAAGAAAAACGAAATGATTCCAACATTTGAAGAACAAAACCAATATTACCTTAATTATACAACATATCCAAGTATCCAAAGCTGATTTCTGCATCTGTATGGTTCCTCATTAATGGTACTGGAGTTCCTTGATAGCGATTGGAGAGGGAAGATATCCAGTTTCAGGGTATATCTTCAACACCGACAGTTCCAGCTAGGTATAAAAACTTTAATAGTGCACATCCGGTCCTGAACAATTTCACAAATAACGTATCTCACATCTGAAGAACTTAACTTCACTTTATTTTGAACTATAACCGAAAACTTCACTCTCAAGGAAAAAGTGAAGTTGTGTCTATCTATCCATGATTTGATTTTTATGATTATCCGTGAATATTTGTAGATTCACATTAGAATAAGTTATTTCTCGTAGGCCAGGTAAAGTTAAGTCTTCCTGAATAAAGAAATAATTGCTTTTTGATACTTTGTTGTTTGTTTCCTTACAATGATCAACAATCATTCCTACGACCATTGAATAAATTGAGTTTTGACATATCAAGTAGTGGCTAAATTGCCTTGAACCGGCCATCTGAGATAAGAGGTGTACCAACTGTGCTAGCTGTGGTAAGAAAAATGATAAAATTGGCAGCAACGTGACGAGAGAACAGTGACGTAGCTAGCAATTATTATTACATCATTGCAATATTATACAGGGTGGAAATACTCATCTATATCATACAATTTGGCTCACAAAGAATAGCAAAAATTATTAGCAATTTTCATTTTATAAAAACAATTTATATTCAATTTATTAATACATAACAAATTGGCACCCAAAGTGTGGGAGAAATAATAACATAATAATTTGTTATATCATCATTCATAAATTTCCGCAAAGGCAAAGTAAAGGCAATATATCATTTCATAATATTTATCACAGCGGAAAAGGCAAAGTAAGGGCAATATATCATTTCGAAGCAGAGTAAGGACAAGTAAAGGCAATATATTATTTCTTAACACTGGGCGAACATTAGCAATTGACATTTCAACGTGTAAGGCTAGATATTGATAAATAAAAAATGGATTTGACAGATGGTAAAAAAGTTGGTTTGGAAGAAGGTGCAGAAGGTAGAGATAGGGGTGATCAGGAACAAGGAGAGAGTAGTAATGTGAGAGAGATAGAAATAAAAAGTGAAAGTACAGGAATGGAGAGTAAAAAAATGTTAGAAATAATTTTAGAAAATATGGCAAGTATGAATGAAAATATAGCAAGTGTGAAAAATGATATAAAAGAAAACTCAGAAAAAACAGAAAAAATAATGAAAATATGGCAAGTATGATGAAAAAATGGATAAAAATTCAGCAAGTATGAGAAATGATTTGAAAAAGGATTTGAAAGAAAATTCAGCAAGAATGGAAGAGAAAATAGAAAGAATGAATGATGGAATGAGAGAAAGTATGGGAAGAATGGAGGAAAGAATGGAAAAAAAATGGGAAATATGAAGAATGAAATGAAAGAAAGTTTGTCAAATGAAATAAAAGAGTTGAAAGAAAACACAGCAAGTATGGAAGAAAGATTAAGAGAAAATGTGGAAGAAAAAAAATATAAAAGAAAATAGGAAAGGATGGAAAATAAAATACAAACTAAATTTGTATAAAATAAAGAGGTATTTTTAGAAATGCACAAACAGTTAGAAACTAAGATAGGACAAACCAATGAGGAATTTTATGTGGCAATAACACAAGAAGTATCCAATATCAATAATCATGTAGAAAGGCAGGATGAGAAAATAAAAGATATGAAATTAGATATTAATAGTAAACAAGAAAGAGTAAACAATGAAATAAGTACTCTCGACAAAAAAGTAGAAGGAAAGATAAATTATTAGAATTGAGAAGAACAGACAATAATTTAGAGAGTAGAATCATTAATAATTGTTATGGAATACAAAAAACAGATGATAGCAATAATTCATTAGAAAAAGTAGATAAACAGATACAAAATATAAAAATGAATTTCGATCTCAAAAATAATGAACATATGCATAATATGAACGTGAATAATGAAAAATTTCAGATGAAAAAGGGAAAAATAAATAATAAGGTAAAAATAATTAAAAGGAAGAAAATAAAAAAATAATAAAATGAATATGAACGTGTAAAAAAATTTAGTGAAAAAAGGAAAAAATATAAAAAAATAATAAAATAATGACATATATACAAAAATTTGATGAAAAAAAAAAATGAAATAATAATAATATAGATAGTAAAATGTAAATATAGAAATAGGAAAGAATGTAATAAATATTACTATAAAAAACAAGAACAATTTGAATTTATAAAATGAAAATAGTTGAAAATGTTAACAGAAAATTTCAATTGCAAATTTTTGAAATAAAACATATGCTTGCAGTTACGAAACAAGCAAGATTCCATAGAAGGAGAGACAAATAATGAAAATGAAAATTTAGGGAATAATAAATTGTAGGTTAACAAATTTGATATGGCAAGTTAAGGAATAAAAAAATGGAAAAAAGTTAAAAAAAATTTGATAGAAGGTATGATCTCAGAAACATTGAATAGAAGAAATAAAATGAAAAACAAACGTAAAGAAAAAATTATATATCAATGAGAGAAAATATTGGAGGAAACAAAACAAAGCATAAATATTTCAAGAAAGAAAAGAAAAATATTGAATAACAATCATAATACTGAAAAATAGAAAAGTAGATACAAATATTGGTACAGGTTAGTTAGATAAAGTAGAGTGAAAAACAATATAGATTATAATGAAGAAAAAAAAAATAGAAATGGATAATAAATGATGTGAATTTTGAAGAAAAATGAAAAGAAATGAAGTAAAAAAATATTTTGTGTATAAAATGAATGTATGTGAGAAATGAAAGTGGAAATGAACAAAACCAATATTACCTTATTATACAACATATCCAAGTATCCAAAGCTGATTGCTGCATCTGTATGGTTCCTGATTTATTGGTATTGGAGTTCCTGGTAGAGCTTGGTAGTGAGAAGGGATCCAGTTTCAGGGCATATCTTGAACACCGACATTTCCAGCAGGTATAAAAACTTTAATAGTGCACATCCGGTCCATGAACAATATCACAAATAACGTATCTCACATATGAAGAACTTTATTTCACTTCATTTTGAACTAAAAAAGAAAACTTCACTCTCAAGGATAAAGTGAGGTTGTGTCTATCTATCCATGATTTGATTTTTATGATTATCCGTGAATATTTGTAGATTCACATTAGAATAAGTTATTTCTCGTAGGCCAGGTAAAATTAAGTCTTCCTGAATAATTGCTTTTTGATACTTTGTTGTTTTTTTTCTTACAATGATAAACAATCACACCGATGATCATTGAATAAATTGAAATTAGACAGCAGTGGCTCTATTGTTTGAACCGACTATCTGAGATAAGAGGTGTACCAACTGTGCTAGCTGTGGTAAGAAAAATGATAACAATTGGCAGCAACGTGACGAGAGAACAGTGACGTAGCTAGCAATTATTATTACATCATTGCAATATTATACAGGGCGAAAATATCTATCTATATAATATCAATTTGGCTCACAAAGAATAGCCAAAAACTATTAGCAATCTTTATTTAATAAAAAACAATTTATATTTTTCAATATATCAAAACATTACAATATATATATATATATATATGAATATTTACAACAAACCAATCTACTCTGCCGGAAATCGAGTATGGATGACCCCAAAGATTAGCCTTCGGCCCTTCCAGAATAATGGTAATATGATGAGAAGGGTCTTCATTCAATCAAGTTTATCTGAACCAACATATTGAATTCAAATAAACATTGTCCTTAATTCATTGTGACATATAAGTGACATATAAATTAAAGAAATTAAAACATTCATGAAACTCTTTCAAATAAAACAAGATTGTTGAATTGATACTTGGGTCGTAATTTGATATCTGAAGAGATAGGATTTATTTTTTATAGAATGATAGCTATTATAAGGATTTTCGAAATAAGCTAGATGCCTGCCTTTGAACACTGTCCGGATCTATACTTATTCAACTTACTTGGAAGTTACAAGGGTTGATAGTTCTAACCTGCCATTTGTACCAGATACCTCACTCAGTTAGTCAGCCAGAATCCAAAAATAAATCATAATTCTTACCATAACGAGTGAATCGCAAAAGTTCGATTCTACGCCTCACTCAGAATATTTTTATGCAAATGAAGTTACTTCTATTTTCCAAAAGATTATTGTACTATGAAGTTAGAATGTCTTGCAAAGCATGTTTTTGTGTCAGTCGACATACCAGATTGGATATTATGCTTATTTGTTTTTTAGTCGGGCGCAAAAAACAAAGTAAACAATCACCGTCCAATAAGCATAATTTCCAATCTGGCAAAAATATTCGAAAAAATGGCTAATGGCTTTCACAGAGAGACATCATATAATTTCAGATTTCCAATTTGGTTTTCAAAATGGAAGATCAACTTCTGATGCCATAGTTAACTTAGCCACACAAATATATGAACACTTAGATAAAAAACGACCATGCCTGGGAGTATTTATCGATTTGGCCAAGGCCTTCGATACCATCAGTCATGAAAAATTACTGTCTAAATTAAATAATCTTGGAATCAGAGGGCTGGCAAATGATCAGATCAGAAACTACCTCAATAAAAGAGTACAAATGGTTAAAATAGACGGCGTACTGAGCGACCCATTAGAAATTAAATACGGAGTTCCCCGGGGTACTGTTTTAGGGCCAATTCTGTTCATATTATATCTGAATAATATGTTATCCATCGATATTTCTGGAAAATGGGTCTCATATGCTGATGATAAGTGCTAATAATTGATGGAACAACCTGGGAAGATGTAATATCTCATACAAGGAACGATATTGACACTATAGTTAATTGGCTTGATGATAGTTTCCTGACAATAAATATTGATAAAACATCTTACATTTCATTTTTTAATCAGCAGAAATAAGAACATAACTCTGAAAAAATCCATTTCAGTTAAATATCTCGGAAAACACATTGGCCAAATTCTTAAATGGAAAAAACATATAGACTTTCTTTGTGAAAGACTCAGAGCCCTTTTGTGTGTTTTTCGAACACTTAAAAATATACTGAGTATCAATGATTTGCGCAGTACATATTTTTCGTTAGTTCAGTCTCTCTTAATGTATGGAAATCTAGGATGGGGTGGGGTCTATAGTACAACTGTACAACCGCTCATGGTACTACAAAAACGATTTATCAAAATTATCTATAATTTAAATTTTCGTTTCCCATCGGCACAAATATTCCAATATTGTGAACTGATGAGTTTGAGATATCTTTACTGTAAACAATTATTAATATTAATATTTCACAAGAGAAAAAATTTCAAAATCATCAACAAGGACATGAAACCGGACTAAAAGTGAGTAGCCTAGATAGACCGAAAATGAACAAAGCTATTGGACAAAGATCAATTACATATATTGGACCCAAATTATTCAATCTTGCTCCAGATCATATAAAAACGGAATATGTTTTTAAGTTATTAAAAAATGAAAATATAACATTTCTATGAACAAATTTTATTGAATTAATCTCTCAATCTTCACATCATTCTTACATCCCCACCTAGCACATTGAATACTTTTAATTCAACACGAGTTTGTATTTTGTATTTTATTTGTAACATTTGATATTTTTATACGTTTACACATTCAAATTTTTATGTTTTACATTTTCGCATTATCTACACGTTTAGAGAATTTATACTTTTATATTTTATATTTAATGTATCTTTTTTTGTAGTATACCAAGAATATTATTCACTATTATTGATATTGTTGATACTATTTAGAAATATAAGCATTATAATTTTTGCCCGAGAATCTCAAAATATATTATATCTTGACCATCTTCAAAGGAAAGAATTTCGATATTGATGTTTCACAGACAAGTTTTCCAAAAACTTAAATGAATCATCAATACCTATGTTTCCATTGATAAAAATTCAGTATTAAGACTCGATTTGACAAACCTTTCCTTCTACCTACCTCCTATTTCTTTTTCTATTGTATGCTTTTATAAATTCATGTAATTTGGTGATTAATAAAATACTACTACTACTACTACTACCTTTCTGAAACAATCCATGGTGGTGATCATCTAATTATCCAAATCAATACGGAATAAATAAACTATTCATCACTTTTCTCTTCGTCATTCAAAGTAGAATTTCAGAACTAAACCACGATCGTTGGATACCCCGACAATACCATTGCCTACAATTGCACATTCTCATTGCCGCCAAACCATTCACGATATGCTTTCTTGGTTATTCAGATGAAAAAACCCCATGTTGCACCTCAGTAAAATTTTCAGGCAAAATGCTTTCTCGAAAATTAGATGAAATTATTAGTAGTATGTTTCAGATTTCTCCTCCGCAGTTATTGAATGTCTATTATGCAGTCGTTTACACTCATATCTCATATAATATAATACTATGGAGTTGCGCCACAAATGCAAATTGAAATTTTGAACTAAAACATGGATGATGAAAATATTTTTTAACTCAAAACCAACTGTTACCAGTAAGCCATACTTCTCTCAAAATGATATCATGACATCCTACTCAATATACAGTGCGGCTTTTTATTGTCCCCCCCCCCCCTATTTACTTTTGAACGGTTCGACATGGAACGATGGGACAAAAACCGTTTTGAATATCACCGATACTGCTTTTTGAAATTGATTGCTCGTTGATAGCGTGGGGGTGCACATCAACTTAAATTTCAAACGGCATGGGCTCTCAAGTGGCACATCGTTGAACAGATAACTCAATTATCACTTATAATCTCCCTAGCAGCAGAATTATTACCGATAATTTTTTTCAAGGTCACGAATGTTTTTGTTGATAGAAAATAATCCCGAGTCGAAGACGAGGGAAATTTTCTATCAACAAAAACATGAGCGAAACCGAGAAAAAAATTATAGGGAATTAATTCTGCTGCTAGGGAGATTCGGTAAGAAAATTTCATAAATTGGAGTTGCTTTTAATATGATGAGAAGATGAACCCTACGACCTATTCTGCGTAGATGTCAAATTTTGTATGGGTAAAATTCGACACTTAGGTATACTACTACGACTTAATTTAAATTCAAATGTCAAGTCATTTCCGATGAGTTAAGTTTAATATGACGCACTGTATTTTTACAATAGGAGTTGATTTTACTTGTAAGTAACTAAGGTTTATTACTAAAATTTCAGGAACATTGAAAATATTAATTCGTTTTCAACCATAACATCTGATATAACATGTCTACATAGTTTCAAATGAAACTTAAAAAAACATATTTCCGATGAGTTTAGTTGAATATGACGCACTATATTTTTAACCGACGAAACCAAAAAGGAGGAGGTTCTCTAGTCGACGCGTATATATTTTTTTTTATCATTTTTTTTATGTATGATCACGCCTAAATTTTTACTGAGACGTCTGATTCCGATAATTATTTCAGTGGATAGGGCGTACTTCGAAGTTAGTCCCATTTGAATTTAAAAGATGGAATCCACCCCTAAGGGTAGCAAAATGAAGGATATTGATCACTCACCCTCTGAATTCTGGTCCGTTGCCCGATTCTATCAGGCATAACTTTGTACTGAGATCTTCGATTTGGATGATTCTTCTTTTATCAGAAGAGGTATACATCATAGTTGATCATATTTGGATTCTGGATGAATTATCCACCCTTACGGGTAGAAAAATAGGGCATAATTGATTTTTGACAGAATGACAGATCGCTAGTGTCATTATCACAAATCATTATATTCTATGAGAGGATGGAATGATATACAAAGTAATGAAATGAACTAACCAGAACAACAAAAATAATTTATATTATAACAATTAGTAAAAGTAGATAATCATATTATTTAACTGGTAATGGTTGAAGTAAGGTGGGTAAGTGAGAATTTTGGAAGTAATAAAAAAATAAGCAGTTAGTAATTAGTAGATTTCAGCCACAAAAAATTGAAAAAGAAAAACTTTTTAACAAAGAATTAAACCGACGAAATACGGAACTGAAAAGAATAAACCGTCTTAATCACAATAACTAAGCTCCTAAACTAATGTTAGTAACTAATTTTGAGTCGGCACCAAACAAACAATCAACGAAGATCATTGAATTACTTCAATAAAATTATCAGAATGCCAACGCCCAACTCGATGCCATCATTTTACGCCTCACCTGATTCATTTGCTTGTTTGTTTGGCGCCGACTCAAAATTAGTTACTTACATTAGTTTAGGAGCTTAGTTATTGTGACTAAGAAGGTTTATTTTATTTTTACTTTTCAGATCCGTATTTCGTCGGTTTAATTTTTTGTTAATTACAATAGAAGTTGATTTTACTTGTTAGTAACTAGGGTTTATCACTAAAATTTCAGGAACATTTGACAGAAAAATTATCACTTATTAATTCCATCAAGTTAATAGGAACTAACAAAATTATCGCGATAATCTCCCGTTGCTATAAGCAACGTAAACAAAAAGGAGCCTTCTAATTGGTTGAAAATGAATTTATGAAATTTTCTTTCAAATCATCCTATTTTTCCGAATTTCGTCAACACGATTTTTCACAATATGCATTTGAAATGTCAAGTATAAGTGTGGCTCGATAACTCTTGAACGGCTTGATGTGAAACAATGAGACATGAAATATATTGAACGGTATTACCGGTCCTACTTTTTGAGAGAAAATATATTACAATTACTCGGCAGAGGGCGCTAGGGGCACATCAACTTGAAAATTTCGAAAGGCATAGAGATTGAGCTGCATATCGTTGAAAATATATATATTTTTTTAACTAAATTGCGAGTGCTGCTTTTTATAGTTTCCACCTCTCTGTTATTCTTTCAACGGTTCGACATAGAACAACGGGACCAAAATTATTTTGAATTATATCATCGATACTACTCTTTGAAATAGGAGAGATATTCATTGCTTGATAGATGGCGTGAAAAGGCACATCAACTTAAAAATTTCAAGTAGCATAGGGGGTCGAGTGGCACATCGTTGAAAAAATAATTGAATTCCCTTTTCAACCATCTTTTTTTTTTTAGTTTTGTCAAATCTTTTTTTCTCAATATGCATTTTAAATTTTGTAATTCTTGACATTTTTTGAATATTGTAAGAAAACGTATTGACAAAATTAAAAAAAATTAGATGGTTAAAAAGACAATCGATTGATCTTTTGCATTTGGAAATTTTTAAGTTGATGTGCCCTTCCGCGCCATCTATCGATCAATCACAATGTCTTCCATTTCAAGGAGTAGTATCGGTGATATCATTCAAAACAGTTTTTATCTCATTGTTCTACGTCAAACCGTTCAAAAGTTAACAGGGGGTGACTATAAAAAGCCGCACTGTGTAACACAACATACAACCAAGTCGTATGGAAACGTCCAACGTACATGGGTATAAAGTTGTATAACCATCCACGCAAAGATATTGAAAATGTTTTTTCAAGTTTCTATAATTTACATGAATATACAGTGTCCGCCAAAAACTTTGTACAATATGGGATTTTTTTTATTAGTACTTTCTCAGAAAATTTCATTCTTTATAAAAGTTGGTGAATTCAATTCGACTAAATACGCGCCTAATCGTTATTATCAGTGACCTGCGGTTAAGCGGGAATCGGGCAATATTCTGAATTCATTACTATGGAAAATATCGAAAAAATTTATTGAAAAATGTTGTTTGCAATTGGAATTTCCAAGTTAAGTCTACTTATTACTAATTTCAGTGATTGCTTAATGAGTTGGCCTCATGGAGAAATTAACTCATTAAGCAGTAATTAGTGAAGAAAACTGGATAACTGGGAATATCTTTCAATTGCAAGCAACTTTTTTCAATAACATTTTTTCGATATTTTCCATAGTAATGTCACTTTACTCTATAGTTAATTTTGAATATCGGCCGATTTCCGCTTAACCGCACTGATAATAACGGCTTTGCGCGTAATATTGAATGCACCCACTTTCACAAAAAAATAAATTTTCTAAAGAAACTATTAATTAAAAAAAATCCCATATGGTTCCAAGTTTTTGGCGTACATTGTAATATATATATATATATATATATATACATATATGTTTGGATTGTGTGGGTTCTTGAGCCATTATGTTTAATATTCTTCTGTGGATTTTCTTGGGTTTCTGGTTCGTGGGAATAAGATAAATTCAGTGATTCATAATTGAATTTTTCAATACGTTTCGTTTCGGGGCTCCAAAACTTCCTCAGTTACATTTGTTTTTTTAGTTTTTAATTGTTCTATTTCATTTATTTTTGCTTCCTCTTTAATTTGACATTATTTGTTCTAGTATCAAACCATGTTGATTTACCTTATTTTCAACTTTATACAAATAGGTGATGCTTATTGTTCTGTGCCCAAGTTACATGTTTCACAGAACAATAAGCATCACCTATTTGTATAAAGTTGAAAATACGGTAAATCAACATGTTTGATACTAGAACAGATAAGTCAAATTGAAGAAAAGCAATGAGTGCTCAATAACCATAACCGCCCAATTGGCCACAAATTTCAAAACAAATAACCTAAAACCACAAAAAAAAAAAGGAAATACCAAAAAAGCAGCAATCACATATCAACATGTGGAACTTTCATGAATGTGTTTTGAAAAAACAATGTAACTGAAGAAGTTTTGAGCCGAACGAACTATTAAAAATTCAATTATGAATCACTGAATTTTTCTTATTTCCACGAACCAAAAACCCAAGAAAATCCACAGAAGGATATATATATATATATATATATATATATATATATATATAAACAGTGTCCAATATCACTATTGAGATTTCAAGGTAGAATAAAACCATTTATTTAATCACCAACGCCGTTGAGCACACTTCTCCTTACCGGAAATTCTGCTGAATCTTCTGGTGTTAGGGATCTTCAACGAGCTCACGATCCATAAACTCAGGACCGCCTCCGAATCCCGAATCCCTTCGCTATATCTCATCCTGATTGATATGGCGCCTACAGCTGTAAATAGGCTTCTACGCTGCAGTTATACGGACTCTCAACGCGAGTCTTTTCTGGCAGGGGTACACCCATAGAAGTACTAACCGTGCTCGGCATTGCTAGATTTCATATATCTGACTATCTGACTCCAATTTCCAGAGCCTGGGCCCAATCTATTGATGCTTTTTATGAAATAAATCATAAAAATATAAGTGATGAATCTAAGGAATACGATGAATAAATGAACTATTCTTCTTTTCCTGAAAATCAATTCTCGTTTTCAAAAACATGTAGAATTAAGGATAGGAAAATATTGAAGTTGATTTTTTAGATTTATTGAATATTTCTTGCTTTCCCACATATTGCGATTATTTAAAATCAGTTTTTGCCAAAAATCAGAGGATATATATCATATAACATACCAAAAATTCAATTTTTTTCCTAACACGATAACCTAGTGATGCAACGTAGAAATATCGTCACCCCTCATAAAATTTAAACCACTGAAATATCGATGAAGTTGAAAGAACAATTTTATGTTAGCTCTTACGAGACGTTTTTTTTCTGCTCAATCGCAAGATTACCCCCATTTTATATAAAATATGGCGCATAAAACTTCATTTACCGAAGTAAAGATGTAGGGGATCTAAATCCGGAACTATCCCGATTCATCATCCCCGCATTACTATGCTATGAGCATTTGGGACACTCCGAATAAGGTTGGTAATATAAGTTCGAAACAATCGCTCGACTAAACTAACAACACCCTTGAAGTTTTAAAACTCTTTAAAAAATAACTCTGCTCTTGTGTATGTGCGCCACTCAGAACTTCTATTTACATAAAAATGAGTTTAACAAAAGTGTTTCCTGTTCTGTTCTGAAAAAAGTTTTGGGGACGAACGAGAAAATTCATTTAGCTTTTAATGTACATTTCTTTTTTCGGGATGAGGGGTGATTCTTTTCGGCAGTTCACTCTGAAAATGTGAAGTTTGGGATAAAATGTGATTTGGCTCCTTGTGGAAACATTTTCCTGAAAGACTTTTATAAACTATTCCTTTTTCAACGACATAACATAAAGCTTGTGTGATTCACTTGTTTTGGGTACCTACTTCCATTTCTTGAAAATAAGTAGATTTCTGGAAGTTGTTTCTCTTTGTACATGTTTTTCCAAAATTTTCACTGTCCCGACATAATTTTTTCTGGTATGGTCAAAATCGACTAATCCATTTTTAATATTCAATACTAGAAATTAATTTCAATCAAGATGAAATCTGCATATATATGATGGGCATTTTTATTTTTTATTTTTGTATATCATACAATATATCTATACATATATAATTACATGTCAGGACTGACTGATTCATTGACACGATCAAAGCCCACACCAAACCGCTGGACCTAAAGAGCTGAAATTTTGTCAGCGTATTTCTTGATCACATAGATAGAGGGGGAGTGAAAGTGAAAGTGGCGTTAGTTTTGAAGTAAGAGTCATGGATATTGGTATTTGAGGACTTCCTTACAAATAAAGAATACATGTTTTAGTATTTTCTAAGATTCAACACTAAAGGGGTGAAAGTTTCTAGGATATTTCAGTTATTTTCAAGGTTAGGGTCGTAAAGAATTGGTATTTTAGGTCTTCGTTACAAATGAAGATATACGTATTTCAGTGTTTTTGGAAAAACCCCAAAGGGGTGAAATGGAGAGTGAAAGTTTGTATGGGTGTTCCGTCAGTTTTCAAATTAATCATAAAGATTGATATTTGAGGTTTAAAAAAAGCTTGTTTCATTGTTTTCAGAAATTTAGTGCCTTGAGGGAAGAAATGAATGTTTAAAGTTGAGTTTGTATGAGGGTTCCGTTAGTCTTTAACCCATTCGCGCATGGCACGGATCCGTGTCATGCCGGTCTCATGTTCAGTGCGCATTGCACGGGTCCGTGACTCAGCAGAATTTGAATTTATAGCTGCAATATGTATTCAGCGTTAGCCGCAGTGCATGTTGTAGTTAGCGTGTCGAGGACAATCGAGACTTCTCCAAATTTTTTTTCACTTACACGAAATACAACTTTATTCTTGGTATATATATATATATATATATATATATATATATGGTGGGAGGGTGGTATATATATATATATATATATATATATATATATATATATATATATATATATATATATATATATATATATATATATATATATATATATATATATATATATATTGTTATGATGAGGTGATTGCGGATTTGTTTTATTATATTATTTCCACAATCAGACATCACAACACAAAAATTTTTTTTTTTTACCATTTTCAAATCCTTCAGCTAGTTGCCCTTTGAATTCAATATGTTCTTAAATAAATACCCATATAAATATTTTAAATGTCCGGCTATGTATTTTACTATTTTCCCATTTGACTCTTTTACCTTACTTTCTTTACTTTCTTTACCTCAGCTAACTCAATCGGTACGCCTATCCCAAGTATCATTTTAAGTGGATGGAGCGTAGCGGCCACGATTCTGGAAGTTATTGAAGTATATACGTAATATACACGGTTCTATCACGCGGCGGCTACCAAAATGGAGAACACTTTTTTGGTGGCTGCTACGTTCCGATCTACGTTCCTGGATCTCAGATTCATTCCAACCATGTTGTGATCACCTGGCTAAAACGTGGATATGTAGTGGCCGACACTAGACACGTTAAACAACTGACTGCGTTTGTGTAAATACTATGTAGCTCGATCTCTGTTCAGCAACATATTTTTGTGATAAATGTTCCTCATTCTTCCATTTTGCCTGATTCATTTCAAACACTCGAACAACTATAAAAATATATAACATATAAACATACAAACGCGTAAGTAAGTATATTGAATTTGGATACTTCTGATCGGGAGGAAATTAAAGCGATTGAAAGTTTTATGTAAAATATGGGTGTTGTAGCTCGATTGTGAGCACGCGCCATCTAAATACACTTTATTTAAGGAAAACATTATAATTTTGGAAATAACTTGCCTCTGAAATTATGTACTTAAATCCCTCGAACATTGTTTTATCAATCTTGGTTAGTTGAAACGAATACTTGAGTAACAAAGTACAACGTTTGATGCAGTGCTGATGACAAATAAATATTTATTGAATATTTCGATCATTTCTCTAATAATGGCGACCAAGCATATTCCTGTAAATATGGCGGCTTTTGGAGTATATAACTTTAAAGTGGCAGAAAGTGTTAATACACCACTCTAAAAGTCTTCCCATCATAGAGTGCCCAGTGGAAATTATTAACTTTTCCACCACTGGAAAGTGGCACCCATGTCGCAGGCCCATGACTCACCACTTCAAAGTTATAACCTAAAAATTATAATAGGTATTATACCCTTGAAAGGGGCGAACACGTCGGGCTATTATAAACTGCCACTTCAAAGTTATAACCCCGAAATTGCGGGTACAAGTTCATTAATTGTTGAAAATGGACATGTAGCAAGTCAGTGGATTTATGCAGCTCTAATCAACAATTATCAAGTATCAAGTAACAATTAACAAGTAATGAAAATGATGGCATTCATGCGAACAGAATTAACAATTGAAGTATAAATATTAAGCAGGAGCACAAGTCAGAGATCCGATCTAATTAAATTAACCTTTTTTTACAAAATCAAGGAAAATTGTCTATTGAAAATGCATAACCCATTTTTATTTTGAATGAATATCATTCACATTTCACGTAATAGCTGAAACGAACTCTTTGTAAGCCACAATAAAATAATTTGAGAAAAGTTAGTTTAGTTTTCGTCATCGTGCTGATCAATCCACGGAAAAAAAATTTTAAAAGCATAATGAATAATATCTGTTACAAAACGAACTTTTTGTGAGCCACAATAAAATAACTTGAGAAAAGTTAGGCTAGTTTTCGTCATCGCACGGACCAATCCAGGGTCACTCCAAAATCAAAGAAAATTGTCTATTGAAAACGCATGACCCATTTCATGTTGAATAAATAGCATTCATATTCCACGTAACAGGTTGAGCAAACTGTTTGTAGGCCACAATAAAATTATTTGAGAAAACTTAGGTTAGCTTTCGTCATCGCGCGGGAGGGTGAATTTTTAAGGTTAATGTAATTTATAGTGATTTTTATCAAATGCGAACTGTGGATATCACTTATGGAGAAAGCAAGAACGTGGCAATCATCACCACATATCACAATCAAGTGCCTGCCACATTGAAGGTTTTATGGAAGTTACCAAAACGTCACCGAAACTATCATACTCTCTTGAAAGTGACTGTGACTTCTGAGTGATATTTGAGTGGCACAGGATGGTTACCGCAACGGTTATTTTCCACTTTGAAATTTGAAAACGTTCAAAGTGATTTCTTCAGTGGCCATAATGTTTAAGACACCTCAAATGACACTAATAAGTTATAGAACTGTGGAGTGGCTACCATAGATGGGAATTACGTGACTACAATCATACACATATCAAATTTCAGTTATTCTCACTGTATAGTGGTAGATTCAGTGGTGATTACGTGATAACCACCGAGTCAAAGTTGCAGTATCAGTTTCCTTCACTCTAAAGCTGCTTGGGATGGAATCCCAGGAGTAAGTTCTACTGTGGAGCCGTCTGGTAGTGTTCCTGATGTCAGTCCCAGAAAAACGACAAACTGTTTTGATCAATTATTGAAAATAAGTCAGAAATTCATCAAAATAATAATTTCCTTCATTCAGGATGACTTACTGTTTCCTATTCTGCGACAATTAACTCACATTAGTGTTTCATAGAAAAATATACATGAAAAGTGAAATTATGTTCTAATAAAAAGATTGAAATGTAACGTATTTTTGTAGGTTATGCTGATTTCAAAGAAATGATTAGTCTATATACCAAGTTATGAAAGTTTTTCATCAAAGGAGTTCTTAGAAGGTTTTTTTTTAAATGCACTGAGTTTTGTAACTTTTATGGTTCTAAAGTATCTGTGACTTCTTGAAATGCCATTGTTCAGTGTCTTGGAAACTGCCGTTCCAGTCCGCAACCCCCTTGTTCGGATGTGAATTCGTCCTCGGACTTGTATATGCATGGAATGAGAAGGTGATATTCGTTATGTACCTGGTTTTCATCAGCTAATGTCCTTTCTAGTATTTTCTTGTGGTGTAGTGGCAAATAATTGTGTTTGTAGCGAAAATATCCTTGATTTTCTAAATTAAATTTTGTTCAGTTCTCTACCAAAAAAATATTTTTTCAATCTCCTTCACTTGATGATTTGTTTTCCTCGATACCACCTATCTTCTGTTTTTTTCACGAATTCTCGGTTTTCACGCACTTTCTGCTGCACTTTTCATCATTTTCGTTTATTTGACAGATTTTATTCACTAATAGTTTCTAAATACCTCACATACTATATACATAATATATTAAATATAATTTTTGAAGTTTTCTGCTTTTCATATTTTCAATATTCATAATTTTGCAACACGATCTTTCCTGGCATCTCAGATCTGATTTCATGTACAGAATGTTCTAACTTTAACATTTTGTTGTCTGCTTGTGCTCAAAATATATTAGTAAATTTTGATTTCTATAATTTTTATAAATTATGCCAATTGCGTGTAATGTTGGAAAACATGTTTATTTAAAACATAGGTATCGACTAATATTATATGAGGTTTCAGAAAAACGGTAGAATCCTACTTCTAAACATAACAATAAATATATATATATATATATATATATATATATATATATATACATATATATATATATATATATATATATATATATATATATGACATGCTTTCCCCTATCCGACCTAAAAAACGAGGGGTGGACGTACCCCTATTTTCAAACCACCCGGTATGGAAAAAAGTCAATTAATTCGAATGAGATTGAGGGAGATCATCCAGGCTAAATTAAATCTTCAATTCTTATCAGAGAACTCACACTGGTTGGTTTAAAATTAACCAAATTGGATTTTTCTTTGTTCACCCTGTTGGAGAGCACAAAACAAAAAAGTATAATGGATACGAGATCAACGTGAATTGAACCATCATTGAGGCATGGTATTCCCAGAATAAATAGGCGTTTTGTCGATTCTTGGAATTGTTAAAAATTCTGAGCAGAAAGCTTCATTTTCATCTCTAATTGCCAAAAATGCAGGAAATTTAACCGAAAGTCATTTTCCATAAGGATGGTGCGGGGTGAGACCAATGGTATTTTATTTCCACCTTTTTTGTCACGATACATTGGAAAATATTCCTTCAAAATAGGAAGAAAACTTTCATGAGAAAGATAGAGGGAATGAACGAATATAACACAAAGCATTCTGAAAAGAAAAATCTAATACTGTTACTATCAAAACAGCACTTCCGTTTAACAAGAGAATGGGTACGTCAGTTCATGTTTGCGATATAAGTTAGTATAAGCACCCTCTCAAGACACATTGGCAAAACAAGCACGAACGTTCTGCGAAACATCTCTATAGTCTTTTTACCTCCTTTTTTTCCGCTCAGTAGGAAATGCAACTGAGCGAAAAATTGTTGTACACCGGTGGCTACTGTCCATATCCCTTTTATGAGATCGTTTCAGCAATACTAAAAATGTTAGCTGAAGGGGGTTGGGTTACGAGGTACAGTTCTTTAGGAAATTTCTGATTGAGTCGTATAAAGGTGAGGATAAAAATTTAATGGGGAAAGATAAGCAGCAACACATTTGTGGAGCATTACAGTAATTGATTCGGCTGAATTACTGTAATACCATAGCAATAAAACATTCAATTGGGGTGAATGCTAGTTCTTATGAGCGTTTCATTGAGGTTAGGATTTTATGAGGTAGTGACGGAAATATTGTAGGAACGGTTATATAATGAGTTTAATAATAGTGTTCGTGTACTATTAAGGTGGGCGTTCAATGTAGTGTATTTTTCAATTTCAATTTGCTTCGAGAAACGGATACACTTTCTGAACTCAAATTTAGTAGGTGAACTCAGAGATTAGAACACAATTTTTTTTGTCGAAAATTGAAGGAGATAAGGCAATACATGTTTTTTTTTAGTTCAAACGAAAAACCCATGAAAATAGTTCAACTTCCGATTAAAAGCGAATCTGAAATACGGAATGGGCGGCGAATAGACAAATTCAAACACATAGAGAAAAATAGTTCCCACTCTACCAACATTTTCACTGATTTCTTAGTCCAGCTGTTTTGGGATAGACAGCGCCATTGAAAATTTAATTCATCGAGGGTCTACTAGGTATACTTCAATGAAATAGGAATGTGATTTTTATAACATATTTAGAAGTAGCAAGATATAGAAAATGATAGTTTCGTATTCGTAGTTTATTCATAATCTGATCATGGAGAGAAATTTGAAGAAGGAATAATAAAAACTTTTTAACAAAAAATTGAACCTACAAAATACGGAACTGAAAAGTTAAAAATAAAATAAATCTTCTTAGTCTGAATAACTAAGTGTTGGAAATGAATGTTTGGTTTGGTATCTAAATGGTTGTGGACTGTATCTTTTACTTGGTTTATTTTAAAACAATATGTTTCTACTTAAACAATACAGGTTATGAAAACATGGTGCGTGTTGAGTCTCTAGTTTTCAACTCGACCGGTGCGACGTTGCCACTTTATTCTTGAATTCTGCGAAGATGGTATTATCCCAACACTAAGCTCCTAAACTAATGCAAGTAACTAATTTTGAGTCGGCGCCAAACAAACAAGCAAATGAATTAGGTAAGGCAATGATGGCATCGAGTTGGGCGGTGACATTCTGATAATTCAATGATCTTCGTTGATTGTTTGTTTGGCGCCGACTCAAAATTAGTTACTTACATTACTTATTCAGACTAAGGAAATTTATTTTATTTTTTAATTTTCAGTTCCGTATTTCGTCGGTTGAATTTTTTGTTAAAAAGTTTTTATTTTTCAATTTTTTGTGGCAGAAATCTACTAATTGCTAACTGCTTGTTTTTTTATTACTTCCAAAATACTTACTTACCCACTTTACTTCAACTATTACCAGTTAAATAATATGATTATCTACTTTTACTATTTGTTGTAATATGAATTATTTTCGTTGTTCTGGTTAGTTTATTCCATCACTTTGTATATCATTTCATCCTCTCATAGAATATCATGATTGTGATAATGACACTAGCGATCTGTCATTGTCAACTACATATGTGTGCCAATGTTCACAAGTGAAAAATCAATTATCCCCTATTTTTCTACCCGTAAGGGTGGATAATTCCATTGGAAATCCAAATATGATCAACCATGAGGTATACCCTATCTGATAAAGGAAGAATCAGCCAAATCGAAGATCCCAGTACAAAGTTATGCCTGATAGAATCGGTTAACGGACCAGAATTCAGAGGGAGAGTGAACAATATCCTTCATTTTGCTACCCTTAGGGGTAGAATTCATCTCTTAAATTCAAATGGGACCCACTTCAAAGTACACCCTATCCACTGACAAAATAATTATCGGAATAGGACGCCTCAGTAAAAAGTTATGCGTGATCATACATAAAAAAAAATGATAAAATAAATATACGCGTCGACTAGAGAACCTCCTCCTTTTTGGTTTCGTCGGTTAAAAATCAACAATCAATGACGGGGTCCCGAGGTTCAATCTGTGAAATATAATGGAGCTTTTCCTAACTGATAATAGGCACACGAGAAAGAATGTTTCTATACTTCCTTCTGAGGGTAGTGCACCTCTTTGCCAGTTTATTTATTCAATATTCCGAAACTTGTGTTTTTTCGCAAGACGCTGATATTTTTATAAGTTTTTATCCAACCTGCCTTGTTTGTTTCTTTGTGATTATTTTGCAAATGAATTTTGATCCACTTATAGTCGTCCGATTAGATTTGGCAGGTGTTCATAACTTCGGTGACAATCTATTATGAATTTTTTTTTAGGGAAAAAACCTAATGGCGGACGAGTTTCGTGATTATGGAGCGCTTCTATTCAAAATTGGTATGTGGGTGTTATTTGTGTCGAAGATAATAATTTTTTTATCAAAATTCATTGATTCAAGATGGCGGCCTCAAGATGGAATTTGAGATGACGAGTTTTGTGATTATGGCCCGATTCCATTACAAATTGGCATGAGGGAGTTTTTGGGGTGGAATATTATAAATTTTTTGTCAGAATTTATTAAGATGATGGATTTCATGAATGAAGAAGGAGAAGAAATAATAAACTAAAAATGATAAAGAAAAAGTAACGAAAACTTTTATACAAATGCATTGAAGAGGAAAACTAAAAACAAATAAAGAAATATTGTTCAAGATACGTTTCTATACAAATGAGCTAAAAATTAAAAACATAAATTGTTTGACCTAGGTTATTCTAAGAATAACAGATTCATAAGCTTGCTGCGAATACAAAATAGGTATTCTTGTGCTTTGATATTTGGGGTGTTTAGGATAATGGGCTTTGTGATTTATAGTTCGGATTTTCGGGGTCAGAGATCATGATTTTGTTGTCAAAATCAGAAATATGCAGAATGGCAGCTTCAATAAACTTTAAAAATCAAATATGTGTTGCATTAAAAATTACTCTCTGTACAATGCTTGTAACCATTGAACACTCATAACACAATAATGCACTGTAACAATTCGCTTTTGAAGTATTGGAACGAAATATGGTTTCTTGGGGGTTTTGAAGGCGCGTAGTACACATTTTTCCATAAAGGTATTAATTTTTTTTCTTCAGATATGCGACGTAGGTGAATTATTGCAATCTTATATTGGTGATTATATACCTCGAAATGAATTCAGTTAATCAAATGCATTTATCTAACCAATCAAATCTCAATATCAGCGAATATAAACCATGTTGCTAGTATATCCGCGATTATATAATTCGAAATTAATTCAGCTAATCAAATGCATTTATCTAACCAATCAAATCCCAATATCAGCGAATATATACCTTGTTGCTAGTATATCCGCGAATATACACGCTACTTGCTATAAAACAAGTATCATTTACCATTGTTTATACCATACACAAAAATGTCAAAGTATACTCACCAAAATATCACTTGTGATATAACTACTGAATATACACGCTACTTGCTATAAAACAAGAAGGCATTTACCATTGTTTATACCAACACTTTCAAAATAATTCAGTCACTTTCAGATGATGTCCGACCATTTCCGGAATACGCCCTTAGAAGAAATTGGAAAAAACGTAGAAAAACATAATTTTTTCGAGAGTAGCTATGTTTGTAATACCTAGCTCGATATATTATCTGGTCATATACTACTCGTGATAGATATTTGGGTAGAGTATACTTTGATATTTTTCCGCCAATATTGTTGCAGAAATCCATTGGTCAAATTTCTTTAAAAAAATTCGATCTAGTAAATTTCTGCAACAATATTGACACAAAAATGTCAAAGTATACTCACCAAAATATCCAACACTTGTGATATAACCACTGAAAATGACATAAGAATGAGAATAAATCAATGATTTTTGATTTTACAAAGAAAAATTACATGTAGGACGTAAATCATATGATTTATTTCTTTCTATTTTCGATTCTGCAGCATCTCCTATCTACGGAGGAACATTTTTCATCCCTTAGAGAACGTTGTCTGAATATTTTCTCCAGACACAATCCATATAAAATATTTCTAACGTGAGAATCATTTTTTTCTCCACAAAATTTTGTCTCTTTCCCAACGAATAGTAAGCAAGAGAAATATTCAAGTCGTTCAGAATGGAACGTTCAATTGCCACAGATATTGTAAACTGCTTTTTTGTAAAACTTGAGCATAGTTTAGTAGATTTTTTTTTCTCAAAAATTATGAGCTGCAACTTTCAACTCTGGAATCTTCTGTTGTGAGAATTCAACCAGTGAATTATTGCATCCAAAATCGGTTCATTCTCAACGACTCATTCAAACAAACTACCACAAAAGTCGCAACCAAAATACATATGAACCTGGGATTCAAAACTAATATATGCCCGGTGGACAATGCGAGATTTTCGAAACATTCACTAGGGGAATATCAAAATTCAAAATACAATAACCATTCCTCTGCCGCTGGCGCTGGAAGAATATATTCTGCCGTAAAAACCGCAACGGGGATTTTTTCATTTCACCTTCACAGGACAACCCAACAGGCATGTTGCCAACTTCGCCAATATAATTACGAATCTCCAGGTTCACAAAATTGCACAAGTAACCCCTTCACCACACTCATTCCCTTCACACCTATATGCGCATTTCGATAACTAAGTTATCATCATCAGTTGGTTAACTACACTGTGTAGTTAACCTACTGATGATGATAACTCAGTTATCGAAGTGCGCATATAGGTGTGAAGTGAGTAAGTGTGGTGAAGGGGTTACTTGTACACCAAGTCTCTAACCAGTCTTCAATCAGGTTCTTTTTATCAACCTGTTGGACCTCATTATGATGAATATATAACGTTGGAATTTATCAAAGAATTTACGATAAATCATATACAATCCATTTCTACGAACTTCCCAAACAAAATGATAATTGATCCTTCAAGACAGATATTACCTGGAGTACGTAACTTTATCGGCAACAGTGCGAGCCGGCCAGTTCTCCGGCTATTATCTCGTAGTAGAAATTAGTTTCGACTATAATTACTCATATGCACGGTTGGAGACTTGGATATATATTCACTATAATGCATGATGGCTTCTCTATCGGATAACTTCAACCATACTGTCGATAATATTCTCGAAATTTTGTTATATTGATATGTCAGGAGGAATTTGAGCATGGTAACCTGCATAGTTTCGAACATTTGAAGAACCAGCCTCAAACGAGTCCTCAATACAGGCTATTCAGACTGTGAACCTAAAATGGAATAAATGGAGGGTAGGCCTGTTTGCATCATTCAACTGGTCTATCGAAAGTGATGAAGCTTTCTCAAAGTGAAGACAGCACTTTGTTCAATCTTGTTATTTCCATAACGAAAAGGTCTATTTCTTATGGTTGAAAATGTGAGCGATACCGGGCTTGGAGCTGTATTATCACAGGGTGGTGAAAAAAAAGAATGAGTGATGTCTTAGCCCAAAAGGAATATGTTCCTCAAGGAGGAACTTCTAGCGATCGTCAGGGCGAGATCACTTTCCCAAATACCTATATGGAAGGGAGTTTCTCATCAGGACCGATCACGTGGTCTTGAAGAAGGTTTTGGATATGGAAAACCTGAAAGGACAAATAACTAGATGGATAGAAAAGCCAAACCATACAATTTCAAGATCAATCATCATCCAGGACTACTACATAGTAACGCAAATTAATGAAGACAGTGTCCAGAAGCCTGTGAGCATTGTCAGCGTCTTGTATGCCATGACACCGTACAAGTGAGACAGTACCAAGGAATCGATCCAAATATTGAAAACTTCCTACAATTGGAATAAAACGGAACTGGTAGAACCTCCTGCAGATATATTTCGGATAGAAATCCCATTTTCAAGACGATGTGGGCACAGTGGAATTTCCTAGTTGTGGAAAATGGACTTAATTTTTAAAGTTATTGTCAATCTTGAAAGACTGGAGCCCTATAACGTTGAGCCAATCAAAAGCCACCGTCGTTTGATCGTTAGGAAGAGTAGAAAGATATCACGAAAACGAATGAATTACGTCAGTGCATATTCGTCACGCGACTGGCTGACGTTCCAGAGAGTACTGAGAGGAGGATCCGGATGACCGAAAGCTTTTGAAATGATCGAGAAACAGCTGCCGTGAATACTCTAGGTACTAATGAATTTTAGTAGAGGCAGCGCGTCGCTAAAATAAATGAGTTCAGTTTCGAAGCGAAGTTAGAACACAGTCCAGATTCCTGTGAGGTGCGCGGTGAATTTAATTATTAATTCTTTTTAAATAATTCAATTGTACGAGTTTATTATTTCTTCGAATCGAAGAATAATTGATTCAGTATTCCTATAGCCACGAACTCCAGATTCTTAATGCTAGTTATCTGATCATTCACATGGAAAGTAAAATGTGAATGAACTCAACATTTCTGGAATTCAAAATCATCACATCTGAACAAAATTATTTATTAAAATTTCATCTCCTACCGGAAGCCCGTTATGAGAAAAGGTCTTGGTTCGTGAAAAAGTTAATCGGTGTTATTCTGGTTGCGTTTTGAACTTTCAGGAGTTTCGGACTTTGTACACGTACCAATCGAACGTGACGTGATTAATTTTATGAGCGCCATGTTGTGTTCTAACAAATTATTCGATTGATTTTCGATTACTGTTTGGTGCATTCGTACACGAGGTTCATCAAAGAGGTGTTATTCGAGCGTGGATAGGATAGTTCTTTTTTTCAAATATATTGGCTTTAATGGGATCTAATGCGATTATGAAATATCGTGAATCACTGTAGACTTCAATGTGGATTTTGGATCTAGAAAAATATAATTGTCCAATTTTCAATCAAGACTATTGCCCCCATTTAAAATGAGATAAACATTGGAAAGAACGATAGAAGATTATTGAAGTTCACATTTCAGTCGCAGAAGATTTTCTTTATATCATTTTATCAACCTTCCGTTCATATATCCAAAGAAATTAGAGTTGGTTTTTGTGAAAAAATACATTGAAAAAAAGGAGCAGGCTAAAATGCAAGTTTTACGAAAAAAGTCCATGACGCATCCAGGCATGCTCCAACGAATTGCATTGAAAAATTCAACTTGCAATTATGCAAAAACCAATAATCCGACAGCGCCTGAGTTTCCTACACATGAAGTTCATATAAATCACTACTATGTCCCGCGACATGCATGCGCATGCCGGTGTTATGAATTTTTGAAGAAAAAAACAGTTTATCCGGTTTTTTCTCCGTTACTAATGATACGATCGAGTCGTGCCAGAGCTCAGTTTCTTCTCATTGTAATTCTCTACAATTCGTCCATTGAGATTATCGAGACTGCTTCATAAGTTTTCTTGTTACTAGGGAAAAACGAAAGAAAACACGATTTTTTGCTCTTTCAATATTTATAACATATTGAGCAATGATAGTTGCGAGAAGGAAATATAACAGGATATAACTACGAATCGTCTTTCGTATAATGGCACAGTCGGTTTCTTGGTTCTATTTTCGTCAAGAATCATCCATTTTCTGCTCTATTGATTGGTCTAGTAGGCAACATTCAGTAGATTGTTTGATTAATAAAAAACCAGGCCATATCGCGAAAATATTTGGAAACAAAGATATCATTCATTGCAAAAGCAATCAACTCTATCAGTGTCATCAACATCCAAGTAAAAATTTCGACAGTGACAGTAGAAAACGATCATTTTGGCACCAAGATTATGATGCACCCGCTATATAAGTTCGCAATTTATGCTATTGGCTATGTGCGAATGCTTGGTGGGGACAGTCAAATCGATCTCAGCGTACGCTGTGGCAGAAATGTGAAACATATCGGGAGTATCCATTTTTTTTCAAGAATTCAATTAATCTGTCAGAACTGACATCCAAACAATAAACTGACTTGTTTTAATTGTTAATTTGAACTAATCATAATGTGATTACGTAATAATTATGCACTAGTGCACGATTTTCGGATAATTGCACAGTGCAGGGTGCCCAAGAAGTATCAACTATTATTATGGGTCACTGACACAATAATAAACACGGTGTCTCATATCAATTTTTAAATATAGATTAATAACAAAAACTATTTTTTATATTTTTATTTTTCAAATATAGTTATTTATATCTAGTTATTAGAATCGTTTCAATTCATACCTAGTTATTAAAAATGTTACAATTGAACACACAGTTATTATAATTGATGATTGGTCCGCCACCGCTTTGTCCAGATACTATGCCAAATCGCGACATATTTTAAATCGCTGTAGTTTGTATCACTGTACCTATTTTTTATGGAGACGTCCAGGACAACGAGAGGTGATTACATTATTTTAAAAAATAAAAATAAAATATTTTCGATTCATGAAATTCTCTCATAAATTACAATTTTTACAACAATTTGCATTTTTAACTGAAAACGACACTAGTGCACTGAATGCACCCGTGCTCTTCTTCAACTAAGAATGCATTCAGGCAAATTTCTCAAAGAGTATCGATAATTTCCATTGCACTCGTTATTGATAATTCTACGTTAAATTCGTTGTATTATATTTTCACCGCTTATGACCTCATGGAAGAAATGGGTCACAATACTTGTGTTATGAACTGCACAAATTAGGGAAAAAATATTTTGTGTAAATTTTACACTTTTCCAAAATCGGCCTGGAAATTGAAGCAAAAAAAGAAATGGATAGCTGCTGTAAAAAGTAAGTGACATAAATTACGATTTCAATGAATTTTATTTTTAACCGAAGAAAAAAAAAGGGGGAGGGTTTTTTAGTCGGCGCGTATATTTTTTAACTTTTAAGTAATAATAACTAGCATAGAACGAAATTCAAATTGCACTGTACTGCTCCACTCAGAAAAAAAGGTATCGCAGCGATACTCAAACCTTGGAAATCATTGATTGCAAATTAGTGCATGGATTTGGCTTATGTAGTTTTGATATTTAAGCAAAAATATAAATTGTTGGGGCATTTTGCGATTAGGGGAATTCGATTGGAGGTTATTGATGGTACTTTTATTGAATGCTGGTTTCGGTTTTCAGTATTCAATGATATTTGAAATATTAAAAATATGAAGTTTCTTGTGCAATTATCGGTGATTGGAGGAATTTGGTGTGTTTGTAGTAAAAAAATTATGCTGAATAAATGCAATTACACGCTCGCGGAGAAATTAATGAATAAAGTACCATTTAGGTTACTTAATTCAAATATGTTTTGTGGGGTGTTAATGTCACTGCTCGTATTAATTCAACTTTGGCCGTTAATTCTCAGTTCTTCAACATTTCTCACGTGTTGTGCTAAAACTAATTTATTTACTTTTATCAGAGTTTGAGGTTGGAAATTTAATATGTTTTATGCTTTCAAATCTTGTTTCTCTTATAATATCCTTCAGTTCAACTAATAAATATTATCAATTGCACTTAAATATCGACAATGTGGCACATTTTTCCAAGTTTTCGATGTTTGTGCAGACTTCATTTGTTTTTTTGCTCATTGAGTGTAGAGGAGATTTAACGAGAATATTTGTTTTGGGTTTTTTCAAGTAGAAGCAAGTTTCGTACCTGCTGTTGATACGTGGAACATGAAAGTTCAATTGTGTTAACAGTTCGGGGCAGTCTATTAAGTTATGTACGAGTTTGTAAATGAACAAGCATAGTATGTTCTACAGTTTTCTAGTGACAAGAATGAAAATTTATTCAATAACATATTGTTGTGGAGGGTAGACTCCGTCTGTCTTGAATGACACATACTTCATAAAGAGCCTCTGTACTGCTGATCGATATGACATTTGTAGAGTGGTTACCATATCAGAGAGCAGTAATCCAGTCTTGATTTTACATATGCATTGTATAGGGTGGTGAGGCATTCTTTGTTTTGAAAATCTCCACATGTACGGAATAGTAGACCGGTCATCCTCTCTGCAGAGGAGGTTGTGTTATTATAGTGTTGGGAAAAGTTGAGTTTCGAGTCAAATTCAACACCGAGGTCCTTATTTTGTGCTTTGTGCGCCTAATGGAGTGTTGCTAAGGGAGTATTGAAAATCAATGATTGCATTTCTAGAGAATAAGTAGTGTTTTGCATTTTGGACATTTAGTGGTAGTTTGTTTTCGGTGCACCAATGGAGAAGTTCATGAATGTCGTCCTGTGAAATTGTACAGTCGTTTAGTGATTGAATTCTACGAAATATTTTCAAGTCATCTGCAAATAGCAGCAAGTTGCTGGAGATATTTTTACCAATATCATTTATAAATAATGAGAATAAGAGGGGGGCTAAGTTACTCCCTTGTGGGGCGCCGCTTGAGGCGATGAATTGATAGGATGTGTGTCCTCTAAATTCAACAAAGAGTGTGCGTTTTGGAGGTAAGATTGAAAATTTTAATTAGTTGTGTGTCAAAGCCAAGGAAGTTTAGTTTGTTCAGAAGTATCTGGTGATCTAGTTTGTCGAAGGCCTTTGAGAAGTCGGTATAGATTGTGTCCAATTGAGAATGATTGTCAAGTGCAGAACTCGCCGCCTGAGTGAAACACATCAGATTAGTGACCGTTGATCGTTTGCTCATGAATCCATGTTGGTCATTTGTGATGATATTTTTTAGGTTTGGAAATAGTGAATTGTAGAGACATATCTCAAAGCCCTTTGCAAAATTGTTATTGGTCTGTAATTTGCAACATTGTTGATTGCTCCGGATTTGAATATTGGGCATATTTTGGCAGTTTTCCACTTATCTGGGAAGCATCCAGATTTCAGGGCAAGGTTGAAAATTGTCTGAAGAGGTTTAGCTAAAATTTGTGCATAGTCTTTGACCAGGAAACTCGGTATCGAATCAGATCCTGACGTTCGTTTGGGTTTTAATTTTTTCAAGGAATTAAGTACCTCTGTTTCCGAAAAGGATTTTATAGTAATAGTAGGGTAATTAGTCGACAGATTAGATAAATTGTCTGTTGTATTCGAGATAGGGATGTAAACACTTTCGAAAAATTCAGCAAATATATTGACAATGTTGGATGGATTACTGTATTCGTTGTCGTTATGGTATACAATGCCTGGAATTCTAGAGGATCCTTTTTTGTTTTGGATATATGACCATAGTTTTGATTGAATTCTCTGCTGCTCGTCGGTATTCTTCAAATGCGACAGATATTTTTGATTTGACAGATTTTCTGAGTTCCTTGAAATGCTGTTTGTCAAGTTCCGATTGAGTTTTTTTCAGTTTTTTGAAAACTTCATGTTTTTGTTTTATTTCACGGATTATATCACTGTGATGTATGTATGTGAATAATAAAAATAAAATATTTCACCTACTGTCATAACTACAGAGTGACCAAGGGGTGCGTGCAAGCTCCATTTTTTTTCTATCCAAGCTATCGACTTTATTTCTGGTTCAACGATAGGTCCGACAATGACGCATATTCTAAAAAAAAACTATCTATATACAGGTTGTCCCAGAATAAGGTACATAAATAACTTCCGTTTTTTTGACAGGCAACCCCTCCATTTTTGTTACATTTTTTTATTCGCCACTAAATTTTCTTGGACGTATCTTCAATAGTTTTCGACTTATGTCAATTTATGTGTCAAAATGGCGTCGTGCATAGACCCACAGTAAAATTCATAACTTCAGAACCGTTCGTAATAACTCAACCAACATTTTTCTTTTCCAATTGATTCCTTAGCGCGACGCATCTTCTGACTTGCTGGCGAACTGGGAGTCGATATTACATCGAAATATAGGGAGAAATATTAAGAAGTAAGGTCTGGAGATCGCGCGGGCCAACGAATTATACCTCCTCGACCTATCCAACGATTAGGATAGGATAGCAGCACCATCGTCTTGCAACCACATAAACCACATGGTCTTTCTGGTGTTCAAATCCACTTCTTCCAACATTATGGTTCAATAAAGTGATTTCCAATAATTCCTTTCCAAACATTAAGCGGCCATCGCTTTTGTTGGTCTACAGTCATCAACCAGTGAAGATTTTTGATTGCATAATAATGCATATCATGTCTGTTGACGGACCCGTTGTTCTTGAACGCTGTTTCATAAGAAAACAAAATTTTGTTTTAAGTATTATAATACTCGTCAATTATGCCATTCAGTTGAATATAAAACGCAGCTCTATTTACAAAATAATTACCATACAATTATTGATGTAGATTCAGACGATAAGGAAAGAACTTATGTTTCCATATTATTCTGTTAATAATACTTTTTGAAATAACCGCTGCTATTTTCCCTAGTCCTTAATTGAGGATGTTTCTGTAGCATTAACAAAACTTGCAACGAATTTTTTCCACAGATCCGACCACCAACAATTTCCTTTTTGATATGAGACATACTTCCAGTGTGTTCAAACCGATCTTCCAATTTTTGGAATGAGGACACCCGTGGAATTCTTGCTTCTGGAATATTTTTGATGGCAGATTCTGCTTGCTAATACAGGATTTCTATCAGCTTTGATTACATTTTGAATGGTTTTGAAGTAATACATTTTTGACACATTGACCTAAGTTAAAAACTATTGCAGATAAGTCTAAGAAACCTGGGGGCGTTATATCGACAATTCAGTGGCGAATCCAAAAAAGTAACAAAAAGGGTGGATTGCTGTTCAAAAAAAAACAGAACTGAGTTGTGTCTTATTTTATGACATCCATATGAATAAAAAAAAATTCAGAATGTGCCTCATTTGAAGAAAAATCAAGTCGATAGCTAGGATAGAAAAAAGTTATGGGTTTGCCCGCACCCCTTGGCCACCCTGTATACTTGGTGAATGGTGAAGCGTAAATAGTATAATAAACCATAGTCAAACGAGTACTCTGGAAGGAGCAGTAGGCGTCAGTACCATAGTGTAGCTTGTTCACGTCAAGAATCGATAACCAACGATTGCCTTAGTTCAATCCACCCCTAAATGAAATGAATGGAAATAACTGTTCGTAGCCATTTACTGATGGTCCTGTTTTGTTAAAAATTTGTCACCACAACTGCTTTCTCTGGAAAAAAATAGTTGTCATATCTCTGAAAATCAGATGGAATGTGTAACTTTAAGCACTTTGTTGAAGTTTTTACGCTTTCGTGAGAAGATGCATCAATCATTTAATTATTCGTCATTGTCTCATATTTTCGAAAAATATATTCTTTATTTTTATGAGTTAACTGTCCAGTCTTATACCTTTATTCGTCAAATCCTATCAATAATATGGTGGAACTGCAAACTAAAATGTAAAATAAAATACTTACAAACTTGTAGCTGTAGAAACCCCTTGGTAGAATGCGAGTCTCTCGTATATGTTAACTGCAAAAATTAAAACTGTTTTAGCAATCGAGATGTATCAGTCGTAAAAGAATGGAAATTCGCTTATAAAAACATTAATATTAGAAAAAGTTCAAAACAATTTGATTGATTCTGAATCGATAATTTATTCTACTTGATGTACTGATTTTGCTCGATTTTTATTAGTATTAATGAATTTAAGAACCACTTTCTTATAGAGCACATCGCAGTAATGTTTCCTTGTGTGAAAACAAGGTATTCTATCAATCATCAATAAATCAATGAGCACTACTTCTTATCGATCCCAAGTCATTATGTTTTCTTCTCTAGTGATAACAATTTGAGAAAGGATTTCAATAGGAATAATTGATAAAGATTCTAAAATCACAAACAGATGAACGATGAAATTGAGAAATGTAATAACAAATTTGTCGGATTTGTGAGTGCTTACGCATTGAAATAGTGATAATTACAAAACTCATGAATTCTTCTGATGATGGTCTTGGCAAATCAGAAATCCCTCGGATACCATTGTGGTACCAAATCCGATGCCATATGTTGTATACAATGATCCAAAAATCTAAGGGGAATTTTTTTTTGAAATAATTTTAAAGAATGGAATAGACAAATAACTTAATTATATTTTCACCATCCTTCGATATATCGCAACCTAACAGTAATGAGATTCAATGCATAAATACAAGTTCCCGGACATATTTGAATGGTCAACAGATTGAAAATGATTGTATACCAATGATACTTCCACAGAGAGATGTATCGGTGAATAATTCTTCATGGATGTAATATTTTTTTGCGGAGAGATTTTTATGTAATTGGCAGTTCGATGAAAAAAGTTACACCCACAAATCTTTGTAATTTTTCGTATTCATCCAGATTTTACCTTATAACTGACAATGAATTGACCTTTCGAATTTGGTTTGTATATTTTCCTAGAAGTATGTGGAAAAAGCACTTTTCCAGTCTAGGGCGGTAATAGTATATTACATTACTAGTGCGGAAAGTGACATTTTTAACACGAGTGGGAAATATTGTGGCATGAAGCGTAAGCCGAGTGCGGCAATCACACGAGTGTGAAAAATCACTTTCGCGCGAGTAATGTACGCTATTTTTTCTACGACCACCTATTTTATTGAACAAAATGTAAATATTAGATCGTGTATATTGAGTTGCCTGGCTAATCTTACGTTTTATATGTGACAGTCTATGTTTGAATATTGTTTCTATAAAAAGTGCACATGAGTTTAGAATTACTTTTAAGGTGAATTAAAGAAATAACGATAATTAACGTTTATTTGAAAAAATTACAATGAGTAAGTACTTATTAGATACAACTGGGGAACAAATTGAATTATTTGGAAGCTTTCGTTGCTATCCTTTGATTATATAAACTTTAAAAATAGCAAAATTTTGTTTTAATAAAATGAAAATACAAGAAATATCATGAATATATTACTGTAAATCGACTTACGAGATATACATATTCTGATAACGTTAATTCAAATCTGAATTAGCTCAGATGGAAGAGTATACGGTGGATGACCGCAAGGTTGTGGGTTCGATTCTCGGCGTCAACATTTTTTTTTCTTCTTTTCTTTATTTTCTACAAATAATTAGTTTTTAGTCCAGTTTTAATGTAAATAATATCAATAAGGAAGAGCAATTGATAATTACATCTGTAAATCTTACAGGATTCACGGGTTTGGCGGCTTATTGACAGCCGTGCGGAAAGTTACTTCCCGCACTAGTGCGGAAAGTACTTTCACCGTGAAAGTCACTTTCCATGTAGTGAGGTTAGAGCTATTGTTACAATCTTGTGTTAGAAAAAGTCTCTCTAGACTTCAAACATGTCAGACTTTGATTCAAACGAAAGCATATTTTGTCCCCATATCTTGATCATAAATATGTATTCGAACACATAAAACGATGGTACTCAAGTTCTTAGACAATTTCTTTTATTGGTGAAACCATTGTATTTGACTTGTATTGCTCATACGGAGATAGTTGAATGACACTGCATCTAATGGGTCATTGAAGCAAAATGTCAAATAAACTGAGCTCAAAAAGGTATATGCGTGTGTTTAAGCAAATTTCATTTTGATCGTTCGAATCATATTGGTCCAAAGATATTGAGAAAATTTTGTATGATTCAGTGAACCTCAACTTTAACGTATAACTTTTTTAATTGGTTGACAGTATCGAATCACAAGTTCATCGATCAGAGCTGTCCCAAAGCACTGTGCTAAGTGCTCGTGAAAGCACTCAAAGCACTTATGTGCTCGTGAGCACTGTGCTCCCGAGCACTTTTTTGAACCAGTGCTTAGTGCTTCGAGCATTTTACAAAAAGACTTAGTGCTTAGTAATCCCAAAAAGTGCTCCCGACCACTCCAGTGCTCCGGAGCACTTTTCGGGATTACTAAGCACTAAGCCTTCCCGTACCTATGAATCTATAAATATTTTCGAAACATAAAAACGTGGCGGCACTCCCAAGAACTACTAAACGCGTCTGTGTCCTTATCTCATACATATTTGAGAGATTACAGTGTTGATATAAGCATTGTTCTTTTCCTACGGAGAGTCTGCCGATTATATCGGCCGATATTAATAAACACAACAGTATCTTGTCCACATCTGAAGTTGTTCAGTCAAATGAAAAATGGCGTCTAATGATCTTCTGGTAGCTACTGGTATTTGTGAAGCATATTTAAATATGAACATAAAAATACGACGATAGTGGCAAAAACATTATTTCATCTGTAGTCGTAGAAAATTATTTTGATGTGCTATGTCGTCCATTTTCTTGTTACGATTCCTCTACTCTTTACAAGAGACATTCCATAGGGCAGAAACTTGTCTCAAACTTCCTATAAGACTCAACGTATTTTCAGTTGTCCACATTTTGCAACGTATTTTGTTGTTTTCAAAATAATTAGGTACATCTCATTGAAAACTAACCTCAGTTTAATATCCTTGATCCCGTTAAAAATCTGAAACAATTTATCTAGCCCTATAACTGGTACAGACCTGCCGATGTTTTACTTTGAATATCGACAATGTTTCCACCGATTGTATCCAAGTCTGTACTTAGTAACTCTCTGTGACTTGGAAGACCTTCTGACCAGACCAGTCGTTAAAGTGACAGCAATTTCAATTATCTTCCACTATGATTTTGGCGGAGCTCTACGTGCTGAACTCTCTACAGGCGCGTATTGCTATTTTGCTATTTTTACGAAATTTTTTTTTTTTTCGAAATATTTGTAACTGTTAATGTGGGTAAGATCCGATTTTATTTTAAATTGGTATGTGGGAGTTTTTGGTATCGGAGATCATTATTTTGTCAAAAAAATCAGTAATTGAAGATGGCGGCTCCAATATGGCCGACGTTCTATCATTGATGGTCCGAATCTATTCATAACTGCTATCTGAAGGTTTTTGGGGTCGCAGATTATGATTTTATTGTCAAAATTTGAGATGGAGCATATAATATGGCGAAAAATATTTTTTATATATTATCCGATTTCAATGAAAATTGGTTTTGGGGTCGGAAATCATGATTCGTCAAAATTCGATGATTCGAGGAGACAGCTTCAAAATATTCGATATTATATAAATGAAGTTTTCATTTTGTAGTGCACTAGTGTGCGAGTCGTATTTATTCCACCACACAGTACATTCAATACCACACGCCACACTCATTGATAATATATCTTACGGAGCCAATCATTGCGTTTTAAAAATTATTCTGTTTCCATTGCAGTTCTGGATTCTAGTCGACGTGATTAACCCAAATATACAAAAATATCTTTTTTTATTTGGACCAAATTGTTTATTACAGCAATTCTGAAACAAAAAGTAACTTAAGTGCTCAACAGTCTCGCCCTTTTGAAAAGTGCTTAGTGCTCGCCAAGTCTAATTACTTTCTGAAAGTGCTAAGTAATCGCGAGCATTTCAGAAATAAAAATGCTTAGTGCTTCAGACTCGGGCGCACTTTTTAAGAGTGCTTAGTGCTTAGTGCTCGAAATACTTTTCGTCAGTACTCGGCACAGCTCTGTCATCGATCTAAGATACATACTACGTTCATTCTACGAGTACATTCTCTCGTAACCATAGAATCGGGTAAATAAGTAGCCATTGTTAACTTCAACAAAGCAGAATTGAGGTACCCTGAAGTTATATTCGAATTTAATCTTCAATTTGATATAAAAAATGAACAATTCTGAAGATTCATTGAGTGACATTCCATCAAAAATCTTGGAGGCTGCTACTATAAGTAGCCAGTTAGTTCCAGAAAAGTTTTGCCGGCGTTATGAGAAAGATTTTGCAGCATTTGAATTGTGGTGTAGGGAGAAAAATACACTATCACTGAAAGAAGAGGTATCTATGGTATACTTTCACCACTTATCGAGAAATATTTGCCCGTCAACCTTGTGGTCAAATAACTCAATAATTAAACTTGTAAAATTGAAGAGAGACATCGATATAAGCAAATATTTTGAATTAACGGCATATCTAGAAAGACTGAACAAAGGTTTCAAACCCAAGAAATCGAACGTTTTTGAAAAACAGGCAATCGATGAATTCTCATCTGATGCTCTGGACAACGACTTCCTCTTGATAAAGGTGACTAGCCTTTTTGGAATCGCTGGTGCCTGCCGTCGCGAAGAATGAATGATAGACGATATTGAAGATGAGAAGAATGTTCTTGTTATTACCATCCCGAACACACAAACCAACATCATGAGAAAATTTGTGGTTTGCGACCTCGAAAATGAAAGAACAAACCTAGAATTATACAAAAAGTATGCCAGTCTGCGTTCTGCTGACACTCATCATCGGCGGTTTTTCTCTTTTTCAAATCAGGAAAATGCACTGAACAATGTGGGGAAATTATTAATTTTGGCAAAATACCATCAACCATTGCGCAATGTTCTTGGGCCCCCCAAATGCGGAGAATTACACCGGTCATTGTTTCCGGCAGTCGTCAGCCACAATGTTGGCCGACTCTGAAGCCAACTTCACCAACATTGAAAGGCATGGTGGATGGACATCTACGTCTGAAGTCAGTCCCAAAAATTATAATAGATGAAATTTTCTTGAAGATTCACACATTAGTAAAGAAATACTCCACAATAACCTTTGTCTCAACACGCAAGTCAATTTAAATAGATCCTATATTCCACTTCATAGACGTCTAAATTAAATAATATTCAACCTTCCTTAGCTTTTTTACTCTAATTCACATTTAGTGTTTTGTTAATCATGCTAATAATTTTTAATTTCCCATTCTCTATGATGATTTTACTTGTATCTCTTTGCAATTTGCCACCCTCTTTTTCAGTCTTCTCCATACTGAGAACACAAGTCATGTTCTGGATTATCACCTTTTATACTCTGTTTTACTCCAGCTGTGGGAGTTGTAAAGTTGGGTCTAGTTCCCATTAGACTTGTATCACACTTCTAATTCCCCAGTTGTGGTTCAACTGAGCCATGGTGGAAAAAGGAGTTTTATTTTTATCAAGAAAGTTCAAATTCATTGTCCATGGACACTACCAGAGTTATTCAATTGTTTGTTTTGATCAGGACAGGTCTAATTAGACTTCTCCTTGAACTTATATTCAATTGTGATGACTCAAATGTGAGAATTGAAGAGTCTTGTCTGGTCTTCCTTGGAATACTGGAACATATATTTGACAGATGACAGTCCTCATTAGATTGATCATCTTCCAGTGTGTTTTCGTATGACAGGGATATTCCTTTCTTGATTCTGATATCTCCATGGTTTGGTGTTCCCTGCCAATTTACTTCATAGTTCACTTGTCAATTGTCAATCTACTTCATAGTTCACTTGTCAATTGTCAATCTTGTCACTTGGGTCCAGCTATCACACAACAACAATGGTTTTTTAAAAGATAAGGAAAACTTGTAATCTCAATTTTCATCCTGGCCAAGAATATGTATTTCAACATGTGTGTCACGTAAACCTATATAACTTTCATTGGTCATGAGATATTTTACGGTCTTCTTGGCTTCTTGTACACCTGACGAGTAAGTGACCTCACATTTAAAATATGTCAATTTTCTTTCTCAAAATGAGGTCGGACGCATTACTACAAGTTTCTCCTTCACACCCTTTACAAGATCTTGTGCATTTTATCACATTTTTACGACAACTGCAATTTTTCGAGCAACTCGAAGTTGTACAACTGCAAGGGTGCGGTTGTTCTGACAGGTAGAAACATCGTTTCGGTCCTTTGCCATCCCCAATTTTCTGCATTTGAGGGGTTACCAGGCCATGTTTGTACTTGATAATAAGCCCTTAAAGAATGTAAATGTGTAGCAGAATCTGTAGGAGGTAACGTAGCCAAATTAACCGTCTTAGACTTGGCGACATTAGCTAAAAAGTGATCAATCTATACTCATTAATTGACTTGTTATTATTATAAAAATTAGAAAATAAATTCAATTATAATTTTAGTAAATATTATTTCAGTAAATAAATAATTAAACTTCAGCAGAATATTAATAATTCTAGTGATAAATGAATGAAAATGATCAATAGCAGAATGTAAATTAGGTAAGTATAAATTTAAACTACTATATTATTTAAACAACTTACAGGAGTGATTTTCGTTTTTTTTCGTCAAAAATACAACACAGCATAAAAACAGCATAGATGTGAAGAGACACTGAATAAAATTGAGTGAGTTTTCTCTTTATGATTTTGTTCACCATCTAATTCGACACTCGAATGACTACTGAAGTGAATCGGGTGAATCGGATTGTTGGGCACAAAAACTAACAATCGGTAGATTAAATTAAGATAGGCACTGTTTGGATTTTCGGTATCTTTTCTATAGTTAACTGGATCATATTTAACGATGTAAATCATCTCTTGAAAGGTGCGTTGGAAAATGTAGCTCTGATTGCCCACAATTTGTGTGTTCTCGAAGTCAAAATTATGATTTGTTTTCTGAACATGCTCTACAAGAGATGTTGGATTTTTTAGGATATCTCTTTTCTTCAAATCTCGTTCGTGTTCTTTCATTCTCGTTGTTATGTAACGTTTTGTTTGTCCTATGTAATTTTTTTCACAATTACTACTTGGAATTTTATATATGTCCTTTGATTTTTGTTCAAATGGGGTACGATATTTGATTTCTATTATTATTATTATTTTTATTATTATAATATTTTCTTCACATTATTTATTTTACATGGATACGTGTTTCACACTATATTATCAAGGTGGTCTCAAAGGTGGGACATCTTTTTCAACAGGGTACATAATTTGTCAAAATGGGTGATTTTACGCTTGTTATGATTGTTGGTTGTGTTTACGATTAGGAAACCGGTGAATTGCTCTCAATTCACAACGAAAATTTGTGGGGAGTTGTGTTTGGATAAACAATCGTTTTATCTTTAGTGAAGTACTGAAAACGATATAACAGGGATAATATTATCGAATATATCACAACCTCAGGATTTATACCGCGTGAAGTAATATATATCAGGACAGTTATGGAACTAATTCCATTGGTTGGTTTTATGCCATCATAATTTTTCAACTGAAGTGAGTATATTCCTGTTTTACTTTCTCCATTTTGGCCCGGTGTCTGAACAAAGTTATTATTGTTGATTAGAATGAAAATGGATTTTCAAAAGACCCGAAACAACTGCACCCATTTTTTTTTTAATACCAATCATAGAGTCAATATAGAACACATATTTCAATCCAAAGTTCTGTGTATTTCAACAACTCATCGCTGGTTACGAATATTATGTACCTTTACCACCTTCAAGATTATAGCCTACCTACTATTTTCAGAGCTGGGTGATTCCTAGGTGAAAAGTAATTATTAATTACAATTACTTTTTTTTCGAGTAATTTGTAATTGTATTTGGGTACTTTTTTTTCTCCAAGTAATTTGGAAAGGCAATTGCACCAACATATGTGTAGGAACTGTAAATTGTGATTATATTGGGATTAGGATTAATGCTATTGAAGAAAAACTATTGCTATTCATCCTCAGTGCTCAAAAATTATGTCGTGATGATGATTTTATTAGAGTTTGAAACGTTGTTGAGAAAGCAATAGTTTTTCTTCAATAACATCGATCCCATCCCAACCAACATATTTGTGGATTACCATACTTGCCATAATGTAATTATATTATTCAAATTATCTAATGAGAATTACTTCTTATTGGTACAATTAGTTTTTCAATTACAATTAATATTTTTTCGATTTCAATGAAGATGTAACATCTTTAGATGAAAACAAAAATAGGGTACAGTTGGAAGTGTTACAATACTTGAATTATTTGATAAGAAATATCACTATGCTAGACAGTTATCCATAGGTAAAACAAGTGTTTTTTCAATGTAACACATCTCTTTCCTCTCCTTTGCCATTATGGTCAACGCTCTCTGACACTAATTTAGAGAAAATTGTTATAATGAAAAGTAACAATAAAAACATATTGTGACTTATAACCAGACCTTGCAAATCGGGCGTCAATAGTCTGCGTCCGCTTGATGAAAAGTAAAACATTTTTTTTTACGTTCTGTGGTCCACTCTAGTTAAGAAGTGTCTGATACTTTGTTGTCCTGAAATCAATAGTTATGATATTCGAATTTTTTGTCAAAATTTATAAATTCGAGATGGCGTCTTCAAAGTGGCGGAGGAGTTTTGTGATTATCGTCCGATTCAATTCAAATTTTGTATGTGGTGGTTTTGGGAGACGAAGTTATGAATTTTTTGTCAAATTTATGAAATGGAATTTTTGTTATAGAGAAAAACAAAATGGCCCTCCAAGATGGCGGACGAGATTTAGGTTTATGGTCCGAATCGATTCAAAATTGGTATGTGGGGGTTTTCAGGGTCAAGATTATGGATTCTATTCAAAATTGCTATGTGGGAGTTTTCGGTGCGGAATTATGAATTTTTTATCAAAAATCACAAATTAAGGTGGCGGATAAGTTTTATAATTATGGCCCGATTCGATTAAAAAATGGTAGGTATGTCGGGGTTTTTGGGGTCGAAGATTATGAATTCAGTTGAAGATTATTGATTTTTAGTTAAAATTCATAAATTGAAGATGGCAACTCCAAGATGGCGGATGAGTTAATCTGTAGATGGTCTCCTCATTGAAGGACTAAATAGCTCAGAACTTACAGGAGAAGGTAATTGAGTGAAAAGCTTGTCGCTTCTGTATTCGAACTGAAAACTTTGCGCGACAAGCTTTTGAATCTATAACTCACGGAATAAACTACGTCACACATCCAAAGCAATTATTTTTTGCTTTTTAGTGAATTTGAATGGAAGCCTGTCTTTAAAAAGGTTTTTCATTATTTATTTATTTATTTTTTTTTTTTTTTTATGTTCTGGTTCCCACGAAAAGGGATATCCTGTAATGTTCAGAGAACATCGTGGGAACCAAGGGAAAGAAGGTAGGAGTTGGTGTTCTTCTTAAATTTCTGAAGGTTGTATGCCTCGGGGAACACCTCCCTAGTCAATGAGTTCCAAAGCCTCGCTGTTCGTTGGATGAACGAGTCTTTGGAAAGTGATGTTCTGCAGGTCTCCAAAGTGACCACGAAGGGGTGTGATGACTGAACTTGACGGGTTAATCTCGAAGAGACTGCCAAAGCAGGAACGATTGTTGATATTTCAGAAGAGCATCGCCCATGAAAATATCTATAAAATAGAGACAAATCGCCAACTTTTCTACGGTGTTCCAGACAAGTGAGCGAGTTTGTGAGCGAGGCATCACCGACGAGACGAATTGCCCTTTTTTGGACAGAATCCAATAGCCTCAGGATATGTTTAGGTGCCGCACTCCAAATATGGGAACAGTATTCCAGGACAGGTCGGATCTGTGCCTTATAGATCATAAGCAGCTGACTGGGGTGAAATAGCCTTGGCACGAAACAAAACCAAGTTTTTGGGATGCACTTTTGGCAATGGACCTCACGTGATTTTCCCAGGAAAGGTTATTGCTGATAGTAATACCAAGCATCGATATGGATGACTTCAGTGGTATGGTTACTCCTGACAAAGTTATGTTAGGCACAGTGAGATCGGCTTTTCTAGAGAAAAGACATGCTTGTGTTTTGTTTGCATTGAATTCTACCAAGTTATTAGATCCCCATTCGAGAATTGTTGCTAAGTCCATATTTATATTATTAACATTTCTTCCTCGTTCATTTCTGGTTTCTCGGGCTGATATAGGGGCCCTGGAAGAGAAAGCGGTATGGAGGGTACTATCATCGGCAAAGCTGTGTACTGGACATGAAGTTGCTTTCAACAGGTCGTTGATGTGAAGTAGAAATAGTGTTGGTGCGAGAATAGATCCTTGCGGAACACCAGCATTTATGAGTAGAGTGTCAGATGAAACTCCATCGACCACTACATGGAGAGACCTGTTATGGATTTTGTGCTCACATATTGAAAAAAATATGATTTCCAATAAATATCTGTTGAAATAATTTCATTGATATATCGTTACTGTGATTTAATTCATCTAGTTGAACACATATAAAAAACTAATTTTCCAATGCTGCGTCTATACTAATTAACATTGTTATCATTTCTATTTTCTCTTGAGATAGTATCACCATCAATGTCTTATTGTGGTTTTCACTACATCAGAGTCGCCGTCGTCTTCGATATCGTTTTCGTCTATAACTCTGGGGAAAATTAAAAAAAAAGAACGTTAGGGTTCCTTAATTTTATATAATTTATTATTCCATCCGGAGAGTGATTGGAAAAATAGTTATAAAAGTTATTGTTAATCCCATTTTTCATGTAATTGTGATCAAATGAATATAATTCCTATTTATGAATGTAATTAGTTCCTTTGAAAAAGTACTTGGCAATTGTAATTACTTTTCAAGTTATTACCCAGCTCTGCTGTTTATACCAAATAGAAACTTGAAATTATACTTGAAATGGCAATTGTTAGTCTAATCAACAAGTTCAAAAACGTGTTAAATAGATATAAAGCTCCTGAAAATATGAGCGATAGCTCATTCGATTCGGAATGACGTCTAGAAGGATGTTTCACAAGCGTTTATTAGCACGTAAAAAATTGCGATTGTTCTTAACAAAATAAAATTAAAAAAGAAGGTATTTCGTTTTTCGTTAATAATTTCTAAAAGAATGATATTTAAGGAGGAGGAAATTTCCAATAAAAAAGTCTCACCTCCCGGAACTCTATCTCTATTATTTATATTTTTTTTTAACGCTGAAAATAGGGCTCCGCGAGGTCGTTACGGCATAGGCGCACCGTCTAAAAAGCCGTTATATCACCTGAATTTTTTTTTTTATAGTATTAAATAACAATTTAAAAATTTGAATAAATTATGGTGTAATCTAGACACTTGAACGAAAAAAACCTCCGTAAAAAATCATGTCGATTTTTCAGAAAGTTACACCATTGTTAATTAACAAATTTTTTTCCAATCTCTGTTTTTATAAATAACGACATAAAAGTTTGAATAAGGTCTATAAAATTTTCGCTTCGCGGAGCTCTTTTCATTTAGGTACTTAATGAAGCAATGCAAAAAAAAAATATTGAAGTTTATTATTTCGTTAATTATAATTTTTTTAAATTAACAAAAAATAAAATTTATATAAAATGTTATAAAAAAAAATTTTTTTTCAAAAAAATTTTAAAAAAAAATAATATTTTAAAAAAAATTTTTATTATTTATTTATAATGTTTTTTTTAATTTCAATTATTCAAATAATTAGTTACGAAATCATTTCATTCTTAAAAATCATCATTGACCTTTTTCAATGAATGGACAGAGAAATATTTTTTTTATAAATAATTTATTGTTTATTAACTCAACAATTTGTTATAAACAAATAATATTAACCGTTGAATTTTTTCGAAAACTTCAAAGAATAACAAAAACAACTATGTATAACAAAGTATAGAAAAAAATTTTTTTGTGTTTATTATTATTATTTTAAAAAAAATTCTATACTTTGTTGTACATAGTTGTTTTTTTTATTCTCTGAAGTTTTCGAAAAAAAATATAACGGTTAATATTATTTGTTTATAACAAATTGTTAAGTTAATAAACAATGAAATTATTTATAAAAAAAAAATATTTCTCTGTTAATTCATCAAAAAAAATCAATGATGATTTTTAAGAATAAAATAATTTCTTAACTAATTATTTGAACAATTGAAATAAAAAAAAAACTATTATAAACAATAAAACAATTTATTTAAGAAAAAATTTTTTTAATCCTAATTTTACCTAATGCAATGAGATGGTGAAATTTTTTTTTTTTAATCTCAAAATGGTCTGTTTGTTTATAAACAATTTCTTAACAAATGACGTAGACATTTTTTTCCAATGTTAATTAATACCTATATTAGATAAAAATAATAAATATTATCAAAAAAAATTTTTTTGATAACATTATTATAATAATAAAAATTTAAGAAATTATTTAATTTTTTTGTAATTTATAAAAACAGAGATTGGAAAAAAATTTGTTAATTAACAATGATGTAACTTTTTGAAAAATCGACATAAAAATTTTTGTTTACCAAGGTTTTCTTCGTTCAAGTGTCTAGATTACACCATAATTTATTAAAATTTTTAAATTGTTATTTAAACTATAAAAAAATTATTTTAGGTGATATAACAGCTTTTTAGACGGTGCGCCTATGCCGTAACGACCTCGCGGAGCCCTATTTTCAGCGTCAAAAAAAAATTATAAATAATAGAGATAGAGTTCCGGGAGGTAGGACTTTTTTATTGGAAATTTCCTTCTCTTTCAGGATCTTTTTTCATAATTCCTTAAATATCATTATTTTAGAAATTATTAACGAAAAACGAAATACCTTCTTTTTTCAATCTTATTTTGTTAATAACAATCGCAATTTTCTACGTGCTAATAAACCCTTAAAAACAATTTTCTAGACGACATTTCAAATCGAATGAGCTATCGCTCATATTTTCAGGAGCTTAATATCTATTTAACACGTTTTTGAACTTGTTGATTAGACTATTGTAAGTAGACTCTTACAAATTGATTCATGGAATAGGATATCAGATTTTTGGTACCCTTATATGTTATAGTAAGAAATGTTCTCTTAGTATTCGTAGAAACGAACGCATAAGAAAAATGGGAATTTTAATTTTATAGAACGATTGAATTTGCATTTCCCATCGTTTCAATATCCTGCTACTAAAAACTTGATTCCAGCGAATGCTGTTGCTTCTATGCAGCCCAGTATTCAAGTGTCGAAGGAAATCCCAGCAAATACCTTTCGCGCAACTTAAAATCATAATACAACGATTACAATGCGGCTCACATCCGATCCTGCCATCAGAGAATTTCTTGGAGCCGCTCTAAAAATGTCATAACCCTTGGTCCTTACTGAAAACGTCCGAAATCCTTCCATCGCCCATAAACGGAGGCTACGACCTAATTCCCGAACCGGAGACCCTTCTTATGCCAGATGACCTTCACGTATTGTTGACACGGCACGGCAGGAGCAGACCGTTTTTTATTTATGGTTTTTCCTTTGATGTGGCTGATGCGGCGTCAGATTTTTGTTACGGCAACTGCCTTTATTGCTTTCGAGATGAAGGGCTGTTGAGGAACGGTAAAGGAGTCCGGAAATGATTCGATCAGCAGGATCGACGTGAATTTATGCATCGAATAATGAATAATAGAGTATGGGCTGATATTTGTTCCTTTGCGAATTTGATCGATTGCTTTCTGATAGTTTCGAAAAGAAATTATTATAAATATCGCTGGTATACATTCTTCTTAGATTTTTCATCATATTATGAAACAGACAGAGAAGGGGGCGTTCTGAATTATATCTAATTTTTTTCTGCGTGACTTGAAATTGAGAATATTGATCAAATGGATCTATTCGTGTGTAGAAGAACAATCATATTCGTTTTCCTCAAAATATTGCGCGTAAACAAAATTATTTTGCCCAGAGAATAATGATTTTATTAGTCAGTAATTTATTTTCAATTCTTCTATTGGCAAAGATGAGGTGTCTTTCAATAGACATGTATGATATTGGATATGTGGTGATTGTAGTGCAACCTTGAAGGTGAATACATTCAACAGAAACATCATAACAATTGAAGCTGTGGGCACGCATCGATATGGTCGAAGAAAGAGATTTATATTTCGTGCAGAAAAATTTATTTATAAAACCTTATAGTAGAGGAGAGCGTGGGAGATCGACCTTCACCGATCTGATAACTCGATGAGACATATTTTTTATCAAATATAATTTATAAACAAATATGCCTATCATAATTTGCCTTTCGAAAAGTGTTCATAGCTATTTTTAATTGAATTAATTTTAATCATTTTTTTTCATCACCTTCACCTCTTATTCCTATATGATAAAAGCCTCCCAATCTGCAACAAGGAACAAAAAAGCCATATAAGTCAGGTGAGAATGCCATTCAGTTGTCAGCATCATTTATTGGAATATATCTGTCCGAATGAATGTACCATGAGGTTTATTTTTTATTTTCATGTTATTGACGATTCAAATATCAAACAATCAGTTTGAATTCTTGGACGATTCCATCATAATACTTAATTTTTTCTGCAGTAAATATGAATATTTTTCAATGATATCCTCATATCGAAGGATTATATCCCAGGGTGTAGGCGTATTTTATGTTCACTAGTCCGGTTGAAATTTATGAGGCAATTTTGCGTGCCCTTAAATACTGATGCAATCAACTAAACGGCATATTTGCGTGATACTTGGGAACTATCACGTCGTTGAGAAGGGGAAAAAGGGGGGCAAGAAGATGTATTTCTTTCCGATGTATCAGGAATGGAAAGATCCATCGTGACCTGACAGTGGCAAACAAGAATATATACTTCATTTGGACTAAGATGCTCTTCAATAGATGTACAATCAGCAACAGGTCAAGGAAAGAAGGACAAATAAAAACCAAAAATAACCTGGCGATCATAGATTAATGATAAATATTCAGTCTCAAACAAATCAGAAACCAATTGATGTTTGATCTATTTCATCAGCTCCAATAATGAACCCACACAAATTAGGATTATAAATGACAAATATATTATTTCGAAATTTTCATGAAGATATATTTGTGACAATGACTCCAACGACATCCATTTATTCTTTATCAATTTATTTGGGGCTCCATAGAAGTTGAATGATACCTCAAAGAAGATATTATCTGGGGATGAATTCAAATATAAAAACAAATACAAGAGATGCCAGGATATTGTCTTACGAAAGTGATTAGTGAATTTTTAATAGTCGTCACAGAGCATTACTTCCGCTGTCAAATCAATTATGCCACCAAACGATGTAATGGGATAATGGGAAAATGGGATAACGGAAAGAGGATAACGGCAAACATGATATAGGGAATCGGTATAACGGGAAACGGGATAACGGGAAACGGGATGAATGGAAACGGGATTCCGGGAAGCCACAGGCATAAGCTAGATGGAAAAAAAAACTTGAGAGGTGTCAAGGGACACCCAAATGGAACGAAGTTCGTTTCGACTAATTAGTGAAGGAATTGTAATTTTTTTTTTTTTTTCAAGTTATAATAATATTTTTTATATATATATATATATATATATATATATATATATATATATATACTCTCCGACTTCGTAAACACAACAGCGTATAGGTTAGAACACGCACGGCTTGCTAAATACATACGCATTGATATTGTAATATTAAAGTATAATTTGCTTTTAAATTTATTAAAGTTATGACGCGTACACTTGCTGAACACACAATAATGGAGATATTATAACGCGTATGACTTGGTTAGCACAATAGTAAAGAGAGGTTATAATGCGTACTTGCTAAAAATACATAAGCATTTATTATTGTCTGTATAAAATCTCTACTTACCTAACTCCATCAGCAATATCCAGAACTTGTGCAGAAACACTGTCAGGATTCATTATTGTTATTATTTTTTATTATTTATTATGTACAAAAAACCTGTATACACTCAACAAAAATAATCGTCGCGACACCACACTGTTCAATGTGAAATATAAAGACGAAACGAAAATAACTGGCTTGCTTTCTATGAGAGAGAGAGACAGACAGAGAAACACGCGCACGCCGCACGGCTTATAACCATAGCGAAAGTCTCGTTACAACTTTTGGTCTTGATTTATTCCGTCTAGCCCTCTTTCGCAACGCGCGATAAGGAACTACGTTCCAATTAAAAAAACATCGCAAGAAATACAAATTCTATGCGGACGAAGACGAAGAACATTTTTATGGCAAACATTCGAGCAGTCCATCATCAATATTACTTCATTTGTGATGGAGTACTGGGTACAAAAATATACATCTGCGTTTCCATGTGATTCAGGAACATCCACAAATTGTAGCAAGTTTTGTTGTTGTTTTCAAATGGCTTGAAGAAGATGCTGTTCTGAGCCTTTCATGTCATTGTCACCATTCAAATCCTTGATAACAATATTACCATAGGAGTTTATGAGGAAAGACACCACTTTATCAAGTAACCTGAATTTGCTTTCTTTTTGTATGCTTTCTACCAGGTACCAAAATGACGTACATTTGTTGCATTCTTTGAAATCATTGATTGTTTCTTCAACATTGATCATAATGATCTGATCCATGAGTTTATTTTCCATCCGTTATAAATTCGTGGATTTTGCGATGGTTAATATCTGTTCTAGGGCTAGTAGTAAATTTCTGTTATTATTAACAGTATTGGTGTTGCATATAATGATAAAAAAACTTCGGAGCGATAATGTAACGTATCATGGAATATATTGCTTGCTAAGTCTGATAGTATTGTTTCTGGTAACCAAATTTCTTCCATATAGTAGTTTGAATATTGTTTTTTTTTGTCTCAATATAGAGGGTGATTTCACAACATATTGAAGCCTGTTTATTCTTCTCATCTCATCGAGACTAACGTTGACAACAGCAGTTTGTTCAGTTTCATAGGTTTCTGATGCATACCCATTCTCCAACTTTTCCACTTCATTTTCTTTGTTAATTCTGAAACCCTTCTTCGAGTATTTTTCTGCTTTTTGTAATTTTTTGTTATATGCTATATGACCCACTTTCACTACGTTCATCGGATAGTGATATATCTTCAACTGAATTATTGATGTTATAGACATTTGCACTACGGAGCTTACCATGGATTTCTTTCATCTGCTGTCTGGACTAGCTTTGTTGTAGTGTTGATTATTGAGATTGAGATTTATTGTTCAATACAAGTTCATCTATTTTCGTTTTTATTCCTGATTTCCTGTTGTGATCTATTGAGGTCATTCAATTTGTCCTCTCTCTATACAGCTTCATCAGCAAATAATTTGTTTTTATTTGTCAGTTTCTCAATGTGACTGTTCAGCATCAGGGTATTTTTCCGTTAGTTTATTTATTATCTGTTAAAACAGACTAATTTCATATATAGAGCTAGTTTCTGAATAATTATCCATAAAGTTACTACATATAATTATTTTATCAATTTATATTATTTTTTCTTTTCCATTTAAATGCTCCTATGGTAATACCCCGGAAGACTTCTTGCATGTGTAGGAGTTGGGTGAGAACGATTTTGTTTCATAGCATCCAAAGTTGACATTATTGACTTCTTCGAGTTCTTGTTTCAGTAAGTATTTAGGTTGATTCAATGTTTTGTTTTCAGATCAAACATCCATTCCTTGTTGGAAACTGAAACATTCTCAATTGAATTTTGAAAAGAAATATGTTTCTGAAAAATGAAGTTATTTTCCGTAATAACAACCACATCTTATAGATATCATCAAAGGACTCAACTCAAATGAAAAATCTGAAAATGAAAATTTTTTTTTATAAATGGCTTTTAGAAAATGTATTTTCCAATTCGTCTGGTCTTTCTGATGATCGTGAAAGCGTGAACTAGACTTTCGTCGACCAAAATGTATTGTAGACTCAGTGAATACGATGCCACTTTGTATGAATGTTACAATGTTAATATGATCTCTGGTGAGTACTCCTTTTCGAAATACATTCTCCTTTGCCTCACTCATCTATGTAAGTTATTAATTAATCAAAACTGGAATAAAAAATAAACTAACTATGTGAATAAAAATGCAAATTTTCACTTTTAGATTTTTATTTTGAGTTAGGGTCCTTTCACAATATCTGTTGGATGTAGTTCAATGTCTAGCGTGGCTTCAGCTGGAAAATTAGTTGTTTTCTGATACACATTACGGAAAATAACTTCATTATTATCATATATTTTTCGATTTTCAGAACAATATTTCTTTTCAATATTCAATTGAGAAAGTTCAATTTTTCAACATGAATATCTCCTAAAAGGTTACCTTGCACGTTGGAAGATAGTGACTGAAGTTTATCTTTCAGTCGCAGATGATTCCACATCTGATTTTATGAATACACTGTTCATATTTTCGAACAAATCCATTTCATGTTGTCAGAGAAAAAGTTAAAAAAAACTGGCAAACTTTAATTTTTTATCAGGAGCCTCAATTCATAGAGCTCATCTAAACAACACCTGTTTTAGTCCCAGTCACTATAGTCCCCTGCTAATTTCTGAACGGTTTGACATAGAACAATGGGACAGAAATTGTTTTGAATGATATCACCGATACTATGATATGTTCGATAGATGGCGTGGGGGGCAAATCAACTTAAAAATTTCAGTCAGCATGGCGGGTCAAGTGGCACATCGTTGAAAAGATAATTCAATTCTCTCTACAACCATCTTAAATTTTTCGAATTTCGTTAATACGATTTTTAACAATATGCATTTGAAATGTCAAGTGAAAAAAAAAACAAAATCATTATGTAGAATTTTTATTTATTGAGAATAAGAAGCAAAATTGTTGTCAATTAACGATAAGAGATCAGAAAGTTGGATTTCCTCTAGAAGACAAATGTTAACTCTGTATTTTATTCCAATTTACCACATGTTACAGTACTAGAATTGCAAAAACGATGAGCCATAACATTGCTGAAATGAAGGCGGGCAACAAAAGCCTTCAAATCCGCACCCCCAAAAGCTATCCACAAGGAAGAGTACTGTTATCCTTAATGCGGAGCCTAGTGGTGGATGAACTACTAGAGCGGCTGACTGACCATAACGTCAAATGTGTCACTAGAACTATAGTTGAAAGTTAAAATTAGTTATCTTTTCAACGATGTGCCACTCGTTCTCTATGCCTGTCGAAATTTTCAATTTGATGTGCCCCCTGCGCCCACTGTAAAGTAATTGAAATGTATCTTCTCTCAAGAAATAGGATCAGTAATTCGAAATATTTTATGTCCCAGTGTTTCACATCAAACCGTTCAAAAGTTATCATTCAGATCCGCCTAATACTTGACATTTCGAATGCATTTTGTGAAAAAACGGCTCAACGAAATTTGAAGAAAATGGTTGAAAAGATAATTGAACAAACTTTTCAACCAAGCTTTTTGAAATTTTTAAGTTGATGTGCCCCCATCCCCCGCACCATCTATCGACCAATAACAATGTTTTTCATTTCAAAGACTAGTATCGGTGATATCATTCGAAACGGTTTTCGTTCCATTATTCTACGTCGAACCTTTCAAATGTTAACAGGGGGGGGGGGGGGATGGATATAAAAAACCACATTGTATATTAATCCATTGCGATAACATGAAGGTCTGATCAGAGTTTTTAATGAATAACTATGTTGGACTTTTACAGGGAAGTTTTTTTTTTCATTAAAAAATGTCACGTCCATGTGAATTCTCATGGAAATATGGTGAAATAATAATGCGTGCTCGAATATGTGCCTTTTTTGAGTGTTGATCAGTACAGTATTAATTTCTAAAAAAACTCCTTATCTCCATGATAAATTAACTTCGGTGTTCGCATTATTCTCCGATCAAATTACAGAGTTCATTTTCAAAAATGTCAAATTGGGCCACAGTATCCAATTATTATCTCTATATATTTTCACGATTCTCATTCCGAAAGATATTTCAATTCCACAGCCCAATTTCAGAAATTTTAGGATTCAAAGTTTCCATGTTCGAACAAATTTTTCAGTTTCTATTCGGAATCGCAGAATATGTATTCGATTTCTTACCATGAAAAAATGACAGTTGGAAGTAAATAATCAGTTTCATCTTTCCTTCAAGTCACTCCCAATGTGTCCCGACACTTATCCTGCTAGAACGAAAGGGCGAGGTGACGTGACACTCAGAAGCCTACTTATCCCAAAGGATCAACGCTTGCTCGAGTCGCGATACACTCTGTCTTTCGGTCCAGTGAGATTTAATCGAAATAGGTTTTCTGCCAGTGACGTTCGACAAGAGACTTGTTGGTTAGATTCAGTTTTGTTGGAATTTAAAACTCACAATGGATGAGCTCACAAACCACGCACATTTTCCTTCCGAAATACACTGCATATAATGTTATAAGTAGAGCACTCTCCAACCAAAATCACAAAAAGGTTGTTTCGATTTATTCTCAACGGTGGCAGATTTTGTATGAATTTCCAAAACTTATTCTGAAAATATTTTTTCCAGCCATAAGAAATTAAATTTGAAGGAATAAACAAAACGTATTGATTGATACCGTCTTATGCTCACTGTATCTCAACCGATAGGGGTTCGATTCCTACTGCTGGTGAACATTTTATCAAGGCACCAAGAGTGGTTTCGGATCCCACTCTAATGGGTAAGGCTCCTGTGATCTCAACTCGTTAAAACCTCTCTGAATGTTGGTTATATAGCTGAGAAGAAGGTTGAAACACTTTTATACATCGAATGTAAGCAGCCATAAAAATTTGCTTTCGTTCCATGCAAATGCATCGAGTGGCATTTTCGAAATGACAGCAGCCTACCAATCGCCATTGAACACAATAAAAGAGTGAACACTTTAGTCAACTCATATAAGGTCGGAGTAGTATCTTTGATATAAGCAATAACGACTAAAGATCATGTCATGCCATTTTTAAAATCAATTTCCTAACCATGCTATCAGTATATTTATTATCTGAACATACCAGAAATGATATAATTAATAAAAAACATTTTTAAAGACAAGCTTTTATTCGAATGCCCTGAAAGTAAAAATAATTGCTTTGGATGTGTGACGTAGGTTATTTCGTGAGTTACAGATTCGAGAGCTGGTCGCGCAAAGTTTTCAGTTTGGATACGAAAGCGACATGCTTTTGAATCTGTAACCCACGAAATAACCTACGTCACACATCCATAGCAATTATTTTTTACTTTCCAGGGCATTTGAATAAAAGCTTGTCTCTAAAAAATTATTTTTAATAATTAATTTATTTTGTGTTTTTCAGTTAGTACGCCTTAATATGCCCTTTATTGAAGCATCGTTATTCAGAGGCAATTCCTGTGAGTTTTGAGCTATCCAGTTCTTCAATGAGGAGACCATCTGAAGATTAACTCATCCGCCATCCTGAGCTGCCTCGTAGAATTGATGAATTTTGACAAAAAATGCATACTCTCCGACTCCGAAAATCCCCACATACCAATTTGGAATAAAATCAGACCATAATCACATCGTCCGCCCTCTTGGAGCCGCTTTCTTGATTTTATGAACTTTGACAGAGAAATCATGATCTTCAACTCCGAAAACCCCCACATACCAATTTTGAATCGAATCGGACCATAAGTACAAATCTCTTCCGCCATTTTGTAATTTTTTTACCAGAATTATGAACACCTGCCATGTTAATCGGACCACTAGAAGTGGGTCAAAATTCACTTGAAAAATTTGTGTTTTGTGTGAATTGAACATAAAGTTAATATAAAGCTTGTGAAAAAGATTTTTTCCTGATTTTCCTGTATTGTACCATCTAGGCTATGCCTTCGACTATGCCTGCTTCCCGTCATCGCGTTATTCCGTTTTCCCTTTATCCCGTTTTTTCCGTTATCATGTTACAGAGGTACCAATTTCCCATTGTCCCATTTTCCTGTTATCCCGTTATCGCTTTCTCCCGTTATTCCGTTTTCCCGTTTTCCCGTTATTCCGTTTTCTTGTTTTTCTCCTATCCCGTTATTCTTTTTGTTCGTTATCCCGTTTTCCCGAAAAAAAATTGCCAAATCGGTCCAGCCGTTTTCAAGTTATGAGCTCACCAACATATTCATTTTTCTTATATATTATATATTCCTGAAAACTTTTTCAGGACAAAGAAATTCACAATCACTTTTCTAAAAATACTTTCTTTCCCTTGAAACCTTATTCGGGGTATTACGAACATTCAAAAACAATTATAGGCCAATCAGTAGAGATTTTTTGCTCTACTGATTCTGTGACAAAAATACTCCCAGAAAACCGACTGTGCCATCATACGGAAGAAGGTCCGTAGTTATAGTCCAAGATCCCAGAGCGATCAGACATGATTTATTTTTAGATGGATGAAACCTTACTGAAGTTTATCTTAGAGTCGCAGATATACAGGGTGGCCCACCACATTCGCCTCGGTATTTCTACGAGAAATGAAGAGAGTTAGGGAAAAACTTTCAGCACAGTTATATGTGGGTCTATGAGGAGCATATTCCAAAATTATTTTGAAATACATAGGGTGATCCCCAAAAAAATTACATACCAAAGTTATATTTTTTCTTATGGAACACCCTATATTTTTTTATATTTTTAGATACTATAGACAAAATAAAGGTGAGTTACTATCATATTTCCCATACTTTAAACTGACCGTTTCTGAGAAATTTTGAGAAATTTAAAAATACAGACCATAATTTGAAAATTGTTTTCACCCTGTAACGTGTAACGAGCTGCTCCTGATTAAATGTACTGCTTAGCTCAAAGGTTAGAGTTAACTACTACATGAAATTTTCAATGCAATATTATACAGAGTGGCGAAAAAAATTGCCTCAAAATTTGGACACACATTTTTTCAAAAACCTCTCAAAGATCTCCGATAGATGAGTGTCTGTAGTTCGTAACTATTGCCTTGTCCCTTTTTTGTGGATAGATATGACTACTGACTTTTTGAAAGCTCTAGGCCAGACTTCTAGTTCTAAACATTTATTTAATATGTGTCGTAAGGGATGAATTATGTATTCGGCAATAGATTTGAAAGTTTGCTCTCATTCCGTCCTTACCGACGGCTTTCTTGTGTTTCAGATTCTTTATTATATTCAGGAGTTCGTTAGGTTCTACGGAGGTAAGAATCATAGAGTTCGGAAGTGCAGTACCAGCTATTTTATGATTCGAATTCTTTTTATTTTTTTCAGCGATGTTTTACCCATTCCAGCAAATCTCATATTGAATTCATTTGCGATTTCTTTACTTTCGCGAAGTGGTTCTCCATTTCCGTTTTGAATTTCCGATATTTCATGGTGTGACGTTTTTGAATTATTCAATTCTCTACCTTCTCTCACAATATTTGGTGTTGCTGGAATTTCTTTCAATTTGTTGTTTATAGTATTCATATTTTGCTTTTTTATTAGATTCGTTACTTTATTTTGTATATTTTGTATTGATCTTGTAGTGGATGATTATTTGGGTTTTTCTGTAGGTGTTTGAACATATAATTTTTCTTATTAATTGATTGTAATAGCAAATTTGTGATACAAAGGGTTAGTTTGCATTTTTTCCTCAACTGTTTTTCATTACAAGGCATTCATTTGTTTTTACTGTTATTATTTTAATAAATTCATCCATTGCAGAATTGGGATCTGGGTCCAAATACACCGTTTCCCAGTCTATTTGTTGCGTTTCATGTTTCAGTTTTTTGTAGTTGAAAAATTGTGTGTATTTGCGTTTTTTAATTTTTGCTTCGGTTTTTCTATCTACTACGATTTGTAATATTACGGTTATATGGTCGGCTATGCTATTTTCGATCATTCAGGGCATTGTCGTGTCTGATATGTTTGATTCAGATTTTACGAATATTTGATCCAAGCAGCTTTTGATCCTCGTAGGTTCATTGATAGTTGATATACACCCAAATTCGTTTAGTATATTTAGTTATTCTGTACTATTTTCGTCGTCCTCTAGTAGGACGACATTGATGTCTCCCACGAGGATATAGAAATCATCTGATTCGTTATGGACATTGTTTAGAAAAGTTTGAAGTTTCTGATTGAAATCATAGATATTCGATGTGATTTTATGAACACCCTATTCATATTTTCAAACAAATCAGTAACTGTAACTGAAGCGAATGTAATGCACTCAAAATAATACAAACTAATTTTCCTATATACAACTACTTACTAAAGATCATGTGAGAGACTCTGAATCAATTCATTGAGCAATCCACCGAAAAGGTCGCTGCCCTGCCCGACACACACATATTTTCTAGAAGGGTAAGGCATTCGAACATCTTGGGAATCGATATAATGAAATTGCAGAAGACTCGATTTCGATCAGGTCAATGGAAGAATGATTATGTAACAAAAGCATCTCCTAGCTAGAAATATACGTTCCATATTTCTTACGACGAATGTGACATTGTTGTTGATATTTCCAATTATTTTCCCATTCTTTTTCTCCCACATACAAGATAATATATCCAGCGCACCGAATGGCATAACGTTCTGAATTCAAATTTTCATTCCTTTCATGCATGCAACAACCCACTATGGAAATGCATAATGGGGATTCTTCCACAGGCAATAATAGTCCATGAAAATAAAGCTATGTTCCTCGAGGGCAGCAGACAACGTTCTCGAGATGCTAGCTGATAAAATATGTGGAGGAAATTGGCTGTTTTCCTAAGACTATTGCATGTTTTGAAATGAATAGCCTCGAAAAACATGGGAAAAAGAAACGTATTAGTAATAAATTTCGATTTATTTCCCTCGGTGAGTTTGGGAACTACGGGGTGTGGCATAGCGGCAAGGAACAAAGAGTAACTGGATTTTGACAGAGGTTGATTTTCCATTGGAGCTCATATATGCTAGACCAATTGTGTTTCTGTAGGTAGACAACGAATTTCGTGCTTGAATCATTCAGAAAGAGAAGGAATGTTCCACAATTGCGGCCTGGAAATGTAAAACTCGAGGCGGAATTACCCTTTCGCCCGTATCGACACTTATTTCGCGTGTCAAATTAATATATGCAACCCCATTTGCAAATCCACTCGTGAATTATTTGACCTGAGTTGCCTACCTTTTCCAAATCTTACACCTATGATTGATATGTAGCCGCTCGGCCTAAACAATTTCTCATAATTTTTTGTCGCCTGACCTTATTTTTCCCAACCCACCAATAAGATAATCCACTCACTCTTTGGAACAATGATTCGGAGCAACCATTTGTCTGTAGAATTATTAGTTTTGTATTTACACCTTCCAGGATCTGGTCTGTAATATCAGCTGACATTATTTATATATGGAAATTGTTTATGATATCTAACGCTGTTCTGTAATTTTAGCCTTCAAAACTGTGAATTTTTGTGAGATTTTATTTTGAGTTCGCCCTTCATTGAGACATGCTAACCAACCCCCAACGTTCCGTTTCATCTTTTTGCGCCCAACTTTTGGAGCATGTTTGAAAACTATGAATAGGGGACAGCAGAATACCGATCAAACACCGCTCTCGCAAAATCATGTTTATAATATCAGGAGTAGAAACCGTATGGACTTGGAGCATGAGGGGGGGTTTACCGTACAGCGCCGCAGTGGTAGAGTCGCGCGAACTCGTCCGTATAGTGTCACTGCATTTACGCTTTGATAAAACGAGTGTTCACAAAGTTCAAAAGCGTTGAAATAGCGGTCCCCAGTTCATAGATGTTAAACTCGTTGAAGAACTCCACCTCTGAGTGTGCTGACCGGCGTTGGTAATTAGCCCTAGTCGCAGAAATAGGCCGACGGTAAATAAAGCAACAAAAAAAACAAATGATGTGGATCCTCAACGAACCGTCTTTCACCGAATAACAATTTCGTCTAAATAATTAAAGAGGTGGATCTCTATTTGGTGTTAAATAATTGTTTAATGACACTTTTCCTATCTTCATTATATTCTAAGTGTGTTGACTATTTTGTGTTGTTTGACTGTTTGCCCTATTCATTCCCTGCAATTTAGTTACACCCATGTGTGAAACTCGAGGGGTATTTTTCAGCTTTGAAAAAGACGTCAATAAACGTCGAAACGTCGGCAATTCAGTTATCTCAGACCACTCATTACTGTGTCCTATTCCCGCTATACTAAAACTCAAATCAACATAAAGGACGTTGGAAACTACTCTCTAAAATGATTAAAGAATGCGCTGTATAATGGATTTGCAGAGATCTCAATCGATTATACTAAATGTCCACCTACGATTATTATTTTATAAATACTCCATACATGAAAATTGATTTTTTTCTCAATATTCATATAATTTTCATCAACTTGTTCTACAAAATAATTTTTTTCCATAGGAGAGCCCAATCTTCTGTCGGTTAATATCATTGTCTCGAAATCGTATACAATTCTGCGACTGTTCTTGAAACCCCCGGTCGTTTAACGATTTTTTATCATACGAGTATATTTTTTCACGATATTAACACCTTGAAAGAGTTGAACATTAATAAAGAAATTCATAACGAATCTGGAATTTCCATATTTGATGACATACTGGATACCTTCAGGTAATCAGAAACATAAGTGTTGGGTCATGAGTTAGCTTGTCGCTGATTGGTCCCAATCTATGAGTTATAGATCATCAACAACAGGGCATGGCGTAAGTCTCACCCGTAGTTGAAGAGGAGGACAACATGATGGAGATATTTTCTACAGTCATCAAAATATTCGAATAGTCAGTAATTTGTAAGTTCAATAACCAAATAACTAAGTCGCCAAGTTCAACCTTGCGCAGTGAGAAAGACAAGTGATGATGAATATTGTCATTTTGTGAAAAAGTGGTATGTATATATATATATAATATATATATATATATATATATATATATATATATATAATATATATATATATATATATATATATATATATATGAAATAATATTATCATGAAGCAGGAGTTTTTCCTTTGCCCCAGTCCTCAGCGTGCTTTGCGAATCCATTGTGGAGCTCTTTTTGTGCTTGTAATAGCGTTGCAACTCTAATTTTATCTTTTCTCAATCTTGTTATAGTAATGAAATGTATGAATGAAGAACTGAGAAATGAACATGCATTTTTTTCCAAATAGCTGAAAATAGTACTGACAGACTATGGAAGAGGTAAAATATCTCGGGGTGGACTCGAAATTGGCCTGGAACCAACATTTGATGAAAGTGACCAGAAAAGCGGGAATCACCCTGATTTTGGCCGGACGCTCTTTCAGGCAAAAATGGCTGTAAAACATGGCGGTGAAGCCGGCAATGTCGTACGCTTCCTTGGTGTGGTTGCCAAACACAGTTAAACAACTTGGCAAGGTACCTGTCCGTATGTTTATCACAGGGTTGATGAGATCAGCGCCCACTGCAGCCATGGAGAAACTGCTGGAATTGCCTCCTGACTGAAAAACATACTGGATAACGTTAATGTTGGATAGGACACATGATGATCGTTAGCATTGTGGCCAGAGACGAGCTAGACCTGAGATCAGATCACATTTCGAAACGATTCTCCTTTGATATATCATTCAGGATATCGGAATCTATACCAGACAGAATTCAATGGAATAACGCAGAACTCAACGCCATTCTATAGAGGAAGATCTGGTACACAGTCGAATCTAGGGCTGGAAATGAAGCGGGAGCAGGAGTGTTTTCTCAAAATCCAAGGACTGCTTTCAGCTGCACAATGAGTAACCACACCTCTATGTTTCTGGCGAAGGTTTACGCAATACTTCAATGTGGGAAGGAGAATAATAGGAGAGCAATAAGAAAGAACCAGATCCATATTCCTTTAGACAGTCAGGCGACACTGAAGGCTTCAAGTAGACATGAAGTGACGTACCAACTGATAACTGGGACTTTCAAAGAAGAACTGATAACACTGAGAGAACAAAACAGAGCCAAGCTGATTGGGGTGCTCGGACATCAAGTCTAACAAAAAAATCTACGAACTCGTCAGGATCAGAAATCGAGCCAGGTGCAGGATAGACCTTAGAGGTACCAAAGCGTATTGTACTAGCGTCTATTGGAAACTGGATTCGGGCAAAACACAAATAGTACTGGTATAATATTCCAGGAAAATAATATATTGAAGGCACTAACAGAAAAAACAGCACACCGTTAACTTCAAACACGGATCAACTGAATGTTATAATATGACTCAAGACTAAGCATGCAACAGTAAAAGAGCACCTTGATAAATGGAACTGTACTGGGTAAGCGGGTGTATGATAAAATCAGATCGATGAATTTTGAAATGTTGCCTTCGGAAGTTCCGAACTGAATGTGGCAAATGGTCAAAAGTGCGAGATTGCGGGGTATATCTCCATTCCTTTTGAGACTAAGAGATGAAAATTAAAATTATTGATACATTGGTAGTGCCAACAATATCAAATAGCCTTATAGTCGGCGCTGATTTTTGTGAAAAATTCAATATTGTCCCAGATTTAAAACGCGGTGAGTGGGTTTTTAGTGAAGAACAAATTGAGGCAGCATCAGTGGGAAAACAAACTGTCTTGACACCAGGTCAGTCAGTACAGTTGAATAGTCTGGTTGAAAGTTATTTCGTGAACATTACGAATACAACGGGTCACACTCACTTGGTGAAACATAAAATCAAACTCAAACCAAACACAGATCCCATAAAAAAACGGTATTACAAAATTTCTCCAGCAGTACAGAAACAAGTAGATATTGAACTGAATAAGATGTGAGATGAGGAGGAGGAGGAGGAGGAGAGAAATCTACGTCACCGTGGGCGAGTCCGATAATTTTAGTAGAGGAAAAAGATAATACGTATAGATTTTGTGTAGATTACCGTCATGTTAACGCGGTTACAGAGAAGGACGCGTACCCTATACCATACGTTAGTGATACTTTGGACAAATTACGTAGTGCAACATACCTCAGTAGCCTGGATATAAAACAAGCATACTGGCAAATTCCAGTTGCCGTCGAATATAGACCTATTACTGCATTAACGGTTCCTAATAGAGGATTGTTTCAGTTTAAAAAAATGCCTTGCAGAATTTGTGATGGGCCAGCTTCATTTCAACGGCTTGTAGAGAGATTTGGAACCATATGTATTTGTCTATATAACGATATTGTTGTGTTACACAATCTTTTGTAAAACACTAAGAAATTTTGAAGGAAGTTTTCAACCGATTGCGGGTTGCCAATTTGTCCCTCAATAGGGATGAATGCAAATTTTGTAGGCCCCAAATTAATTATCAAGGATATGTCGTGGATCGAAATGATTTACACGTTGATCCAGAACGGGTGACAGCGATTTTGAATTTACTTCCGCCCAAAAACGTATAGGAAACACGCCGTATGATAGGTTTGGCTTCATGGTACCGAAAATTTGTTCCCAACTTCAGTACAGTTATTGCTCCCATAACTCAACTGCTGAAAAAAAATCATAAATTTGTTTGGAGCACTGAGTGTATGTAAGCCTTTGAAGATATAAAGGAGAGTTAAGTTTCAGCTCTGGTGCTGACATGTCCAAATTTTGAAAAACCGTTCATTATTTCTACCGATGCGAGCGATTTTGGCTTCGGAGCGGTGTTGTCGCAAGAATTAGATGATGGCGAACACGTTATGAGTTATATAAGCAGGTCGTTGAGTCGTAGCGAAAGAAAATGGACGGTTACGGAAAAAGAGTGGGCGGTGGTTGTATTTGCGGTCGAAAAGTTTCGCCCATATGTTGAGGGCACTTACTTCAAAATTTATACAGATCATCATAGTCTTGTGAGGCTGAACAATCTTCGTGATCCTATGGGTAGATTGGCGCGCTGGAACCTCAAGTTGCAACAGTATGATTTTACTATTTTTCATCGCAAAGGTAAAGATAATGTCGTGCCAGACGCACTTTCGTGCGCAGTACCTATTTTGGACGAAATTCGAATCCCCCCACTCGATATGAAAACACTGCTGACAGCTGGTACAGAAAAATGGTGAAAAACGTTTCAGACAACCCGATAAATTTTCCTTTGTGGATGGTTGAGGCAACTCTTCTTTTGAAACGGTTCAAAGATAAATATCCTGAATTATCTGATGGTGAATTTGATTGGAAAATTGTGGTGCCAAAAGACCATCTAATTGAAATAATAAAAAATCACCATGATATGGAGACTGCAGGGCATTGTGGTATTTTCAAAACTTTCCACCGAATTTTAATAAGTATACTGGCCAAAAATGAAATGTTATATTACTAAGTATATAAAAAATTGTCAAATTTGCATAGCAACTAACCGGATCAGAAAAAACCAGCAGGGTTAATGTGTGGTAGGCCTAATATTACGAAATGTTGGGAATTAATCTGTGTTGATGTGGTAGGGCCTTTACCAAGGAGTAATCATGGTTACAAATACATACTTTCTGTTTCCGATCATTTCAGTAAGTTTCCTTTCTTCTTTCCGATGAGGGCTGCCACTTCGGCAAGCATTATTAAAATTATAGAGAAAAATATTTTTATGTTAGTTGGGGTTCCGAGGTTCATTGTATGTGACAATGGGAAAACTTTTGTTAGTAGGGAAATTTGGCAAAGAAATTCAATGTGAAGCTTTCATACACAGCTTCCTATCACCCTCAAGCTAACACGGTAGAACGAATACATAGAGTTCTGAAAACAATGATTTCAGCATGTGTCCAAGAAAATCATAGGGAATGGGATATCAATTTACAAAAATTTGCATGTGCAATTAGAACTTCAAAACACGAGGTACATCATTCACACATATTTCATAATTTTGGTCGTAAATCACTTTGAGTGGTTCAGCAAACGTGAAAGAGAATAATTCCCAAAGTGGTGTTATTCTAACTCAAGGTCCAAATATTCTAATTTCGCGATCTTCGGGCTGTGAAACCGTTTATAGGAAAGTTCGAGAAAGGCTAAATAAAGCCTACGAACAGAGCAAAAAAACATATGATTTGAGACACAGAGATATTCAGTATGTAGTTGGTCAAAGGTGTGGCATAGGAATTTCGCATTATCTGACGCAACAAGTATTTTTCTGCAAAATTGGCTCATAAATTATAGGCCCTTGTAGATAATAGAAAAATATCGCCATGACGTACGAGTTAAGAATGATGAAAATCGTAAGATTGGTTCATATCATGTCAAGGATTTGAAACATCATCCCTCGGATAACGACAAAGTAAAAAAAAAATTTAAAAAAATATCATTTTTTTTTAGGAAAGGGTGAGATTATTACGGTCTTTTTTCAGATCGGGATCTTTCAAATTGAGCGACTGTTTCTAATGAAGGCGTATTATTATTTTCAGTGAACCTTTTCCTTGTTTCTACAAATAATTTGGATGTTCTATCATTCGACCTCAGATAAATGTAGAAAATACCTGAATAGTCAGTCGTTCGATATGTAAACGAATACAGCAGTGAGAACCGAGAGTAGGTCACTAATTACAACTAATATTCAATGTGATGAAAAAGGATGGCCAATCGAGGTACTCCACTTGGAGTATTCCGCGCATTCCTATACGAGAGTTCCATTTAACATTTTTAAAAACCGAATCAGTAGCAAAAGATTCCAAGCGAGAGCACAGTGGTGTCTACTTTCATTTAAAATTACGTTGTGGTAATTTTATTGAATATTACCCAAGTGTAGGGATTAAATCTCTGTGTTTGTTTCTGTGATTATCAAGATTATTTGGTATCTGTCTCCTCACTCCAAGAGGGATATAAGCTGAAATCAGACTCTGAGGCCACACGCCATCCAAGGTAAGAATCAATTACCATTTATCTCGGATCATGGAATTATTCTTCTCCTTTTCATTCATTAGGCCTTTTTCAATCCGTCATTGGGTACACTCTCGGGAATTCTGCGCGAGGAGGAATCTTCACAGGACCCGCTGTCGTCCTTAGAAGTAGAGAACCACCCTCAGTGCTTGCAGTTCATGGGGTTGCAGGGATTTGGATGAGTACCCATTTTATTTTAATTTGCCTATTACTTTCAACCACCGATTTTGAAACCATATAGGAAAATACGTATCCACCGCCTAGTTCTTTTAGTTGTAGAACTGTTCACAACCCCTAGTACGTACTGGGCAAGGAATTTCAGCCCTAAAAACTGACTGTTTTGTATAAATAACGTTCTGGTTAATATAAACTTTTCTCATTCTCCATTCAAACTGGGTTTATTATCAACGTAACTATTGTACAAGAACCTCCTCTTCTCCACTGAGCTATCCAGTGTTCTACCCTACTTTTCAATACTGGCTAACAGGTAGATCACTATAAATTTTTGGTACAATTTATTATCAGAACACTTAAGAAATAACTATACCAGCTTCAACTCTTAAAATTAGCACTGCCAGAAAAAACCGTATCAACTACCTGCAGATTATGCGGCAAGGAACAAGAAACATGTCACACATATTCTGCAACTATGGAGCTCTGGATCGCAGAAAACAGTCAAATTTTAGCAACCAAAACTATTTGCACACACCCATTAAAGGACTTGTATAAACTGCACAAAATCACCGGAGGAATGACAGTAGGCTGAATACAATGGGTCAAAATGCCCCAGTGTCATCGGAGGCCACGGTCAGACAAGCCTATGGAAAAAAGTAAACTAAAATCACTTCACTACAATTTTCACAGAAAATGGTTCATAGGTTTTTCAAGTGGAAATTAACTGAATTACAATTACTGGGGTTCGATATAAATAATAGCGGCAGGTAGTCAGTTGGATATTACTTATGTAATTGAGTGATTATTGGACGAAAGATTATTCAATTTCTAGTAAACAAATTCAGAAGGGGTGAATTATTAAAATTAATCTGGTCATTTGATAGATATTGTGAATTTTCGTCTTTGTTAATCTCCAGTAATTTCAATTTATCTCCACTTGAGAACGCTATAGTATAGCGAAATACCTGTCGTGAGTTTTGTAAACCAATTTTTTAAAAATCGTAGTGAAATGTTTTTAGTTTACTTTAATTATGGATATTCATCAAGTATCGGCTGCGTCTATTGAAAATATGTGGAAGAAAGGTTATTGGGACAAACTAGTAGTTTTCCCTCCTTCATATTTCCTAGACCAATTCTTCCCATTCTTCAGAACGTGGAGAGTGTTAATCCCGCATCGCACTTGGAAAATAAAAAACAACAATCGCATACGTTCAAAGATTCCGACTGCCAGAAAACCATCCGCAAAGACAAATAGCATAAAGCAACGACTGAGTTGTTTAATAAATAGCCACTATTTATTCACCACGCTCTCATACTACCCTTATTTCGTGCCCAGCTTCATTCCGATCCTCCGATGTACCCCTATGATGTTATCGTCGAGAATAATACTACGGAAGAGAGCAACATTTGTAGACGTTTCGCTGATTACAGCGGGGTTGCTTTTATTTTACCGGCATTAACGGGCTGTAACTGCTTTTCGGTGAGGATAGGTCTCTTGGGACGTTTATTAGCATAATGACATTTGAATGAGACGGTTATGGAGATTGCAAGGTGTGAAATGGCAATACTTGCCTCTGGTGTCGGTATCGCGGAAATGGTTATTTCACATAAAGCAAGGTTATCTAAAAGTCAAGGACGCCAATATATTTTTTTAAATGTGTGGAGCAAATTAATTGAATTAGATGATGTGAAATCATCTTCGACTGAAAAATGTTTATCTAAATATTGTGGGTGAAGTTAATTAAACGGGATTTGTGTTTGGTTTTGTTTGAAAGAGCTAGAAGATTCCAAAAATGATGTTTCCCGAACTTTGTGGATTACTAAGGTAGATTCTATAGGAATACTATCTATTGCGGGACACCACCTATCTTTGCCGATCATGATCTACAAAACAAACGGAAAATTCCTTCAGATCAAAAGCTTATACATCGTGATACCTGTCCTCGTACGGTAGTAGTCATATGAAATTATTTTATCAAAGTAATATGGAAATTCATGAAAATATTAGAATACATCATTATTGTAGTCTGGCTCCAGGAATAGAAGAAGGCATTAAAAAAATATCCAAATTCTAGAAGGTGTTTTTATTCAAAGTTGTTTGCATCGATATCATCAAGAGTCACGAGGAGGTCAAACGGCCCGTTGTTGATGAAAGAGATCGACCAACGGATATACGAGTTACAAAGGCGTCTCAGATATTTTTTGAGATTATTATGCGAAAAGCAAACAAACTGATAATTTTCGAAAATAATGACGTTTTCAAAAGATGCTGAAATAATGAAAAATTAAAATTATATCTGGATAACAAATAAAAATCGATTGTCGGGAAGTCGTAATTCGAATGTATCGGAAGCAATTAAAATTAATTATAAAAAACAATATAGGGTGAGTCAAGCTGAACGCCTCGGACTTCGTGGCCAAATGGTATTCTTTTTCAGTAAATGTATGTCGATCTGAATTACATTTTAAAAATAAGATTTTATACAAGGTATTTGATAAGAGCGTGACATATCAAAGTAATCTTTTTTTAAATGGAATTCCCTGTATTTACTTGCATTTTTGAATTATTTGAGAAATAATAAGCTGACTTTGCGAATGTATCCCTATACCTAACTCTCTCCGTTTGTGAGATATTCAACTTTTTCACAAAATGTAACGTTGTCAAAGAAATTCAATATCGTTGGAATTAGCCACGGCAGGTTTTCGAAATTTTGACCGGTCACTCAAATCTCTTTCAGCTAGTTACTGCGGCTTGAGTAGACGATCAATAGTATACAGTGTGTTTTATATTATCAGGAACACTTACCGCATATTTGAACTCCAATAACTTTGTTATTTCGAACAGAGCACCATATATTTTTCCACGTGACAAGATTCAACCTTTCCATTTCCTTCCAAACCATATGATGTTTCCCTATACCTAAACGTGGTGCTTCAGGAGTTATCGAAGCCTTTTCGAAATCCGACGAATTTTTTGAATTAACATTGTTTCATCTAGTAGTCTGATGTCGAATACTGAAAAATAGTTCTTCAATATTATTAGCAAATTGAATTTGAACACTCTCAACTCACAGTTGATTTTCTTTAGAGCATTTTTATCTACTATTTTTGAGGTTACTGGTTTTTATTAAAAAAACAATATCAAAAGATTGAAGTTCAAGGAAAAATTGGAAAAATTATAATACACGTTTGACATCTACAGCATCTTATTCTTTTTTCGAATGAGCTTCTGACATTTTTCGACATATCTGGAGTTACTGTTTGGAAGGCATTTCTAATCCTCACTTTCATATCATCAGGAGTAGTAGGTGGTGTACTGTATACAATATCCTTGATATATACCCCATGAAGAAGTCCAAGGGTGTAAGATCAGGCGATCTCGCTGGCCAGTTCGACGAAATAAGGACCAATTATGGTGTCTCCTATGATTCCACCGAATGAGTTAGCACTTCACCGGTTCTGGCGATCGACGGTTCGAAATAAATGTCTGTTTTCGGTCTCAAAATAATGAAAATGATGTCAATTCACCAGACCAGTGTTATGTAAGGTTGATTCGTCTGTGAATGAAATATGTTCATCTCTTCGCCAACTCGTTCAAGATACCATAAACAGAAATCTAGCCTGCGTTCAGAGTCCCTTCCATACAGATGTTGATGCAGCTGAATGTGGTATGGCTGATATTTGTGTTTTCTAATAATTCTGCTAACACTCGATTGACACTTATACCTGTTGCATTAGCAATGGCTCTACTACTGTTATTGGGGTTTTCAATCACATATTGCAAAACTTCGAAATTGATTTCTTCATTTCCAGTCACTGGTTTTCGATATCTCTCTCTACCTGTTCCTCGAAATCTGGCTAATAATCTCTCAAATACATTTTTATCAGGATGCTCTTGATCTGGATACTTTTGTGCATACACCCTTGACGGTAGTAAGCAATTTTTGTAACACTCTCCAATGGTTGAAATCATGTTGATTCTTTCTTCAAGTGTAAAAATTTTCATTTTACTTCTCTGTGCAAGACGAATGCAATACAAACTTGTGCCAAAATATCACGCTATTTGACAGGAGTCTGCTTGAAACAACAATTGAACAGAGTTGAACGTATTACTCAAGTATATGGCATCAGACTACTAGATGAAATGTTAATTAAAAAAATTCATCGGATTTCGAAAAGGCTTCAATGAATCCTGAAGAACCACATTTAGGTATAGGGAAATGATATATGGTTCGAAAAGGAACTTAAAAAGTGAATCTTGTCACGTGGAAAAATAAAGGGTGTTCTATCTGAAATAACAAAGTTATTGGAGTTCAAATATGCGGTTAGTGTTCCTAATAATATGAAACACACTGTATTGTCTACTCAAGCCACAGTAACTAGCTGAAAGGGATTTGAGTGACTGGTAAAATTTCGTATACCTGCCATGACTTATTCCAATGATATTGAATTTCTTTGACAACGTTACATTTTGTGAGAAAGTTGAATATCTCATAAATGGAGAGAGTATAGGGATGCTTCAGCGAAGTCAGCTTATTCTTTCTCAAAGATTTCAGAAAGGCAAGGAAATACAAGGTGTTCCATTTAAAAAAATATAGCTTTGATATGTCTTTTCAAATACCTTGTATAAAAATAAATATTTTCAAAATGTAGTTCAGATCGACATACATATACTCCCCCAGACCGTTCAATGGAAAAAAATATAGTTTTTCCACGAGAGTCCGAGGTGTTCAGCTTGACTCACCCTGCATACGCTATCGTTAGGATAGCAGTTTTTTTTCTGAACCTGATATCTTCCATTTCTTATGCGATATAAAAGCAAATCTCATAGAGCTAAATGAGTCAGGACTGTATATACAAGCATAGGCAGATGACTTTGTCACGCTGGCTCAAGACCAACCGGTTAACCTGCTAGGAGAAATCTTTGAAGTTCTTGGCAGGGTAGAACAGTAGTGTTCCGCTCGGGGGTTGGGCGTCAATCCAGAGAAATCGGGACCCAGTACTTTCCACCAAGAAACGCAAAGTAGGAACACCTTGGAGTCATAGACCTCAAGCTGACTTGGAATGAGCATTTTGGAAATCGCATTCGGCCATACATAGGGCCTGACACCTGAAGCCCTACACTGGATATACTGCCTGTCATTAGCATCATTTGGTAGACCGGCAAGCAAGTCCAGGAATGAACTAGATAAAGTACAACGGCTGGCTTGTTTAGGAATGACGGGTACCAAGAGGACAATGCCTACCAGAGCTCTATAAGTTCTACTAAGACTACCACCTCTTCACCTTTTCATTGAGCATGAAGCCATGCGTACAGACTTGAGGGCCAATGTATCGGTACTGAGGCAGACCATGGACACTTCGCTATTTGGAGAAGAGCAAACGAGGGCTACTAATCCTATTAATGGAAAGAGATAGAATTCCGCCATGTATTAATTTCAGGAAAGGCCCTATCAGTGCCATTCCCACGGGGATAGAATGGTCAGATGCTTCTCTTGGCAGACTTCCTATCTACAGATCAACTTGGTATACAGCTGAAAGAAAATTACGGGAATGTCTGGCTCAGGATTATACGAGAAAGGAACTAAGAGAGAAATATCGGTTCCCCTTAGTATTCTAGGCCGAAGTATATTCTATAATCACCTCCGTCCAGGAAAACTTCGACAAAAGAAGTCGGATCTACTATAATCTACTCGAACAGCAAAGGCAGCAATTATGGCGTTAGGTAAAAATAAGATCATACACAAATTGGTGTCCGAGTGTAGAAACACCATAGAAAATTCATCGAGAACAAGAAAAGTCAGCCACATATGGGTCCCAGGATACTTCGATATTCCCGGGATAGGATCGTAAAATAACCCAGTTGGACCAGAAGCAACCCTGGAACAGCATGGCCATCTCAAACATGGAGGAACTGCTGCGAAAGCAGTTCATGGAATCATGGCAAGAGACGACATGCTTGGGGCAACCAAAGCTCCATATGAGGGGGCCATTGATGAAACTTTCAGGAGAGATCCAGTCACTCAACAGACGGAATATCAGAACTGTGACTAGGCTCCTAACGGTACACAATCACTAGAACAGGCACATGGAACTCATCATCGGGATCACAGACGATCCCCTATGCAGATGACGATGTCGTTTCAAAACCTCATGGGAGGCGATTAGTTTTACAATAAAATGAAGAACATGAATTGGCTCGTATCTTCCACAATCCTTGTAACTCAGGTTTTTTTCTCTCCCCGACGACTTATCAAGAACTGTTCAATTCACATAACTTCATGAGGTCTTCCACACATCTGCCTGCCTCTCATTGTGGACCACCCGGGTATTGGTTTGTTGGGAGAACTTTTAGCCTGGATCTTGGTGTTTACTTTTCACGTTAATACTGGATTGGATTCCCATTTTCGTGTGCCTTGTTTTTACTCAGGAATGTGCCCTCTGAAGATGATTGCCCTATATTCTCATGATCAGATGTTTATCTTACTCATTTTTGTTGGAATGTTATTCAACCTCAAATTGTTTGGGACTGGATCATATCGGACAATATGGGTTAGATATATAAGAGTGTTGCTAGAACTATCGCCACGAGAGAACATTACACTATCGCCAGGAGAGAAGATTACACTATCGCCAGGAAAGAAGATAGTATTGTTTTTGGAGAAGTGAGTATTCTTCTCAATCAAAGTTATGTTGCTGCCGAGTTGCAGATTAAGAGTACTCTGTGTAGTGAAGTAGATATGTTTATTTTGTATTAGTTAATGTATTTATGTAACTGAATGTATATATATATATATATATATATATATATATATATATATATATATATATATATATATATATATAAATATATATATATATATATATATATATATAAAATTCGTATTGTCTTGACTACAATTTCTTGCATTTATAAATAGTATATGAAAATTGAAAAATATAAAAAATCTCTTTCCCATCTCATTCTACCCCTTTCCTCAAGAATCCACGTAGTATGAATGATTATTAAAACATGGAAGCAACATAATAACTCTTTGTACGGACATATTTATGTGGATTATAGTTACAGAATCTGAATATTTTTTTAAGTTACAAATATCCTCATAAATTTCGAAATATTGAAAAAAAATTTACAACAATACTGATAAAAAATTCTAACTTATCTTGTGTTTCAAAAATGTAAATCTCAAATTTTGATTTTGCAGTTGATCAGCCTTCCATGAACAAAAAATCATCAAAATCCGATGACTACTTTCGAAAATATAAGCAATTAAAAAAATAAGTTTTCATTCTCAAAATATGTAACTCGCACTTGCGCGTTATGATTATGAAAAAGAGTTAATATGCTGAGAGTAAGGCTGAGGCAATCTATACCTAAGAACAGTTTCTTCAAAATTTCGTTATTAATGAAAAAACTAATTTTGCCCGTTTTTTGGCCAAGCCAGATCACTGTGGGCCGCCACGGGATAGTCAACCGAGAAAAGGAGATTCGTATAACTGAAGGAACAGGTAACCTCTCAGAGTTGGTGGTTATACGAGTCCGCCATCGAATTTCATTATATGTAAACAACCGCCTTAATTACGTAAATTCATAAAACTCCGCGTATAATTTCCACTCTCCGTTTTAATATTTCCGTTCGTTCATTTGCTTTGCCCGATTCACCCTTTGTTGTTAATACAGTGTTGATTAGAGCTGAATTTGGAACTGTAATTAATTTCAATGTGGGGTTGGAGAAATGTAATATAACTTCATTTCATACATCATACTTGTTTTTCAGATCCGCCTAACAATCCGTATACCGTTTTTCAGGCTTTTGGCCCTCATCACTACGGAGTAGTCACCAGTCAAAAATCCAAAGACCTCTGGCTGAAGCGGGACCCAACACAAATGAAAACAAAACCAAGCATAATCACTTGTAGAAACGCATTTAAAAGTAACTTCGAAATAGCGGTATCTAGTGACAGCAATAGCGGTATTTAGTGCCAGAAATAGCGGTATCTAGTGACAAAAACTGTTCTCCCATATCGACAGGAGTGGCTGTATTCCCGACCAGGCGTATACATCAAACAAGAAAACAAAAAATGTAAAATGTGATATTAGAAGTACGGAGGACTTGAAGTATCTTCACAAAATTCAATATAAATTGAAGCATGTGGTAGACTACAAGCGGTAAACAACTACTTTCCTCTGGCATACAGCCACTCCAATCGATATACGCTTAAAGTTTTGGAGTGTTTCTTTCTGTCACTATGTACCGTAATTCAAAAGTTACTTTCAAATGCGTACCTACAGGTGATTAAGCTTTGTTTTGTTTTCATTCGTGTTGGGTCCCGCTTCAGCCAGTGGTCTTCGGATTTTTAACTGGTGACTACTCCGTACTGCTGAGGGCCAAAAGCCTGAAACAGGTATACGGGTTGTTAGGCGGATCTGACATAATTTAAACATAATCAAGTACATCAGAAAGAAACATTTGCAATCAATTTTCAATGATAATGGAAAATTGCATACATTTTCAGGCGGATATAATTCTGCGTGGTATTTGCCAGAAAAGTAGTTGTTTTCCGTTTGTAGTCTACAATTTGTTTCAATTAATATTGAATTCTGTGAATAGACTTGAGGATCTAGATCTCGTCAAAATAAGAGGTTTTACCTAAAATCACCTATATGGAAGTCGCATAATAGCGGAGATATCGTCAATTGAAAATTGTAGGAAATTGGTCCCTGTCCAGAACTTGTTTAGAACGTGTTGAAAAAATATTCTCATGTGTTGTTTTTTATTAACCGACGAAACCAAAAAGGAGGAGGTTCTCTATTCGACGAGATTTTTTTTATGTATGATCACGCATAATTTTTCAGATCAGTTTGATTCCGATATTTTCTTCCATTGGATAGGGTGTACTTCAAAGTTGGTCCCATTTGGATTTGCACGAAAAAATCCATACATCCATCCAGGGTAGCAAAATGGAGGATATTGATCGTTCACCCTCTGCATTTTGGTCCGTTTACCGATTCTATCAGGCATAAGTTTGTAGTGGGTTCTCCGATTTGGATGATTCTTTCTTTATTAGATAGGGTATAGTTGATCACATTCCAATTCGGCATGGAATAATCCAACCCTATGGGTAGTGGAATAGAGGATGATTGATTTTTCACTTGTGAACATTGGCACACATATGTTGTTGACATTGAGAGATTAAATACAAGGTGATAAAATCAACTAACCAGAACTCTCAAAAATAATTTATATTAATAATAATGATAATAATAATAATTTATTGAATCCTTTAAACAATAAGGATATAGAACAAAAAGGAACAAAAATCAAAATACCAAAATATAAAATATAAATGTAACATATACACAGATAGAACTAACATTTTATCTGGAATTTAAAACAAATCAAATGTAAAATATAAATGTCATATATACACAGACAGAACTAACATTTCAATTCAGAAATGCTGTAGAAACAGTTTTCTTGCAGATATTTCTTCAATTTCGATTTGATAATATTTTTGTTTTGCCTGTATATGACGGACTGTTTTTAAAGAATGATGTGTTATGAGTCGGGATCCTGATGAGATCTCCGTTTTTAGTGGAATAGTTATGATGTTGGGAAACAGTGTCGTACATATGTTTCTGTTTCAGAAATAACATTATACATTTGAAAATATATATATACATGGATATGTTAAGATATTGAATCTTTTAAAATATTCTCTACACGAATCTCTAATCTTTAGATTGAAAATGAGTCTGATGACTCTTTTCTGTAGAATAAATATTTTGTTGGAGTTGCTGGAGCTGCCCCAGATGTTGATATTACAGGAGATGTGGGAGTAGATTATGGCATAATAAATATTGATCAATTGAGTTATATCAAAAATATTTTTCAGTTGTAGAATGGCATAATAACCACTATTTAACTTTTTACAAACAGCATTTATATTTGCTTCCCATCTCATATCACTATCTACGGAAGTTCCGAGAAATTTAGTATTTTCAGAGAGATTAATCAGATCATCCATCACTCTTACTTGAAAATCTGTTACAATTTTTGATCTGCGATAGAACTGCATACACACTGTTTTGTCTGAGTTCACAATTAAATAATGTTTTTCACACCAGGTTGTGAATTCCTTTGACAATATATTCAATTTACCTTGGAGTTTCTCGGGACTGTCAGCATCAGCAGCCAAAGTTGAATCATCAGCATAGAGAACTATAAATGAATAATAAAAGAATCAGTGTACCTAAGATGGAACCCTGAGGAACTCCCAGGTCCATAGAATAGAAATCAGACCTATGCTCTTCAATTTTGACAGATATTTTTCTAAGGCGCATGTATGAGACTAACCACGACAGAAAATTACCACGAAATCCTAAAGAGTAGAGTTAACTTTCGATAATGTTTAGGTCAATGGTATCGAATGCTTTCGATAGATCGAAAAAGAGTGCTCCAACATATTTTCCTTTATCTATAGAATTGTAAATATATTCAAAAAAGTTGTAGGAAGCACTTTCAATCGACTTTTCTGGACAAAAACCATGTTGGTACTTTGATAGAATTTCAAATCTGGTTAAGAATGCATACATTTTGTTATAGACACATCTTTCAATAACTTCACCTATCACAGTCGGTACTGTTATTGGTCGGAAATTACTCATGATAGATGTATCACCCTTTTTGAAAATAGGAGTCACTAAACCTGGTTTTAGGTAATTTGGAAATTCTCCTGACTCTATTGATCGATTTATAATGTTAGCTAAAGGTTCAGCGATGTACACAGCGATACTCTTAATGATTTTGGTGATATACAGTCTACTCCAACTGAGTTAGAATTTGTCAGTGAACCTATTTCATCTAGGACATCACAGCCCAAAACAGTGGAAAAATAGAATGTATTAGTTTTATACATTGAAGTAAAATCGTTGAATACTTTCGAGCCGAAGTGTTGCTCTATGGAATTTTTTGCATTGTTTGAGAAAAAGGCACCGAAAGCGTTCGCAATGACTTTCTTGTTCTCAACTATTTCATTTTCTACTTTTATTTGAATATTTGATGTAGATCTTGAATTTCCCATTTTTTCTCTGACTATATTCCATATTTGTTTGTGTTTCTGGTGATGACCTGTTTCTTCAATTTTTTTTTTGTAAAATGCGCTTTTTGTATTTTGAATTGTTCGTAGATAGACTTTTTTAGATTTCTTGTAGATTTCAGTTACATGGCTATCATTTGAGTTCCTCATCACCCAGAATAATTCTTTCAATTCTTTACTCATAGAAATAATATCTTTGTTCACCCACTGGTGTGTATTTGAGTTTCTGTTACATTTTTTTACAACTGTAGGACATGATAAGTCAATAAAATACTGAAGAGTATTCAGGAAAGTCTCATATATTATATGAATATTTTCAGAGCATTCGAAAACTAACGGTTTCTTTCTCTAGAAAGGATTGTAAAATGCCAAGAGTCTCGTCACTTGTATTTCGGAAGGATACGGTTTCATGGTTAAACCTGTGTTCATTTATGGGTTTCATGTCCAGAATCAATTCGAATATGATACCAAAATGATCAGCAATATTAATGTTTTCAACTGTTTCAAGATATTTCGAATTGCATATATTCGTGAAAAAATAGTCAATTTTACTCTCATTCGATTTGCCATTTACATTTGTAAAGACCCTCGTAGGTTCAAAATTTTGTATGTTTAGTTTATAGCTACTGAGGAGATCGGTGGGAATGATTTATTATTTGATTTACATAAAAAGTTTATGTTCATGTCACCACAAACAATTATATTTTTGAATTTTTCATTACAGTAGTCCAATGCGACAGAGAGTCCATTTATAGATGTTTCAATGATTCCAGCTGGTGGTCTATGAACTGATAATAAACAATATTTGTTACCATGGCACTGGAGAGATACTGCACAAACCTCGAACTGAAGTTCTTGTGAAATTTTGTTTATAAAGGTTTCGTTTTTGAAACTAAAATTTTTTCGAATGAAAATCAAATTACCACCATGAATATGGTTTTGTCTAGTAAAGTGAGTAGCAAGGACATATTCACTGAATTGAATAGTATTAATATTTGAATTGTTGCACCAGGACTCACAGATACATAATACATCAGGTTTCTCTTGGAATATGAGTACTTCAAACTGACTTATTTTGTTACTGATGCACTGAGCGTTTACGTATACAATTTTCAGTTCGTCAAATGATTTATCAACTAATAGTCTAGAATAGCCGTTGGGTGGAACTTCCTGAATATTGTCTACAAAATGTAATTTTTTTAACTAGTACACCTTCTGGCCAAATAGTGGGTGAGTACAGCGAGTCCTGTAGCCTAATGTCAGCTCCTACCCTATATGAATGCAGACTTCCCTGTGAGTTTAACTTCTCAACAATGAATAGGTGTCCTGGAAATGTTTTTTCTAGGTATGATTTTATCCCGTGAGAGGTATATAAAAATAAATAGTTAAAGTAGATAATTATATTATTCAACAGTTAATAGGTGAAGTAAGCTAGGTAAATAAGTATTTTGGAAATAATAAAAAATCAAGTAGGTAGTAATTAGTAGATTTCAGCCACAAAAAATTAAAAAATCAAAACTTTTCAACAAAAAATCAAACTGACGAAAAAATAAACTGAAAAGCAAAAAATAAAATGAACCTTCGTAGTCTTAATGATAATTGAGCTCTTAAACTAATGTGGGTAACTAGCAATTGAATTAGGTAAAGCGTAAAATGATGGCAGCGAGATGCATAGCGGCGTTTCAATTACTTCTTCAAAGTAATATAATGATCTTCGATAATTGTTTGTTTGGCGCCGAATCAAAATAAGTTACTCACATTAGTTTAGGAGCTCAATTATCATCAAGACTAAGGAGGTTTATTTTATTTTTGCTTTTCAGTTGATTTTTTCGTCGGTTTAATTTTTTGTAAAAAAGTTTTTCAATAATAATCAATTACGATATATTCAATTCATAGACATACTCCAATTCACAGGAATCGATACAAAAAGAGCTGGTGATTTATAAACGGAAAGATTCTTATTAGGTAGATTCCAAATAGGAATACTACCTATTGGGGACGTCACCAGAACAAGACTTCCTTTTATTTATTTGTGGTGTGCCGGGATAGATTTCCAGGTTGTTTATAGTTCCTGGCAGATATGCTTTCATCAAGACTATATGGTCACTTTTCGAATTCGATAATTTCTTGTCGTTTTTGAATTGAAGTTCTTGTTGTTCTTGAATTGAAGTTCTTGTTATTCATTAATGATCGTGTATCTCCAAACTTAATGGTGTGTCCTGTCATAAGTACGTTTCGAAAAAGTCTGTGATCTCTCAAACTCGATGGCCTATTAGACGTTTCTGGAGAACGGAAACAGGATAATTTCGAAAATTTGGGTTCTGCTCTATCGATCTAAAATATTTTTAGCGCTGCGGCGTTGCCGCTTATATTGAAAAGTAGCTCCAATTTTGATATTTTAAATAAGACAGACTGTATATATTGCATTTTTCGCTTCTATTGCTTTAGATCTATTGTATGATACTTTCCCATGTTTTTCAAGCACCTATAGTCGATTCATTTAAATTCCAGAAGAGTCTTCCACATAAATCAACTATTTATCAAATTGAGTCCTGTGAAGATATTTCATATTGATTTTTTCTCATTTCGATAGTCGATAGAAAAAATGTAAAACCGTTACTATTTAAGAAATGGTGAGAGATAGGTATAGGACATGCTTGGTGAAAGTTATTGGTATTTTTCAGTAGAATCAGTAAGTGTTTGTTATAGAGAGTGAAGCTTTGAAATTGGTCAGATTCTTGATGAGGGAGCTAGGATGGAAACAGGAGTATCCCAAGCAATCTACCACCATACAGTGAGAATAACTGAAATTTTATATTTGCATTGTTGTAGTCACGTAATTACCATCTATGGTAGCCACTCCACAGTTCTATAACTTGTTACTGTCAATTGAGTTGTCTGTGAAACATTATGGCCACCAAGAAAATCACCTTGAAGTTTTTTTAACTTAAAAGTGCAAAATAACCGTTGCGGTAACCATCCTGTACCACTTAAATATCACTCCAAAGTCACAATATTTTTCAAGAGAGTATGATATTTTCGGTAACGTTTTGGTAACCTCCATCAAGCCTTCAATGTTACAGGCATTTGACAGTGATATATGATGATGGTTGCCACGTTCTTGCTATCTCCATAAGTGATTGCCATAGTACGTATCCGATAAAAGTCACTACAAATTACAATTACCTTTGAAAGTCATAATCAAGTGACTTTGGATTGGTCCACGCGATGACGAAATTTTTCATTACTAGTTAATTGATCATTGTTACGTGATAGTTGAAAATTGTTAATTGGAGCTGCATAAATCCACTATACTTGATGCATGTCCTTTTTCAACAATTGAAGGACATGTACCTGCAATTTCGAGGTTATAACTTTGAAGTGGCGGTGATAATATCAGCTTTCAAGGGTATAAGCTATAACCCTGAAGTGGAGAGTAATGGACCTGCGACATGGGTGCCACTTTCTAGTGGTGAAAGGTTATTAATTTAGTTCCACTGGCCACTTCATAACGGAAAAAGGCTCAAGAATGGGTTCAGTTTCTACCACTTCAAAGTTACATTCTCCAAAATCCGCCATATTTACAGGAACATGCTGGGTCACCATTATTAGAGAATACATTCAATAAAGATGTATTTGTCGTCAGCGCTGCATCAAACGTGGTCATTTATTACGTGGGTATTGGTTTCAAGTAACCAAGATTGATAAAACAATGTTTGAGAGATTCAAGTTCATAATTTCAGAGGCAAATTATTTCCAGAATTACAAAGTTGTCCTTGAATAAAGTGTATTTAGATGGCGCGTGCTCACAATCAAGCTACAACACCCATATTTCACAGTTAACTTTCAATTGTATTAATTTCATTCTGATTAGAAGCATTCAAATTCAATAACTAACTAACACGTTTGTATGTTAAATATTCTTATACTTATAGTCGATCGAGTCTCAGGAATGAATCGGGCAAAATGGAAGAATGAGGAACATTTATTATAAAAATATGTTGCTGGACAAAGATCGAGCTACATCTATTACAGTCAGTTGTTAACGTGTCTAGGGTCGGCTACTACATATCCTCATTTTTGCCAGATGACCACAACGTGGTTGAGATGTGGCTATCTGAGATCCAGTAACATAGATCGGAACGTAGCGGCCACCAAAAAAATGTTCCCCATTTTGCTAGCCGCCGCATAATAGAAACGTGTATATTACGTGGCAGTAGTTGTGGTCAAACTCCTCAAAGTTTTCCAGAATCGCAACCGTTACGGTCCGTCCACTAAAAATGCTACTTGGGATTTGTGAAGCTTACCATTGGTCCAATTGAATTATCAAGTTTGTGGATACTGGGGAGTCCATATAAGCAAGAGATAATATAATCACTAGAAGTTGGAGGGTGAGGAGCTCAGTGTTCTTCTAAAAATTCCACTTTCATTCATCAAGATAATCGTAAAATGTTGAGAGTTTTTCATTTCAAAGGGTTCAAATCACGAGAATATCATCAACATATATCTACCAGAGTTTTAGTTTCAAGCTTGTTGTAAATGACTCAATTTCCAGTTCCTCCATGAATAGATTTAAGATAACTGGTGAAAGGGTGATTCCACTCTATGTGTATCGTCGGTTTCATAAATTAATTTATGTTTGCAAGAACTACTATTCAAGAACGACTGGATAATCCATGTCTAATTGAGAAGGATGAGAGCCAGAAACTATCAATAACCTGAAAAACAGATCCATACGGAGTTCTTCCGCCTATACACGAAGCGAGATGCGCAAAGTGTGATGAAGCTTGACAGGCATGCGCACCCAGATAGAATTGAGGAGTCGTCACTTGAAGATGGCAATGTGATTTGCAGAAACGTCAGAAATCGAGCATTTTGAGACCATACGCGAATCAGAAATCCAGCATTTTTGGAAGCAACACTGCATACATTTTAAACAGTCTTTAAATAATCGTATCAGGATACGATTACAAATTTGAAATATATTTATACTCATATAAGTTCACCGTGAACTCCACATTTTTCATAAATAACATGTTTTTATCTTCCTTGAAAGGGCCACATATTGCCTATCACATTGATTGTGACAAAACCGGTATACCTCCGGGGCACTAGAAAAAATTTCTAGAAATCATCTCGAATTCCCACACACTGATAACTCAATGACCTTTCGAGATACACCAGAATGGTAAACATCTCAATCATAAATTCCGCGTTACTTCTGCGAAAATACCCACCTCGAGGTTAGAGCTTCTTTCCGAATTCCTGCCGCGTTCCGACTCAGACATATACTGGCTGCTCTAAATTGTCCTGCAGGCACGTCATTTGGAATTCCTTGCTGTGATCTCATATATTCGTCCTGCTCGTGCAAGAGACGAGCGTCGGACTAAATTTATAATCTAATATTTACGCAAGGAGGTGATATATGTTGCTGTCTGGAATGATCACCTCAAGAAGTCACATGGTGGAGTACGGAGAAACAAAACAATTCGGGTGCGAGTTGAGAAATAGGTTGAAGAGGGCTGAAACTTGGGGCGACGACGTTGTTAAATAACTATGTGATTTTCCTCAGAGAATTTTGGCGAACTCAGTTCATCTTATCATTTCATTGTATTGTTTAGATGGAGATAGATATTTTCGAAATCGTTTGAATGAAAGAGTTTTTCATTGACAAATTCAATTGGGATTCAATTCATTTCGATTGAAAATGAATATAACCTTAATTTCATTCAGTGTTTTTGTAAATGTAATTCAATGGAATGTCTGGCAAATATTCTCATCTTCAGTGCCAAATAATTAAAAAATTCAATGATAAATACCATTTGATTTCTGAAAAATATTTCCATTTTCCAATATGCTTTCGATAGATAGGTAGTAGCCCTTTACTCTCAGGCGAAACAATTTTTATTCATTGATTTCTCTCAAGAACTGCAAGAACTGAAATGATATCGAAGGTATACTGGGTGTCCACGGAAGGTGGCTCGTCCCTATAACTTTTTTGTTTTCGGAGATAATGGAATGAAATTTGGAAGATCTGTTCAATGCATGAAACTGCATTTTTTGACAAGTAACTCAACATCATGCAAATTCCGGATTCACCGGAAGTGACATAAACTTTCCATTCTTAAACGGGACACCTGGTATATTTTCAGTTTTTTTGTCTCCCTATGACATTTAGAATACAACCATGTATCATTTATTACTGTTTGTGACCGTTTTTTATTTTTCGAAATGAATTTTTATTCTAGAGGGCTATGGATACGTTCAAATAACTAATTTCAGTCCTAAATGTTTGTAAAAATACAACTTTACTGTTTTTGATCAAAATGTTTCAGCTATGTGACGTTTGATTTTAAAATGTTTATCACTATTTTTTTTTTTTTTCAAATGGCAACATGGTGGTTCGTCGGGTTCGAAAAAAAGAGCATTTTATTACGATTAATTTGATACCGCACTCTATTAGGTTGTAAGAAAACTTTCGATAAATAACTGAAAATATAACGTTTGAACTTTCGTTGAATGAAGAATCTTATTGAGATTGAAATAAGATTCAAAATCATCGAGTAGCCTGTGACCAACATAACTGAAACAAAATCATTAAATTGTTGCGGTAAAAATTGACGTGTCGACATATTATTTTACATCTCTCCTACAAGTCAATTAGGTAGTTATTGTGTACCTCATTGTTTGAAAATCATGGAAAATAACAATATTCATACAAGAACTGAAAAAGTTGATATGTTATTAGTTTTTGGAGAGTGTAGGCTAAATTCAACCGATGCTGCACGTCTCTCCGCACAGAGATATCCTGATCAGCGTCACCCAACCCGGCACTATTTTCCAAAACTGGTTCAAAAAATGCGAAATGAGCCTGATAATGATGGGAACGATTCGTTTGTTGTGGGTGAAGAAAAAGAAATAGATGTTCTGGCATGTTCAAGTAAATATTAATACGTCACCAGGGAGATCGCAAGAGAATGTGACATTTCGAAGTTTTCCGCAGCTAACATTTTGAAGAAACATAAATATCATACATTCAAATATCAACTACACCAGCACCTATACCAATAGAATAATGGAGTCTTGAATATTTCAATTGGTTTGGAAAATATTTGGAGGAGACTTTCCAATAAAATTCCGAAAGCCTTTTCACTAATTTGGGACATTTCAACAGAAATAAGCGATATTGATTCGATGCAAATTTACACTTGATGGAGGAAGGAAATTTCCAAGAACGGTTTGGTTCCAATTGTTGGGTTGAGATTTTAGGGGACAGAATTTAAGGCCCTATAATTTTTGACGGTGTCCTGACATGGGCTAGATATCTAAGTTTCCTCAAGCAGGAAATTGAGCATTTCTTGGACGAAGTTCCTTTAATAAATCGAGTTGGATAATTTTATTGTGCTCCACCACACAACCTGAGAGCATTCACGGAATATCTGCAAAAAACATACAATGAAAACTGAATTGGAAATATGGGTCCAGTTAGGTGGCCGGCGAGGTAAAATAGGGTTGTTTTCAATGTATACCTTTATTTATTCCTTTTTAAAAATATTTTCAGGTCACCCGACCTTACACTTCTAGATTTTTTCATGGGGATCTGTTTTAAACGAAGTTAATGATGTACCTCCTGCCACACGGAGGACAAAGTAAAGTAAGCTTTTCATAGAATTACACCGAGACAGTTGAGAAACGTTGTGAGAGCAACAATAAGGAAAGTTCGCCTTTGTCAGCAACAAGATGGAGGTCACTTTGAACATCTGGAACCCTGGAGATATGTAAATAGGTGATTTCAATATAGTTATTTCATTTTCAACAGGTGCTTCATTTTAGAAAAGTTCTAACGTTATGGTATTTTCAGTTTTTTATCGAAAGTTTTCTTACAACCTAATAGAGTGCGGTATCAAATTAATCGTAATGAAATGCTCTCTTTTCTAACCCGACGAGCCACCATGTTGCCATTTGAAGAAAAATAGTAATACAAATTTTAAAATCAAACTTCACATAGCTGAAACATTTTGATCATAAACAGTAAAGTTGTATTTTTACAAACATTTCAGGACTGAAATTAGTTATTTGAAAGTATCCATAGCCCTCTAGAATAAAAATTATTTCGAAAAAAAAACAAAAACGGTTACAAACAGTAACATATGATACATGGTTGTATTTAAATGTATATGGACACAAAAAACTGAAAATATACCAGGTGTCCCTTTTAAACATCGAAAGTTTATGTCACTTCCGGTGAATCCAAGATTTGCATGGAGTTGAGTTACTTGTGAAAAAATGCAGTTTCATGCATTAAACAGATCCTCCATATTCCAATCCATTATCTCCGAAAACAAAAAAGTTATTGGGGCGAGCCACCTTCCGTGGATACCCTCCACTTTGCTGCTTTATGATATTGTCTTTGTATGAACTGTGTTTCGGATGAATCCGAACTATAGCAATACACGTGTAGAACTTATGAATGAAAAAAATATATATATTTTCTATAAAAGTACGTCAATTTCTAACTCAGTTGAATACATAACCTATTGAAAAATGAAATTCCCACAATATCCTAAAATTTGTTTTTTTTGTTTTTCCTGATATAATCCAACGGGAATTATTTCAGCTTTCGTAGCAGTATTGATTAGTGTGCGAAATTCAATGTAAATAATCTAAAAAACAATACTTAACAAATTTCAAAATATCCTTCTTCACATTCTATGAGCATAGCATTGTAGGAAGATGAACTCTTACGTAAATTTTAGCTAATTCTAACTATTTCTTGTTGTTCACATATCAGATATTTTCAAACAAAAAACATGAAATTGGCCAATAGTCCTATAAAAATTGATTTTTTTTTATGGAAAAAGCACACTTTATTGGGAAAAAAATACTAGTTTTATGGTTAGCAACACTTTTCTACTTGGAAACACTTTTATTATTGATCATTATAATCGCCCCTCGTATCAGATACATGACTCTAACGACTTTCTCCCAATAAAGTATGCTCTTTTCCTTTAAGAATTCAATTTCCTACATAATTACAATCATGATTTATCTTTTCAACTTATCAATTCAAATATTGAATATGCTGTTATGTGAATTATCAAATATTATGCTAGAAGAAGATGCAAGTGACTGGATATCAGAAACGGAGATGCACATGTTTCACTTGTAGATGCTGCTGCTAACGGAATACGTAAAACATCAAATGAAGTAGATTTCCCCATTTTAATTTGGCTGAAAATTCTGAAAGATGCTTTTACTCATCTGCAATACTATCCTTCAATGTGTCCTTCGGCAACTCCACTCGACCGTCATCCTCCATGCCGTTTCGGGGTTGCATGTCTGCTCCACTATCGACAAAAAAAGTTGCAGAAGTCTTTCTGAAGCTTATGTCTGGTGTAATTACTGGCATTTGGAAGTTTCAGATATTCTGTATTTTTGCTTGGCAAATTATAGAATGTATTCATTCCTACTGGCTGCACAGTATATTAACCTTTACGATAAAAAATAAATAACCTACGAATAACATAATTTGGTCTTAAGTTCAAGTATTTTCGATATGACGCGAGTTCATTAACATGTTCCATTTGTTGTCCAATGTTAAATTGAAGGAGTACCAGCATCATGGACATTGTCAACTTTCAACAACGGTAATTCATCACTTCGATAAGTACCATGGAGGGCAAATATCATTGTAACTCTCATGAAAAAAAAGGATTCATCATCAGCTGCAGTCAAAAATATTCTGACATGATAAGTAGGTGTGCAAGGATCGTGGAAAAAATTTAAATATCCATATTTCATATATGTCCCATGTGCTCTTCAACATGCCCACAAAGTTGAAAATTCAAGACATTTAGACTGCAATAATACACAGGAATTAGTACTTAAAAAACTCATAATTGATAAGTTGAACTAACCTTCTCATAAAAGTAGGCCTATATAATATTTTCATCAAAACTATGTAGTTTTTATTTGTTCTTCACTGATAATAGTTATTTATTATATGAGACGTTAGACATATGCTTTACCTGTAAGTGGAAAATGTGAATCAATTCTGAATAGCCCAATGACTTCTTTTCATTTCGAAAATAAAGTACGAGGTCAACGTTCTTCGACTCCTGAAGGAGCGGTTGATGCGTACGATGATTAATTTTCGTTTTTGTTCTCTAGTCCCGAAACATAAATGGCAACTCCTACAAAAATAAAAAGTATATTTGTGCCAAATTTAACGCTTAGTCACACGCACCAATTTTCAGGACACAAACACACCCGCGGGGTGGATTAAACACCATTTACTTTTACTCATAAAATTCCTTTTTGGTATTTCTGAAAGAAAATTTGCAATCACTATGTTAAATGTTCTTTTGAATAAACTGATTTTCATAAAACAAATGACTCAAGTTAATTTTATTTTATTTTAAATACATTGACATTTTTGTGAGTCATATTACCATTTTTCTATTTATTTGAAAGAAAAACTTAATTTTTGACACTTGAATGGTTGTTTTTTATAAGATTACATGATTTCAAACACGGATAGAAAAAAATATCTTTAACGTTATTTTCTAGTAACTGAGAAGTTGATGTCCACTATTCTGGCGCACACTCACTGCAGTACACGTTGCCGTGCTCCTTGCATAGTAGTCTTTGCCACGAGGGCAATCTCCACATCTTCCTGACTCTCTGCTCTTCCTTTTTCTCTGGGGTTCTTCTTGAACTCCACTGAATATCCTCACTTTTTCTTTCACATGAGTAGGTAAGCCTTGAAACGAACATCTTGATAGTAACGTGAGACTTTGTCAGTTCTAATGCTAGCTGCTTCAAAAGTATTCTTCTCAAAATGGGAGTATCATGTGACATTTTTAACCGACGAAACCAAAAAGGAGGAGGTTCTCTATTCGACCCGTGTATTTTTAACCGACGAAACCAAAAAGGAGGAGGTTCTCTATTCTATCCGTATATATTTTTTTTCCATCATATTTTTTTTTAACCGACGAAACAAAAAAGGAGGAGGTTCTCTATTCACCCGTATATTTTTTTTTCCATCATATTTTTTTATGTATGATCACGCATAACTTTTTACTGAGGCGTCCGATTCTGATAATTCTCATTTCAGTGGATAGGGTGAACTTCTAATTTGGTCCCATTTGAATTTAAAAGATAAAATCCATCCCTAAGTATAGCGAAATGAAGGATATTGATCACTCACCCTCTGAATTCTGGTCCGTTAACCGATTCTATCAGGCATAACTTTGTACTGGGTTCTTCGATTTGGATGATTCTTTTTTTAATAGATAGGGTATACCTTATATTTGGATTTCTAAAGGAAGAAGCAACCCTTACGGGTGGAAAAATAGGGGATAATTGATTTTTCACTAGTGAACATTGGCACACACATACGTAGTTGACAATGACAGCTACTGACATTATTCTTGTTCCACATCCGTCAAAATCAGTATATTCTATGAGAGGATAGAATGATATACAAAGTAATGGAATAAACTAACCAGAACAACGGAAATAATTAATATTACAACAAATAGTAAAAGTATATAATCATATTATTTAACTGGTAATAGTTGAAGTAAGTTGGGTAAGTAAGTAAGTATTTTGAAAGTAATCAAAAAACAAGTAGGTAGTGATTGGTAGATTTCAGCCACAAAAAATTTAAAAATAAAAACTTTTTAACAGAAAATTAAACCGACGAAATACGGAACTGATAAGTAAAAAATAAAAACTTAAAAAAAAAATTAAACCGACGAAAAAATCAACTGAAAAGCAAAAAATAAAATAAACCTTCTTAGTCTGAATGATAATTGAGCTCCTAAACTAATGTAAGTAACTGATTTTGAGTCGGCGCCAAACAAACTAGCAATTGAATTAGGTGAAGCGTAAAATGATGGCAGCGAGATGCACGGCTGCGTTTTGATTACTTCTCTCAAAGTTATATAATGATCTTCGATGATTGTTTGTTTGGCGCCGACTCAAAATCAGTTACTCACATTAGTTTAGAAGCTCAATTATCATTTAGACTAAGAAGGTTTATTTTATTTTTTGCTTTTCAGTTGATTTTTTCGTAGGTTTATTTTTTTGTTAAAAAGTTTTTATCTGCCAATAAATTATCAGGGCGTTGATAGCAGCAACGTCCAGAAGACCAAATAATACGGTTAATGGCCAGCGCTTGCATTTTCCTGATACAGTGTATTCTCCTCCACACAGTTTCTCAAGTACATATATTCTGCCCTGTTCTGGTCTGAGGTCATTTCTGCAGGCTTTATTTGATCACCAGTTGACTGGTCTATCTTGTTGTCATGGTGCATAGTTGAGCCGAGAATTACGGTGCATAGGAAGTAATGGTCATGTCCTTGGAAAAACCAAATATACTTGAGTATTGCTCCCTTCCTTTTTTTTGTGAAACCTACTGGCAGAGTTCATTTTTATTTTTTCACATTGTTCCTGTGACATTGAGTTTGTGCTCTTCCAACAAGTCAAGAGCCATAGGTAAACTCATGAACCAATTGTCGCAAAATAAATTTCTCTAAGAACCTGATATAGGTGCAACCCTTTTCACAACATCTGATCCGGCGCTTGATAGTCTATATGGACATTCTGGCTGTTTACCACAATAAACCTCGATGTTATAGGTATAAGACGAACGCGAATCCGCCAGCTCAAAGATTTTCACACCATACTTGGCAGGTTTATGATATACTGTCGAAAGGAGAATTTTCCTCGGTAGGGTTGAAGTTTTTCGTCAATTGTCATGTATTCTTAAGGGGTTAATGCATTTTGAAAGCTGGAAACTATAGTCTCAAGTACGTGTCTTATAGGAGCCAGTTTGTCTGTCCTTCTCTCTAGACGAGTAGATATATTGTCAAATCTAAGACATCTCAGCAGGAAGTAAAACCTATTTTTACCCCTAAATGCATGAGCAATTTCAACTTCACTTCCATCATTGTTCCACAGTTCTGATGGGTTTAGATGGTTAGATTTCATCACACCCGAGAAATACAGGAACCCTAACAATAAGTTAAACCAGCTTTGTAAAAAGTTTCCAATTATTGATTGAATATTCGCACACATTGTTATATGATCTAATGATGATTCATCGATAAACAATAAAAGGGCATCAATCAAGTCTTGGCATTTTTTGCAGCTTGTTTCACACCAGGAAAGTGTGAAATAATGTTCACTGACCTCGTTCTAACGTTTTTCAACAGGTGGATACTTCTTCCAAAAAAGATATCCAATCTTCTAGATAATGGCAAATCATCCCTCTCCAAATGTGTCTTCGTACTCGTCTTTATTATCACTTCCTGCTTCTTGTTTAGAGTTCGTTTCATGTTCACTGGTAGATACATGGTCTTTTCGATCGTCACTGCTGTCTCCCAATATTATGTCATCGTCAGTGTCGACCTATCAAACAGATTTGTAGTCTTTCTTCTCTCGCGTGAACTCCATTTTGCACCCAAACCAATCGCAAAACTCCAAAATACACTTATAACATGTCACGGGTATGAATAACAACCAAACAGAAGCACTAAAAAAACATAAAATAAAAAATAATAAATTAGGAAAATGTATTTGCATAAAATATTTCTGGGCGTAGTTACACGCGTGAGGTCTATTGCACCCCAAACACAGAACTGATGCGTCTAGAAAGCGCCACAAGAGCGCAAAAACTGATTAACCTTGGCCATTCGGAAGGGGGGTGCTGACTGAAAGATATACGGAGTTTTAAATTCGGCGTTATTTAATTTCGCCTTCTGTCAACTAAAAACATAGTACTTGGATAGAATCCACCCCAGCGCGTGTGCTTGAGGGTTGATCAGCCAATAGATTTTCCCAGACCAAATTGAAGAAAGGAAATGAAAAATCGAAAATATATGCAATAAAGTACCTAATTTTTTCCGTGGAAATGTGCCCTTGCGATTTTAACTAATATGATGTGTCGGCGAAGGATATTTTTTATATCAGAGTGGAGGAGTAAGACGTGACTTTTGTTTATAGTTGCACTGAAACATAGCAAAAGAGACACATCCATTGCACTATGTATGATCATCATATTAAAGTAAGTACTGGCATGTTGGGTGGTATCAATCACTGAAATAATTCAAAAACAATATATTCTACCTATATGAAATTATAGGCGCACCTTTTTACTTATTGAGCTACAAATCACATATTTGTTTTCCGTATACCTACCCCTACCTATATACAAACTGAAGGCCATATTTTCCAAGCAAATTGAATGAAATTCTGGTGAAAATACTTTGCGTCTATTCGTTGGTTATGTTGAAAGATTGCTCAATTTCAAAATGGCCAGTGTTGAAAACAAGTCAGATACACCTGATTACTTCTTCTTTTTTATGTGGAGAACGAAATCAGCTCAATTTTGATATCGGATTCAGCTTCCTACATTGGTATATGCTCACTGAATATGAAGGGCGTCATTTTGAAATATCATGTCGTTTTTCAGGCGACCCTCCGTATATATTCATATTGAATTTAGCACACTATGCAACTTCAATATAGTTGAATCAATTATATGCGAGTTATATCGAGAAAAACATGGTTTATCGAAGAAAACAAAATTTGGATTATGATTCTTATTTTTCATTAGGTTCTGTTTCCAACTCCCTTTCGAATTACAGTTATTTTATAAAAAAGAATAACGGAAAAAATTCTGCCCATGTAAAAATGATATCAAACCAATAATTCCATTTGAAATAGAGAAAATCAATTGTTTGTCCTGATAAATTCCCACTGCGTGGCTGATATGGAATAATTATCAACTAGAGTTTGAGAGAATTCTAATTTGTAAAAAACGTAGTCTAGTTATTCCTCTCACACTTGTAACATACTCCGTATAAAATTCAATCCCAACCAAAATTGAGACACTGCGAACTAAGTTTCCAATTCTGCCGCTTTCACCTGGATATGCCAACTATTCATACTGTAAATCCCACAATAAACCCTATATCTGATTTCAAATGGAGTTCTGACGCGAAAGTCCATAAATAAAAAATGTTTCGCCCGAAAATTCCACACGTTAACAGCCAATCCCAACAGGAACGAAAAGGTGGAAAAAAGAGAAAATCATCACAAATTGGAAAACTCAATGAATAAAAAAAATACCAGACAAACAGAGCACGGTCGTTATATAATTCCTTCAAGAACAAACCACTGAAAAATTACTTTCACATTTCGGAGGTACGCAAATTTTCCGTTCCTTACTTAGATCAGTAAATATTTATCTCTCTGCGCTAATTGGAAAAGTCTAGTTTTTGTTCTCTATTTATACAGGGTGTAACATAAGTACGTTAAATTTCAAGTGTATTCCTGAGAAAATTTTAAGAAAAAAAGTCGATATAAACTTGTGTCCTAAAATGCTTCGTTTCGGAGATACAGGGTGTTAAAATTGAATTTTTTTGTTCGCTTTTTAAAAATAACTTTTGCAAAAAATGAGTTATTTGAACGAAATTTATTACCCGGGGTTTTTTTGACGTGGGAAATCATAATTTCGTATTAATTTTCATGTAACATCTAGAGGGCGCTGCGTACGCTGCCATTATTTATTTCAAATTGCCCTTACATTTTTGACGGTGAACTTTTGGTACTTTTATGGAAAAACCCTATTCCCACACCGTTTCCAAGTGAAAAAGGTACACTTCCTCAACAACGCTGGAGGTGATCGTTTTCGGGATATTTACAATTTTCTATATCGATGCATGTTACTTGGCTCCTAGGGCGCTAAGTGAAGCTGCTGAGAACATTACAAAAACTGAATATCTCGTCAAAATAAACTACTTCTTTCCTATGAAATGTTTATCGAAAAATGATTTGTTTTCGAGACAGATTGTTGGAATTTTTCAAAACATGGTTGGTTTTTGTCATAAGTTTTTCGCAATTTTAGTTATTTTCATCAAACTTTATACGCAGTATACCCGGACAGACTTCTTATGAACTGAGCATTATCAAACTGCTTAATCAGTATAGCCAAATTTGATTTCAATAATTTTTGTCACTCTCCGCTTGCAAATTAAGTTAATTAAATCGAGTAGGCTATGAACGTTCGTTTATAAAAATAGAAGTTCGCTGTCACATTTTCAACTATTCATTGACAAATTCACAGTTCGGACTTCCATAAAGTGATTTTTTTGGTACCATGCCCGACTTTACGAATGCTGAAATTGCTGATATGGTTTTTGCATACAGCTTGGCTGACGGAAATTCAACCGAGGCCAGACGCATCTATCAGGAAAGGTATCCCCAACGCGTCACCCTAGTGCAGCGACATTTGCGAATCTTTTCCGGCGACTTTCCGAATCTGGAAGCTTTGAAAGAAATTCTGCAGTAGGACGGCCACGGACTACAAGAACTGTGGAATTGGAGGAGGCGGTTCTCGAAGAAATTAGTGAACATCCAGAGACAAGTATAATAAAAATTTGTCAAACTTTAAATGTGAGTCACATGACCGTTTACAGAATTTTAAAAGAACAGCAATTATATCCTTAGCATATCCAGCGTGATTTTCAACCACGTATCGAATTTGCTCAATGGCTTCAAAGAAAAGTCGAACAACATCCCCAAATTTTATCGAAAATCCTCTTCACAGATGAGGCTAATTTTTCAAGAAATGGTATTATGAACTTCCATAACAACCACATCTGGGCGGAAGATAGCCCACATGCGATAACGCAAACTCATTTCCAAGACAGATTCTCTGTTAATGTATGGGTAGGCATAATTGGCATTAAATTGGCCAATTTCCCTTTCGTTTGAATGGAGATCTCCAAAATTTGGAACGAGTTCCTCAGTCTCGGAAGATGTTCCCATTGGTTCGGAATGACTCTGGTTTTGATGGAGTCCTGCTCAATTTAGTCTATAGCAGAATTTCTTAGACATAGCTATCCCCAACGATGGATAGGAAGAGGAGCCACTCAGCATTGGCTCCCGAGGTCACCAGACCCCAATCCCGTCGATTTTTTTTTGGGGACATCAAAAATCACTACTTTATGCTAGCCCCATTGAAAACCGGGAAATGTTGAGGGATCGCATCATAGCTTGCTGCGAAACGATAAGAAACACTCCCGGCATTTTTCAACGGGTGCGGAATTCTTTGATGAGGAGAGCAGAAGCTTGTATTACTGTTGGGGGTCGTCGCTTTGAACAGTTGTTGTAATAGTTGTTTCGTTCAATTTTTATATGTTTAATTGCCTAATAAATAACAAAGTACTTCTCCGGATTGTATTTTTACAAACTCCGAAATGTAGCACTTCCTAATTGAATAATTAAACCTGACAATTTTTTTCAATTTGGATTGATAAAGCAGTTTGATAATGCTCAGTTTGAAAGAAGTCTGTGTTTAAGGTTTGATGAAAATAACTGCAGTTGCAAATAACTTATGACAAAAACCAACCATGTTTTGAAAAATTATACCAATCTGTATCTTGAAAACAAATCATTTTTCGATAAACATTTGATAGGAAAAAGTAGTTTATTTTGACGAGACCTACCACATACTTAGTTTTTGTAATGTTCTCAGCAACTTCACTTAGCGCCCTAGGAGCTAAGTAACATGCATCGATATAGAAAATTGTAAATATTTTGAAAACGATCACCTCCAGCGTTGTTGGGGAAGTGTACCTTTTTTACTTGGAAAAAGTGTGGGAATAAGGTTTTTTCATGAAAAGTACCAAAAGTTTACTGTCAAAAATGTTAGGGCAATTTGAAATGAATAATGACAGCGTACGCAGCGCCCTCTAGATGTTACATGGAAATTAATACGAAATAATGATTTCTCACGTCAAAAAAACCCGGGTACCAAATTTCGTGCGAACAACTTATTTTTTGCAAAAGTTATTTTTGAAAAGCGAACAAAAAAATTCAATTTCAATACCCTGTATCTCGAAACAGCATTTCCGGACACAAGTTTATATGACTTTTTTTCTAAAATTTCTCAGGAATACGTCATTGATATTTTACGTACTTTGTTACACCTTGTAATTTATGACATCCCACAAACTCCAAATGACAAGATAGGTTTTTTTGCTGACGATTCAGCTCATTTGCTGTTGATGAGTCATTGGATAGTCACCAATGCCTTGAACTTGACTAGAACCAAACAATCAGTCAATCAAATCGTTGAATGGTTTTTTGAGGACTTGAATGGTTTTTTAGGAGAGGTCAGGCAGTTTTGTATAATGGGAATACTGTTGGTGTCATTCAATTGTATTTGTATTCATCTTAATTTTTTTTAATAATATTGTTTTTTAACCTAGATGTTTGATTCATGGGAGAGGTCTACTTGAAAGTTTCTATAATCACCATAAGATAAAATGAAGATCATCTATTGAAAATGAATGGAGATAATTGAATGGAAATAACATGAGGAATCAGCATTCGACAAATCATCTTATATTCTGGAAAACAGAGACATGGACAATAACATTTTCAACACACTCCATATAAAAACTCAATCACACAACTAAAATTAAAAAAAAAGGAAAAATATCCACTTCCACACGAACGGCGTAAACTAGTTCTCTATTCTGCGCTCTCACCTGGTTATCTCAACTATTTATTCTCACCCTCGCACCCCTTAAACCCCACATAAACCCTATATCTTATTTCGAATGGAGTTCCCGCGAAGAGGTCCATAAATACAAAATGTTTCGCCTAAGAATTCTCAAGAATTTTGCACGTAAAGCTTGTATCAAATCACGGGTTATTAGAGTTTGGGTAGTTCTCTCCTTGTTTGTGGAAATCGAGGTCGGGAAATTGGGTTCCATAATGGCCACTACTGACGGAGTAGAGTAGCTCAATGTGATTCCTCCACATTGCTGGACCTTTGGGACCTTGAAGATTATAGTGTGAACTCCTATACTCATCCGACATTTTCAAAATCACGTGCCTTTTATTCACCCTCGTTCGAAAACTTGGAAACCATCTGTGATCTCTAGGGAATAGTGGAATGAAATTGAGAAAAGAAATAAATTTCGAAATTTCCAATTTTCACCAACCATTTAGAAAATTGTGTTGATGATTCCATTAATCCTTAATGAAATCAATTTTTTTATAATGACCAGGGAGATCTGCAGTGTCGTAATCATTGACGGTATTTAATTTCTCATGAATGTCTACATGAGTCAGTTTAGAAAAATAATAATTGTCTATCTAGTTCATTCTTTCCCAAGGAAATGTAAATGAACCCTGAAATAATCCTTAAAGAAAATACAATCACCTACCCCAGCTCCCTCTGTTCATAAAACGCAACGAGTGATGTAGAAAACCTTTGGATCTATATAATGGGAAAATTGCGATTTTATTGAAGTGGTAAAAATACCAAAGAAAGTACAAATCGGCGAGTTGTCCGATTCCAGTAAAATATTGATATATTGCCCAGGCAGCCTACAAGGTTTGTTTGTTGTTTTCTTCGTATTCTCAACAAAATAACATTTCCACTCTCAACCATGTAGTATATATAATTTATTATCTGTTAAAAAAATATAACTGAAACATTTTTCAAGTCCCGATCAACTACCTGGTAGGATTAATCGCAAAAAATAGTCACGTTAATAATTCAACGGATGTTTTTCTCAACGTTTTCCCAGAGGTTTTGGAATAATCATTGAAAACTAAAATTATTGTTGAATCGTATTTAAAATGACTCGTTGTCATTAAAATAATATGTTATTCTAATAATTATCTTGAATTGATAAAATTATCGAAGACAATTTCTGGAGAACGAACTTTCCAGTATTTGTTTTTAGAAATTCTTGAAAATCTATTCGATATAAGTTGGGAATCTAATAGCAATCTGCAATCCACTAGAATATTTTTCATGTATGTCACCTCCATTATTCTCGATGAACTTTTTTGGTGAACATATTCACAATGTTAGATATCTTGTGTTCAAGAATTCCAATGAAAGAAAAAAGATGGGCTTGAGTAAGCCCTCAAACAAGCTCTTGTGCCTTGCTTTTGTAACAGTGATGAAAGATATCAGAATTTCAATCCCATAGTCATCACCTTCCAATAGAATTTATATAAGACGATACCCAAATCATAAGCCTTCAAAGTCGATACCTATGTACCGTTATAGATTATTATTATCACAACATCCCAAGAAACTAAGGGTTTAAGAAAAAGGATATGAAAAAAATACACTGTAAGAGAAGATGTTATTATTCGAAAATTAAAAAACTATGAAAATGTAATTTTGTAAATGATCAAATTCCAAACTCAAATGTAAGAGTGATACATTATTTATTCAGTTTCGTAAATATGTTTTCAAAAGTATTTCGTTTATATATATATATATATATATATATATATATATATATATATATATATATATATATATATTTATAATAGAATATAGATTTTTGTGCAGAGCTTGTTTTTACCTATACAGTGCGCAAGCAATGTACTTTTGACAAAAATCCTGAAAAATGTCGATTTTTCTTTTTAAATTACGATTTTTTCATGTATATTCTAAAGAGGTTATGTCACTGGTTTTGAAGTGGTGACGTAATCGATAATTTTTTTAAATTGAAATAGATGTCTTGTGATACTTCATCTGAGAGGTCTTTCAATACTGCATTCAATGATAATAAATAATTTGATTTTTTCATACAGGGTGAACAAAATTTAATATTTTATTTAAATGTTGTATTTTGTGGATATAAAGTTATTGTCTTATACTTCATCTGAAAGGTCAATCAATGATAATAAATAATTTGATTTGTTTACACAGGGTGAACAAAAATTAATATTTCATTTAATTGTTGTATTTTGTTGGATATAAAATTATTATTTCACTGAAATAAAATATCAATTCTTGTTCACCCTGTACAAACAAATCAAATTATTTATTATCATTGAATGCAGTATTGAAATAGCTTTCAGATGAAGCATCCCAAGACATCTATTTTAATTTAAAAAAAATTACCGATTACGTCACCACGTCAAAACCAGTGACATAACCTCTTTAGAATATACATTAAAAAATCGGCATTCAAAAACAAAAATCGACGTCTTTCGGGATTTCTGTCAAAAGTACATTGCTTGCGAAATATCGAATTTGTTCCATAATTTAGCCGAGCACTGTAGATAAATACCCTAGTCAATCCATGTCCATGAGTGTTATTGACTTCTAAACGCTTAATTCGAAAAATTCATGTTGTTTCTGAATCTATATGACGAATATATATCAAGAAGGTTGTTGTATTTACATAGATTTGCGGTACATTCGTTAATTTAAATTTTTTTCCAATTTTTTCCTTTAAAACCGTAGTCAATCCATGTGCATGAGTGTTATTAATTTCTAAAACACCAAATTTGAGAAATTCATGTTGTTTCTGAATCTATATGATGAATATATATCAAGAATGTTGTTGTATCACATAGATTTGCAGTAGGTTCTTCATTAAGCAATTTATAAATTCATTGAATTATAAATACTTTTTATGGGTTTTGTTACTGAATTGCTAGCTGCATGCTGACCCAAATAGATTCCTAATCATGTAAATATGATTTGATCAAACAATGATATATTCACTAAACTTACAGGAAATGTTATCTCTAATTTCAATCAATAAGCCAAATAATGGGTAACGTGTCTATCACAATCACTCAATTTAATATTTCGGTGATAATTTTTCATCTAATTATAATTCCAAAACGTTCATTACAGATTTGTAATAGGGATGAAGTCCAAAGGTTTTACATATTTTCTAACATAATTTCGAATAACACATAATTTTCCCTCCTACTCTTCATGCTACTTCCGTAATCGTCAAAATCCATCAATATTTTCTCAACTGCCACCGAAACTTGTGTCACCAATGTATTTCTGTTTATATTGATGATCAAGAAATTCAGATTCCATGTTATAAGAAGGTTATGACCGAAAATATATAGCCCAATATTTTATTTAGAATTGTTTTATTTCAGATTTTTTGGAAGTACTTCTTTTACTATTTATATTCCTGAAGTTGTGTTCATTCCATACTTAATGGAAGATCTCAATTTCCATTGCATTAATTTCATGTTATCCCAAACGCTTCATCTTCAATGAGATGAAATCGTGTTTATATTTGAAATGTATTTTTTCCATATGAAATGAAATATATTTCCAACTCAAAATTGGATATTTTCGAATTCTGATGATTTTTGTAGTGTTTTTTATAACGGTATAGTATTTAAATAAGGAACTTGTTGTGCAATAAAATGTGATATCTTGAGATCTCAATATGAATTACAAGCTTCACATTTGTAATTTTGAGAGATGTTTCATATACAACGATTTACTGTGTGCCAAATACTTCGGAAATATTATATTGTGTCCATGGAAAAGCTATAAAATGTGGAAATAATGCCTTCTGTGGTGTCCAAGGAACATCCTAAAAGTTGCTTCGGGCGGCAAACATTGACTGTTGTTTTTGGTTCTAGCTGGGATATGATAAAGTATCTAATGATATCAATTATATTGAGATATTCTTTTGAGTGATAGAACGTTTGATGATAAAATCCAATCCGTATTTTTTTCCTTATGTCAAACATATCAAATGTATAGGGTGGGAATGGGTCCTTGATACATTAGTAGCTTTTCTTTTGAAGAATTCAACTAATCTCATTAGCAAACTTCACTTTCCTCCATAGCTGTTACATTTTTTCATGTTCATGTTTGGATTCAGTTGTATTATTGAACAGAAGAAGTGTACCAAGCTAATTTTTCTCGTGCTATTCTGACCCCTGTTATTATTTTCTTTCAATTTGATTTTTGATCTAGCTATTGATTCATCTGGAGGTTTTTCGATTATTTTCGAAGACCTTGAATGGAGTAGACTCTGGAGAGGTTTCTCATCTCAATCAATTTCTATGAGAGCTCATGTATTAGTGGAAGTAAACAGTTCTTCGTGAATGAAGACTATGGTCGGGACCTTCTGCTGTTTTATTTTTGACATCTTTCTCTCCAGACTCATAAAGGAATGTTCATGATTGGGATTGTCTTCCAGGACCATTTCCACGAAGTATGATTTTCTTTTTAGTCACTCAACCAAATAGTTTATGGTTACCAAGTGGTTGAGATTTAGAATGTTTCATAAGTATTAAATTAATTTCAGTTTTGTTACATTCGTTACTATCTATCATGTTACAATAGGCTGGCAACAAAATTCCAAGATTATGTGCGTTAACCAGATTATTTTCCACACTTTATAGATTTTACTCGAAATCACATTGATCTTCTTCATAACAGAACTTTTTTCTGTGAGAAATGATATGTGAATTGATATCTGAAATAACTGTGAATGAAAAATTAGGATGCACTAATTTCACGCTTGGAGAAAGAGCCTCCTATACAAGCATTAACGAGTCCTTTTGATCGACCTTCACAAAAGAGTTTTCCCCCACAATACATAATACATCAAAATAATGATTTTTTTCTCCTGGTTGATTCTTCACCATCGTGTCGACCAATTGGAAACTTTGACCAAATGCCTAATTACCAATTGTAAAACATTTTTGGATCCTCATCCCATAGTCAAATCTCTACTATATATACCGGGGAATGTGAAACTATGCCCCAAACTTCAGAATTCATCAATACCTTTAAACCTAATATTTCATATTTTCCAACAAATCCCACAACATTCCTATTTACCTTGGATTGCAGACGTGTAATTCAACTTTCAACCCATGAGCTTTGGTGCACGGATGTAACTGGCCAAAAAATTTGTTGAATATCTTTTTATTGGAGATTTGAACGTTTTGCGGAAAACATAATCTGCAGATATTTTGGCTTCATGGTAGTTCTTGACACTTGTTGATCATGCAATTGTCTATAAAAACTTTCTTTTTCTCTTTCAAGAAATCGTGATTCCGAAAGTTGAAGAAGGCGTATTCTACATAATATGCACATATTTCTGCACCACCTGTGAGGTAGTGCAATTTTTCAATGTGGTTTTCCCGGTAGGCATACAGTTCCATTAGACAACATTCTATTAATTGAAAAATGGTACTAATGGAAATGATCAAAGTGGAACAAATTATTGACTGATAATCTTCAAACGCTATTCCAACAGTAATGTCTTCTTCGATTTCTTCTTCTCCAGTTGTCATCTCATTGATATCATAAGAATTCTTATCTGTTGCATTTGATTCAACATTGGAGCAAAACTGGCCTTATAGATTGGTACATACTGGTGAACGAAATAATCCGACTTTTTCACAGCCACAGATGCAATTGCAAAAAATGGTGATAAGAAGTTTTTCTGGAGCAGGTGGGAGTAAAGTTTGGATTGGATCCAATCTATTGATTTCCAACCCTTGTCTTCTGGGTCCAGTTGATTGCCTAGCCACACTTGAACAGTAGACTCGATATAAGTGTTGATAAGCAGAAGCAGATGTTGAAGGAGGGCAGGATATTTTTACTCTTTTATTGTTCCGTGAATTTTTAAGAAAACAGTAAAGGTATTTTCCCTCTACAAGCAAACTTTGGCTCCTGATTTGTCTCGGGCGCCACCTTCCGTTATAGTGGGAAGAACACTCCGGGAAGTCTCAGTAAAAAAATAAAACACTCCGGGGGTCGCTATAGTATGGACAAAGCTTAACGGGGCCAGAAGGGCAGACTTCACTTGCCTTTGACTGGGCTGAAAACCTGGGTGTTGACTGCACACTAGATGGTTCTACTCAAAGTTATTAGTGGGGTTAATGAAATAATAGTCAATTTCTACAACAGGTTTTATATTCATTTTACTGAATAAGCTTATGTACAAACAGAATGGCTGACAGCTGTTGTTAACTTTTATATAGGGCGATCAAACATGCAGGGAGTAATATAGGTGAAACGGCTGACGGTCGGGTTGAGTACTATGCGTGATGAGCAAACATTGAGATGACAAGCGAGGAGGAATGTGCAACTTTCAGATCTACTAGCTTATTTCCACAGCCAAAAGCTCTTGTGGGGGAACAGGAGGTATGCAAAAGCGACAGGAAGTGGTTACTTAAAGCGGACTGTTTACAGACGGCCACAATTACGCGTCTGGTTGACAGTTTTTGATGCCACGTGTGAGCGGAGCTTTATTTCGCTCTTTCAAAGCTGTCTCATTTTATAGCGCTTTCCTATTAGGTCTTACCTACAGGGGGTCCTATCTGGCGAAACTAACAGACCGTCTTCCGCCTCAGAGGTAACACTGATGTTATCCACGGCTAATCTACGGGGGTTCCGGTTGGCGCGACTGAAAAACCGTCTTCTGCCTCAGAGGTAACGCTAGTGTTATTCTCTGCTAAACTACATGGGAATCTAGCTGGCGAGACTGACAAACCGTCTTCTGCTTCAGAGGTACGCTGATGTTATCCTCTCCTATTCTACAGAGACTCTGGTTGACGAGACTAACAAGCCTCTCCTACTGTAACCTACAGAGACTTTTGTTGAATGAAACTTAAAATCTCTATTACCAAGTAGGTGACGTACATGCGCGCGCCGATTTGGGAACTCCGCACGACTTACGTGCTCACCAGTTGGACCACGACTAAATTTCATTAATCTTATTCACGGCAGGTTCGCTAACCCTCCTATGACGTAGGCCGGATGACGTCAATGTCAGCGGCCGCTTTTGATCGAACGGTCTGATTTCTCGGGCTGCTATTGAGGAACTGACTATTCTTGGCGACGTTCATTCACAGCACGGACTTGCTCGATGCAAAAATGCTTTCTCGATTCGCCGGCTCGCGCAGATAGCCATCGGCGGGACGGTATAAATATTCCGATCTGATTAGTTTTAAATCACGGAATCTAACCCAAAATGAATTATATTTTCATGACTTCAATAACAGAGCTTGTTTTTAGTTATTTTTAGGGCTTTTGGTTCTTATAAAAACGGTGAAATAGTAACCTCGTTACAAAACTCAAATATATATACTTGTCTATACAATCAATTTTTTTTGGAGCTCCATATATAGCAAGAAGAAAGCAAATCCCGTTTGTGATGACTTGTGGAAAGGAGTTTTAAAAAAAATACTTCTGCGCAATCAATTGAATCATATCTCTTTGAACAATGTGAATACTCTTGTTTTACCCCTTTTGAAAATGGCTGGAGTAGTATCGCACGCAGCCAGTCTTTGCATGTAAAAATGAGATATGATTGTAATATTTTGGATGAGCAGATAAACTTTTTGATGAATATATGTTTGTTTGTTGTTGAGCCTCATCAATTGGAATTCGCGCAGTCAGTAGTATTAACGAATCAATCAATCAATTAATTCAGAGTCGTACAATTTGTATGTATAAGTTACACAAATCAATATTTTTACCTATATTAAACGTCGATTATGTGGAATGGTGATTTGTAGAGAAAAGTAGTCTTGTAGAGAATTGCATGATAATTTTTCTGACCTATTTTTATGATAACACTAAATGCAAAAAACCGATGCTTTCGACCTTGAATGATTTTTTTAGCAGACGTAGGATCGGTGGGGATTCTGGATATTTCATTTCTAATAGCGTACCTAAGACCTGTGCCAATATTCAGCTCTATGCGAATTATTGTACACTATTTTTTTTGTTCAGTTGACTGGACTATGGTTGATGCATGTTCCAACACAAACTAGATTTATAGCTGAATCGTCGCTCAGAGTGAAGAACTACCAATTGTAATTCATTCCGTTTTCTTCCTATTTTATCAATCTAATGTGTATGTCATTCCCCTCCAATGAATATTCAAACGTGGGCCCCTTCCAAAATCGATACATTGGTAGAATATGGAAAAGATGCCTCCCATCATCAATTTGACCCATTCAACTGTCATTTTTCCTTCCGTTAACTTTGCATCGTCTCGAATCAAAAATCGAAAGACCATTTTCATTTTTTAGGAAGATAGGAACTCAACATCTTACTCACAAATGGTTCAGGTCGTTAGTGGAGTCGTTTACCTACATCGAAATAACCCGAATTTACGAGGCCGCAACTATACAAAAGCGGTGATATATCATCGTTTATTAAAGTCACGACATGCTTAAATATTCGACTCTGTTCACCAAACAACCATTTATCAAACGAAATAGATATTTTACCCGAGGAACTTAGCTTACGTGTTTTATAGGCGAAGTGTTCACCTTGGAAACTTTTTTATTCATTCGGGAGATTACGATTTGAGTTATTTCAATTTTGTGGCCGCGAGTTCTTGTTAGATTTTGTTTCAGTGGTTATATTTTCCATGATACATCACATATATTCAGTAATGCTCACTTCATCAAAAAAATCAAACTATTGGTCTTCATTTCAGCACTTGAGAATGTGCTTTATTCTTATTTTCCATTCGAATCGCATTTTTCAATCAATATCGAGTAGTTTTTTATACTTCTCTTTCCCCTGATTCAAAACATGATAGAACTTTGTTTCCATCTGTATGGGGACACTCCAAAAAAAAAAAACAAACATAAAAGGACGTGGTAGTGTCAAAGAATAAATGAAATTCTTCAAGCATTTGGAACTTTATCGGGTCCTTTTGTAAATTTCATCGCATTCTGATGATTTTGTTGAGATAAATTGTAGAGTATTCAGCAAATTATTATTATCAGATATATATATATATATATAGTGAAAGATAGTCGTTGCTGACTAGTTAGGTGTAACAAATTGATTATTGGGGTATGCAGCAAAAGAAAAAGTGTACTCTTTAAAGTTTGTCAAGCTTCGAATGTTTTATTTCCATCTTCAGGGATACTACAATGAAGAATTGAACAAATTAGTGTGTCATTTGGACCTTAAGGTACTGATAACTTACATCTTTGTTGAGATTAGTTTCTATGTTATTTATGAATGTTCTTCATGTAAAGTACGGTGAAATATAAGTTCTGAATTTGAAGTTGGCAACACATGTTTTAAAATATAGAGTCTGAAACCTGTGTCTTGAAAAAGTACAATAGGTTATAAATTGTGGGAAAATTATTTATTCACTAGTCATATGCTTTGACAGTCACTGGTACCAACTGAGGGTAGTACCAACTGATATGAAATGGTTTGCCATTATTGGCCAAAGTATTTTAGTAATTTTCTTGTTAGTACCAACTGAAGGTTGGGCCAACTTGAAGATATATTAATAACTGTTAATGAGTTCAGATTGATTTGAGGAAAATTCTGTATTTTCCATTGCTAATAAGAAGGAATAAATTTCACTCAGGTGGTTGACATCAGTTTTTTTGTTCATATGATTACTAAAATTACTAAAATACTTTGGCCAATAATGGCAAACCATTTCATATCAGTTGGTACTACCCTCAGTTGGTACCAGTGACTGTCAAAGCATATGACAAGTGAATAAATAATTTTCCCACAATTTATAACCTATTGTACTTTTTCAAGACACAGGTTTCAGGCTTTATATTTTTAATATTTTAATTAGTAACGTTTCAATGAATTTTAATGTGTATAATTAGTTGACGATTTAAAACATGTGTTGCCAACTTCAAATTCAGAACTTATATTTCACCGTACTTTACATGAAGAACATTCATAAACAACTTAGAAACTAATCTCAACAAAGATGTAAGTTATTAGTACCTTAAGGTCCAAATGACACACTAATTTGTTCAATTCTTCATTGTAGTATCCCTGAAGATGGAAATAAAACATTCCGAAAGCTTGGACAAACTTTAAAGAGTACACTTTTTCTTTTGCTGTAATATATATATATATATATATATATATATATATATATATATATATATATATATATATATTCTGTAACAGATTCAAAAGCTTGCCTCGTAAAGTTTTCAGTTTGAATACAAAAGCGACAAGCTTGTGAATCTGTTATTCGCAGAATAACCTACTTCACACATCTAAAGGGATTATTTTTTACTTCTTAGCGCATTTTAATGAAAGCTCGTCTTTGTTTTTTTTTTAATTTTAATTTAATTTTGAATTTTATGGTCTTTGAGCAAAATGTATAGGAGCCGCTATTTTGGATTCTCGAATATTGACAATGTAATAATAATATCCGACCTGAGAACCCTCACATACCAATTTTCAATAGAATAGGACCATAATCACAAAATTCGTTCGACATCTTGGATTTATGAATTTCGACAAAAAGTTCATAATGTTCGACCCAAAAAACCCCCAAATCGAATAGGACCATAATCACAAAACTCGTCCGCCATCTTGAATTTATGAATTTCAACAAAAAACTCACAATCTCGATCTCCGAAAATCCCCACATACCAATTTTGAATCGAATCGGACCATGATCACCGAACTCGTCGCCATCTTGAATTCATGAATTTCGACAAATATGCATAATCTCCGACCCCAAAACCCCCATATACCAATTTTCCATAGAATCGGACCATAATTACAAAACTCGTTCGCCATATCCAGCCGCCATTTTGTTTTTCCTCTAAAAAAATCTAATAATGCACTGTCACTGAAATTATGAACCTGCCAAATATCAATTCAATCGGACGACTAGAAGTACGTCAAATTCATTTTGTGAGATTTGATTACAGACACCGGGACAGCTGAAGCTAAATAAAAGCTTTTAAAAAAATTGTCTTGACCGAATTTACTCAGGCAAGGCCATTGTTATATATTTGTTAACATATAACATTGAATAAAAAATTAATTTCATCCGGTAAGCAGATGTGGAAGGTCGCCTCTAGTTCGTATCTTAGACAATCAGGGCTCGAGATTGGGCCCAACGTTCTTATATAGTTGTGAAGTGGGGAATTGTTGTCCGTGAGAAATTATGAAAAAGGAAATTGTGGCATAATGGACATATTTAAATTAAAGAAAAAAAGCATCCTCCAGCGAGACTCGAACTCGCAACCCTAAGCTTGCCGGACCAATGCTCTACCAATTGAGCTATGAAGGCTATACGAAATCGACACACACTTTACTTCCTTCAATTTAATGCGATGTTGGGAAAATGAAATAGAAAAATCAAACGTACGATGATGTTTGGGTGAATAGGTACCGGGTCTCGACGGCCACTGATAAGTACGTTTGATTTTTCTATTTCATTTTCCCAACATCGCATTAAATTGAAGGAAGTAAAGTGTTCACGAGTGTGTCGATTTCGTATACTCATCGTAATAGCCTTCATATAAGCTCAATTAAATATGTCATATCACAATCCTTAATCTCCGCAATCTCAATTATATTATCAAATCTGATCAGTGGTTGGGATCATCTTCCTGATCTTCTTGAAATCGTCCTTGACATGATGTTTGGGTGAATGGGTATATAGTGTTCACGGTGTGTCGATTTCTATAGCTTCATAGCTCAATTGGTAGAGCATAGGTCCGCAAGCTTTGGGTTGAGTCGAGTCTCGCTGGAGGATGCTTTTTTCTTCAATTTAAATATGTCCATTATGCAACAATTTCCTTTTTCATATATATATATATATATACAGTGCTTCTCAAAAGTCCTCTCCCCCCTCTTATTTTTGGAACGATTATACATAAACAAGTGAAATTTGGAAACTGAATATTAAAGGTTGTAAACTTCCCTACTAGTGATGATAGATGACGAAATCGTCAAAGATGACGTCACAAGGCCATTGTGACCAATAATTCTAAACGGAACCCTACGGCAAGCGACACCTCTTTTGAAAGGTATCGAAAAAACCTATTCAATTATACTAATTTTGTTTGTGTTTATGGCAGTTTTGGCAACTCACTTACAAAAAACGCAAAGCTGTGATGAATTAACTCCGTTAATACTAGAATTCCAAATTCAAGCTCCGCCTCTGGATAGTTGTCAAATAAGCTGACCTTTTTGTTAGTCTCCCTAATTCGACGTTTTTGTAATTATCCAAGTTTTTGTACATTTAATAATTTGTGTATTGTTGATCGAACGTTCAACTGTTTTAGCAGCTTTTGGTACGTTTAATATTTCTGTATATTTTGATAATTTGTTACTGTTGTGGGCCGAACGTTTAAGGGCTTCAAGAAGCGAAATGGTGCGTGCTTTAGGTGATAAAGTAGCAGCGATCCTAATTCTTGGTGAAACTGGACAAAATATTCACGCAGCAGAACGCATTTTTAATGAGAGGTTTCCTGATCGTCCCCTTTCGAGGACTTATTTAAGGGAGCTTCTCCGTTTGGAGTTTGAAACAACGGGTAATTTCAATGATGCGGAACGATCTGGCAGACCACAAATTTCTGATGAGGAAAAAATTTATATACTGGCAGAAGTAATAGTTAATCCTACTTCTTCAACAACTCACGTTGCATCTACCTGTGAAGTCAGTCGAAGTACAGTACATAGGGCGTTGAAAAAAAACAAATTTCATCCATACAAATTAAAAATGTTTCATCAACTCTCAGACGACGACCCAGACCGAAGACTAGAATTTTGTGAAAATATGGAAACTTAAATTAACCAACAGCCAGACTATGTCAAAACAATTTGTTTTAATGACGAAAGTACTTTCTATCTAAATGGAAATGTAAATACACAGAATGTGAGTTATTGGAGTGGCGCAAATTCCTTTTTTCCCCAGAGGGTGAATGTTTGGGCAGGTATCCTGGGAAACCACATCGTTGGGTTTTTATTTTTTAATACTAATTTAACTGGTGAGGTCTATCTGGAGCTGTTGCAAAACGCAATAGAACCGTCAATCCTTGAAATTTTGGAAGATAATCCAGATGAATTCGGCAATTTGGAAATAACATTCCAACAGGATGGTGCTCCTCCACACTATCACGGTGCAGTAAGACGGTATTTGGATGAGGAGTATCGTGGTAGATGGATTGGGCGAAGAGGTTCAACGGAAAGGCCAGCTCGATCACCGGACCTCACACCTTTGGATTTTTTTCTGCGGGGGTACCTCAAATCGAAGGTTTACGCCACTGAACCTGACAATATTGACGTTTTAAAACAACGTATTGTGGCAGAATGTGAGGCTGTTTCCGCAGACACATTTGCAAAAGTACGAGGAGAGTTTAAAAATAGGATATTTCACTTCGAGCAATTTCTTTAAATAGATACTGATTCTCAAATCTGTAGTTTACAATTTTTAATATTCAGTTTCCAAATTTCACTTGTTTATGTATAATCGTTCCAAAAATAAGAGGGGGGGACTTTTGAGAAGCACTGTATATATATATATATATATATTATATATATATATATAAATGATCTTTTGCCAAATTTTCCAAATACATTTGCAGACTTGATGAAAAATATTTCAGACTGGTATCCAACACATCACCTTGCATTCAATTGCAGTAAAACTAACAGTATGTTATTTCAACTTCACCACAAAGTAGATAGTTCCGATATACCATTGAATAATAAATACATTCCTCTCTCGAAATTTTGTGGATATTTTTCTAGATGCGCAACTAAAATGATCGGAACACATCAGGCAATTGAATATGAAGCTCAGCAGATCGCTCCAAACTAAAATTGAAAAAAAAACTAAGGACAACAACAGCCAAAGTTGGTCAGCTTGCCTATTTCCATAGTATGCTTTTGAGTTCTGGGGTGATGCAGTGAACTGGAACTCTGCTTTGATGCTCCAAAAAGATCCATCAAAATAATACGTGATGTGCAACAAATTGATTTTTTCAGAGACTATTCCGTAAAGCTGAAAATATTTTCGAAAACTACGTTATTTATTCTCGAATTGAGTACTCTCATTCATAAAAATAATCAGTTGCTAACAAAGATATCTGAAATTCATTCATACGGTGCGTGGAATCGAGATTATAGGCTTCCTAAATACAACGTCACATGTAAAGGTTCTTTATATACTGGAACACGAATTTATGATAAGTTCCCTAACTTGTCAAACACCCTAATGAAATAAAATTCAAAATAAATTGAAATAATTTCTTCATATTCATTGCTTTTAAACAATAATTTTCTCGCCATTTTTGAAACTGGTATTTTCTTCCACTGTTACCTGTCAAATGATCTGATTTCTCTAATATTGCAAAAATAATTATACATTCTATCTCTACTCATGACTCTGATTTAATTGTTTTCAGGGCTGAGTTTTTGATTAGTATTTGATCAAATTGATATTTTTTCGACAGATTTTTGGGTAATACGCATTGAGAAAATTCATCCTACCATGTTTCCTTATGCCTGTAAGACTTAACATGTACCTCACAAATTTAGTAAATTGTTTTACCATAAATTATATTGTATATATTTTTTGAAAAATATATCTGTGATTCATTAGCTACTCTCGGGCAAAGCCACTGTAATAGGGTGTGTCACATCATCATGGAAAGTATTAAGAAAAAGATAATATTACAATGATTACGAAAACAATCGAATTTCCTCAAAATTACAACAATCCCGCATGTTCCTGATCACTCTCGGCTGCCTTCGACCATAATGATCATTACCCAGCGCCCTTTGACATCCAACTTCCATCCTAATACCGCCAAACTTGCCGACGAACACCAGCACAAATGAAGCTCCAACCCTTTCACAATATACATGTTAACTAGAGAATTTGCATTACTTACTGAACTCTTCAAATTCTTGTAAGCGCAAAGATTTATTATTCGACTGAAAGTTGGCGAATTAAGTAAAACTCCCCAAAACCTCTAAAGCTGCCCATGACCGACCGATAGACTGGATGATTTATGAGCCTATTACCTATACGTTGCTACAGGAATCAGCCGGAAGTTTCTTCGGAGAAGCAGCAGTTCTTTAATTTGGGACTGAAAATTAAAGTAGGTTGCCAAATATCAACCTGAGCGCCTCTATGGAATGAAAAATATCGGGAATCAAAAGTTTGTAGAATAATTGTTGCGTGCTTTTATTTGAGCTAGAACTGGGACTTCTATTTCATTTTCAGTATGCTATTCTATGGGCAAATAACATTATTTCACAAAATCTTGTTTTCATTTCATTCGTTATTGGAGGTGGGAGCTAAATTTTTTTGGTATTATGAGGGTATCTTCACCAATGAAAACGCAGATTAATGTATAATTGCAGAATCCACAGAGTGTATGAAACCTGGAGAAACCTAAAAAAATATGTTCTGCATTCAAATTCACAATCGAAAGTAATATAAATCTGATATTTTATATATCACAATAAAAATGTATGTCAATCCATTCAGTCGAGATTACGTATACACTGTTCAAAACGAGAACGAAATTAAATGTGGGAGAAAAAGGTTGTGAACTCAACCTCCTAGGCTTTGTTTTATCGAAGATGAACAAATAATATATATATCCTACTAATATTATAAACGCGAAAGTTTGTTACTCTTTCACGTATAAACTACTGGATGGATTTTGATGAAACTTTACAATAATATAGCTTATACATCAGAATAATACATAGGCTACAATTTATGAAGATATTGTGTGAGTTGTCCAAAATATGACGATAAGTGTCAAGTAAGTAGGAAAAAATCTACCATCTGCGAGCTATTCTGGCGACGATGACAAACCGAGTGCGCGATACTACGGTACGGTCCAGCGGCACTATAGTATATATATAAATATATATAAATATATATATAATATAAATATATATATATATATATATATATATATATATATATAATATATATATATATATATATATATATATAAATATATATATATATATACATAAATATATACATAAATATACTTGAAATGGGAGCTCACCTTCTATTGGTTGCATTTGGTTATGAAGAAATGTGGTTTTATTGTCACATACTCTATTCCCGTCATCATAGCGGGATGAAATACATACAGGATAAGGGGCTAATGGGATAACGCGAAAAGCAAAAACGGGATAGCGGGATAACAGAATACCGCGATAATGGGTAACGGGAAACGGGATAACGCGATAACGGGAAACGGGATAATGGGATTATGGGATAATGGGATAACGGATAACGGAAAACGGGATAACGGAAAACGGGATAACGGGATAACGGGATAACGGGATAACAGGATAACGGGATAACGGGAAACGGAATGACGGGAACTGGGATAATGGGTGAGGTGGATAACGAGGAATGAGATAACGGGAAACAGGATAAATAGAAGCTACCAAAGCCACAGGCATACGCTAGATAGAAGGAGACAAAGTGAAACATAAGAAAAAATATAAATTCCACGCGGACGAAGTCGGGGGTATCAGCTATATATATATATATATATATATATATATATATATATATATATATATATAATCCTCGTTTCATTCAATCACCTAATGGAATATTCTTCTTAATTACATTTTTATACCTACTACTACCTACTTTGCTCATTCAACATGGAACATCGTGATTATGATCATCTTCACCTGAAGCTTTCATATAGCTAAACACGTATCGTGTTTTCTAAGCCCAATTTAGTGAAATTCTTCAATGCAGTATCTTTTGTTTACTCTCATAATTATTATTAGTAGGCCCATCACAACTTCGCTTTGGAATTGGCGGTTGCTAGCCACATCGAGGTTGTGGAATACATTCACAAACTGATAGTTCTTCAATATTCCAGAACAATTCGCTATTTGTTCGTCCCATTACAAACTATTTAGTAAGCGAGCTTTTTTTCTATATAGCACCAGCGATAGAATAACTTCTTTTGAGAGTTTCGGATTTCGTGGATTGGTATTTCCTTGATGCTTTGTCGCAAACTCCGGCCATCTACTCAATATTATACGTGAGTAACTTTGACATGTCAAAGAGGGGCGTGAAGTTCGGGAGGAGATAGTAGGTCCTTCAAATACTTGTTCCGTGATATTGTCAGACGGAAATCAAATATGAATATTCATGTCAAAAGTTATGAAATTTCGGAAATAAGCGTTTTTGGTATAAAAGCTTTTTAACAAAACATTAATCCGACGAAGAAAGAAACTATAGAGCAAAAAATGAAATGAACCTTTCTAGTCTTAATAACTGAGCTCCTAAACTAATGTAAGTAACCAATTTTGAGTCGGCGCCAAACAAAAAAGCTAAATAATTACGTAAAGCGAAAAATTATGGTAGCAGGGTGCGCGGTGGCAACGCGTCTCTTCGCCGGAAATGCCCGAGCGTTCTCGAAATCAATATCAGCGAGGCAGCTAGCCGAACGGACACACACGTTAGGGCACTCGTCGTTGCGAGTTGTCGTTGCGGTTGGAATGTTATTGTTTATCGCTGGAGATTTCACGTTGCATTTTTATGTTATTTTGTTTTGATCATTTCTTCAACCCTTTGAGGACTACTGGTTATCAGTGAAAACCACACTACTAATATCCACCCAATTATTTTCCTACGGGTTATACGTGGTAACCACGTTGTTTAATGTGCTGCCTACGTATCATTTTCACTCTGCTTGTCGATTGCAACGATTTTTGGTCAACTTTAGTGACATTTATGATGCCGAATTGATAGCGTTCCGACCATTTAGTTGGTTAGCATTAGTAACCACGTCCTCCAGGATAATCCTGTATATCCTGTATATCCTGTATATTTTTTGTTATTCAAATCTTATTTTTATATTCTTTGTTTATTCAAGTCTAATTTCAACTAAAACTCAACACATTTCTATAAAAAGATCTCATTATTTTCGAATTAATTTCGGCCTCAAAGGGTTAAAGTAATTTAATGATCTTCGTTGATTGTTTGTTTGGCGCTGACTCAAAATTAGTTACTTACATTAATTTAGGAGCTTTGTTATTGAGACTAGGAAAGGTTCATTTTATTTTTAATTTTTCAGTTTTTTTTCCGTCGGTTCAATTTTTTGTTGAAAATTTTTTTATTTTTTAATTTTTGTGGCTAAAATCTACTAATTGCCACCAACTTAATTTGGATACCTTCCAAAATACTTACTCAACCCATTAACTCTTATATACTATAACTATCTGGTTCCAGCGTCCGCGTTGAACTTTGTATTTTTTGTGGCGACTATTACAAATCCACTTGTCCCTTTGGGGAAATAATTTCTAAAAATACCGAAACACCTATTTTTTTATTTGTATCAAATACCCCCAAATACCATTTGTCATGATCCTAACTTCAAAACTAACTATACAGATTTCCAACCCCCTTTTACCCCTTTAGTTTGAATTTTCAACAACCCTGAATCATCTTTATTTGTGAAGAAGAGCCCAAATAATGATTTTCATGACTCTACTTTCAAACAACTGTACTTTCACTTCCACCCCCCTCCTCACCCACCTTTTCTCCCCTTTAGGGATGGAATATCAAAAAAATTATGCTGTCAAAATTTTAGCACTTAGGTCCAGTGGTTTTATCTGGGCGTTGATACATGAATCACATGAATCACACAGAATCGGTTCACAGGTGTAAAATCAATAAATCACCTCATTTTTCTACCCTTAGGGGTGTATTTTTTTCAAATTCTGTCGGGACCAACTTTCAAGCATACCCTCTACAGTAAAAAAGAATCATCCAAATCGGATAACCCAGTACAAAGTTATGCGTGGTAAAATAGGTTAAGAAGTTGAAATTCAGTGGGTGAACCAGCAATCATCCCCCTTTTTCTACCCGTAGAAGTTGAATTTTCCCTTGAATCCAAATGGGACTAATCATACATAAGGAAAAATATATACTTATCGACTAGAGAACCTTCTCCTTTTTTTCGTCGGTTAAAAATATCTGGTAATTGAATTGCAGGAGATTGCAGAATGACAGAATGTCTAAAAATCAATTTTTTTCTAGATCACTACTATAACAGGTGAATTCGTAATAGTTATATCAATCAATTTCAAGATGTGGTTATTCTAGTGGCCCCAGAAGTTTTCCATTGACATCCGCGGCTATATAAAGAGTATCGCTTCAATATAATCAAGTTACTGAAGATGACCTTTAGTTGTTTGAGAGATTTCATGTTGAAGTTGCTGATCGATAGAGAACAACCAAATGGGTCTGTTTCAAACCATGGGTTTTAGCATAGCTTGTTTCATGATTCATGTTACAAATGGAAAATCAAGGCCTTTCAACACCACCTACTCCTTCAGGATAATACCAGTTGTTTTGATTGCCAAAGTCACGAAATTCTCACTGAGGTATGTTTCCTGCAACTGCAAATATTCAAGGAGTATGACTCAATCATAATGTTATTTTTGAATACGTCAAATCCACCTGAGATGAATCATAACAACTCCATGACACAGATTTTTTTGACTTCAAACTTTCTCAAACCTAATGGACATCCCTCAGTGAAAAACTAACATAGATATTATGAGATAGAAATCGATTGAAAGAAAAAAAAACTTTAGATCATCCCCGACAGCTGCGCGTATTGTGAATATTTTAACAATGGTCATCTGGAGAAAAAATGTTCTATACCTATATGGCTATAGCGTCCCAAATCTAGTCGAAAAAATTTGTTAGGGATTGTGGGGGTCCGTATATTCGTCGCTGGAGGGACACCATCGATAATGATGGCGGTCGTTGACGAAAGCGGATGGCAATTTGGCTTAAGCAAAACTCAGACTGCTAACGGATTTTTTTGTCCACCACGCTTACGCTTCTGAAAAGACCAATATTTACATTGACAAATGGACTAATTCCAAGAAAATACGAAATTTTGATATGTCACGTCGTTTTTCTATCGACAAAAACGTCTGAATGTGTATTTTCTGGTATTTTTTCACTGTTGTCAAGAAAATTCATTCTTCATTTGCTTACATTGCTGTTGACATTTCAACATTTCTTGAATGTCAAGATTGAACACACTGCGGGTTTTGGTATTATTTTTGATATTATGCAATGAATTCAAGTGATCTGTTTGAAAATATGAACAGGATGTTCATAAAATCAGATGTGGAATCATCTGCGACTGAAAGATAAACTTTAGTCACTATCTTCCATCGTTCAAGATAACCTCTTGTGAATCTATTGAAAAGGGAAACATTCTCAATTGAGAAACAAGTGATTATAGATTTGGAAACTCTTCTAGAGAAGATACTGATCATCTAAACCAGTGAACAGAGTTGATTAAGGAAATCTATATGGCGTCAGTTCACCTATTTCTGTGATTCAAGGAAATATGAATTGCAGAGGGATACCAACTACCGAAATCAAGAAGTTGAAGACTGGCTGTGCAACAAACTTCAAGTGCACAGAAGACATGAACATTATTTGAAGTCAGTTCAAGAGGTAATATATTTTTTGATATTGAGTTTGAAATTCTAGAAATGCGAAGAAAAGCAACGAGATTTTCAGAGATAGAAAAGTCAGTGCAGCTGCTTATTACTATAAAATTTAATGATTGATTGGAAGATAATACCTGAAGGTCTTTAGATGGAATCTTTCCAATTACATCGTTGGAGTTAGATAGAGGGAAATGAAGGAGTCAACTGTTGTGTCTATAATTTTCAAGTAGAACTGAACAATAATGGAAGTCAGTCAGGACGTATTCAATATTTCAGAAAACTTGCCAAGGTGGTGATAAAAACTGTGCCGATACAAAATGGCTGATGCAAAACTTAGAAAATAATGCCCGGTTAAACTTTACCACAAAACTTATAAAAAAGCAGAATATAACTACCAACCGATTTCAAAACTTAGAAAATGATGCCCGGTTAAACTTTACCACAAACTCATAAATAATTTATATAGAATTTAGATGAAGGAATACTCTTGGAAAATGGAATAGATTGCCAGCAGAAACCTGTGGGTTGGATACTGAAAATTACTCATCATTCCAGTCGCTCTACAATAATTTTCCACATGGCCAAGGTAAGTGTCCAAGAGCTGATCAAAATTAGTCACTTAAGCCATATGTGCAGTTGAACAAGGAATATAATCCTAATTCAATTGGAAAATCCAGAGCTGTTGCTACGATAACGGCATCGGCTTCTGATATAATTATCGATTCAAAGCATGGACTTAATTGAAACATGTTCTTTCAATCATTGTGTTTTCAAGTGATTTTATGAAATAAAAAATTGCAATTTTTCGAACAGTGGTCTTGACGAATGTAACTCGACCTAATATTCTGGCAGCTGGATTTTGGGTATATAATATACTGAAGCATTGTTGCTTTAGAGCGAAAGCAGTCAACATCTGCATAAAAAATCCTTCGAGCTAAAGCGCTCTGGATTTTTATCTATTCAGATATGTCGTGCTATAGGCGAAATCACAAACTCGTAAATTTGCCTCACATGTGCTTTAAGTTGAAATACAGTAATAAAATATCATGTGTGCATAGTTTTTCCTAGAAGATATTGTGTAATATTCGGATAAACACTGCTCTAAAACCCTCAAATTCAGTGGAGATGAATGAGCGTTATTGCCGCTTCTTTTGACGTCGTATGTCCGATGATTTGGCATTAACTTGAAATGCCAGTGTCACTTTTTTGTGGAACTTCTGGAGAAATGTCATTCTGTTTCATCTCATGAATAAAACAGTACTCGTATCAGCATATGTGATATTGAATAGAAGACTTGTATTTGATAGCCGTTCTTCATTTACTTATTCTTGAATAATATGTATGTATACCGAGTGATACATAATAATTTTTTCGGCCTGCTCACATTGTTAAGAAATATGATGAATAACACTTGGCAAAGCTGTATATCCTGGCACTCTTGGTGATCGGCAGTGCCAGTGTCATTATTTTGCGGAACTTCTGAGGAAATATTATTCTGTTTTATCCTATGAATAAAACAAACTTGTGTCAGCATGTGTTAATTGAAATGAATACTTGAATTTGATACTGTTCTTGATTTAGTTATTCTTAAGTTATATTATGGATACCGAGTCTATATCATTACTTTTTCACCTGGTTACATTGTAAAGAAATATCATGAATAACGCTTGGCAACTCGGCGATCAGCATAGTTCTGAACTTGTTACGTCACATTCTGGCGCGGTTCCCGCAGTGTTCAAACAGGAACATTTCTTAATTTTTTTTTCTTAATCGAGAAAAAATCCAACCGTTTTTTATCGTTCTGGATATTGTGATATTTTTTCCAAAAATCAGTGATGCCTATTGCTAGACGACAATGCTTCCATATACTATATTGCCAACATTTTTAGCAGGCCAAATATAAGGTTTTGTTAAATTGTATATGAAAAAATCGGCATTATTCAACAAAAATCAAAACATGGGTAACCTCCTTCAAATTCTTTCAGTTGTTATAATTGTAGCATGTATACGGGAAATGTATATTCATTTACCCTCTGAAATACCTATTGAAGGTATATTGTACATGCGGTCTTGAATGTTACTATATCAAGTTCAAAATATAGCGACAAAACCTTTTTGTTGTGATTATTTTTTGACATTTCTAGAATCAATGAAAATTTCAATTCGAATCATTCATGTCATTTTGGCCAATTAAAACATATTATAGTGAGAATAATCTACCTAGAAAATTGCCGCGGGAATATTTCGAGGCATTTTGTTTTTATTCTTTGACAACCTATATTTTTGATTTGACGTCTGTCATCAATTCACATGAAAAGTGGCAAAATGAATCAAAACCGGTTAAGTTCATTATATCATTTTGCGGGGAAGAGTGTTTGTGATCGTAAATTCAAAAAATAATCTACAGAATACCACACGAGAGTTCGATGAATAATTCTCCAGATTTCTTTCTCAAACTTGTTGCCATTTGGCAATAGCCATTCGAGCCGTCGGGCTCTCATGTCTATTGCCTGGCAACAAGTTTTCGAAAATCTGTCGAATTATTTTAAACTTGATTCTCGTACTCTTGTGGTATTACAACTGAAAATTACCCATATACATATGTTAGTTGGTTTATCGCATTTTGGAGGGTTGGTAACAGAGATAAACAAAAGAATTGCTGTTTTTCTAGTTTTCTGAGGTGGAACATATTTCTCACATCGTAATATTCTTCATCCATCGACAAGTAAGGGGCAACAATTTCAAGTGATATTTCTGACCAGTAATAGCGACTTCCTTCAGTAGGGCTGCAGAATTCGATTCATGTTTCCATTGAGAAGCTTGAAGGAGGAGTTGTGATCTCTTTTCTGCTATCCATACACATTTCATTATTTTTACAACAACTTGTGTTTTTACTGGATGGAAATGTTCACAAATAATTAGCCTATTCCAAAGACCAAGGCGTGCAGTTTTTTCGCATTTTCCTCCGGTGTTCGTCCCTTCATCGTTCGATTCGGTGGTTGAACTTTGTCGATATCGAAACTTTCGGCCAGAATTGGAACGTTAATTATAAATTACTGTGGTGTTCATGATGTGTGAAAGAGTTTAACGCCTATTCCCATGGATTATTATCGACAAACTGGCGAAAGTCAATGAGATTTTTTCATTAGCACTATCACTCCATAGAAGTCCTAAATGAATATACTGCAATATTCGATTTTTTATATCTATAAGATATTCTTACATAAAATAAATGAGATTTGTTGTGGTATTGAAACTCACCCACTGATATTGTACCGTATTCATCTCCTCAGTTGGATAAAAGGACTGGCATTGTAGTCGGTTGAGCATGTAGAGGTGAGTTCATGTGTTTGAACTGAGGTGTTTGGTTAAAAATATCAATTTGGTTAGCAAATGTTTAACTGGGCGCCACTTGAAAATCAATAAATGATTAGTATCTTGTTTGAGTCAAGAATAAAAAATAGGATTCATTATGACTTCACTTCAAAATTCAAAAATCAGAGCTGAGGTCTCTCTAAACATTTAAAATTATGATTCACTCTCTTGAATTGATTAGAAAACAATGATAAAGGCCCTAAAAAGTCAAAAACTATGTACATATACTTACCCAATTTGTCACTGTCAGGACATGAACAATCATTTGCAAAGCGTGGATATAAAAAGTGTAAGAAACTACGAAATTATGAAAACTGAAAACTGAATGATCTCTCACGTTATTCAGAATCAGTTTGATAGTTTGCCATTACCTTCCAATAAGACTCCAGCTCAAATAACGTAATATCGTCACTGTGTGTAAATATGTGAATTGACTGAAATTTGGGAGGGGGTTATTATGTAACACAATTCACTAATATTTGAATATTCCTGAGAAGCGCTCGCTCAGTACTGTGCGTATGCTGTAAAGCATGTATATACAGGGTGTTTCATAATTGAATGCTGATCCTGAAGGGCGATAATCCTTGGATGATTTTGAGATAAAATTCTTCATATGAATATAGGTCCGCAACCGCTTTATTTCCGAGATAAAGGATGTTGAAATTTAACAAAAAAATCAGTTCTTCCCCAATATCTCTGAAACCGTTTTGGATTTTTTTTTCAATTTTGGTACATGTATAGTACGCATAAAAATATTTTTTTCCATGATAAAGGATTTCTTCTTCATCAGTGGCGTCCCTGTTAACATACCCTGTCATATTTTTGATCAAAATAATGATACGCCACTGTCTTTTTCACAAATAAATATTATTTTTGTAATTGTTCTCTATAAAAATGGTCTCTTGCCTTTTTTCGTCAGGCGGATGGTTTTCGATTTAGAAAATAAAATATGGTCATTTGCTTGTCCCTATTCGAATTTTTCTCTTAGTCTTGATTTCACAATTGTGGTATCCAAAGGATCTAGGCAAAATTTCCATAATTTCATGGTAACTATTATTTAGTTTTTGTATTTCGCATAAAAATAAATTTTTTATTTTTAAAAACATAAGTATTATGAACAAAAAATACCAAAATCAAATTAACTGTTTAAAATGTCTGCCTCCTGCGAGTATGCTCGCTTCAACCCTCCTTGTCATTGACTCGCGTACTCTTTGGAAAATTCCTGGAGTATTCGTTATTACTTCACAGGAAACTATTACGCGGTTTCGCAATTCTATCTCAGTTAGAATTGGTTGACTGTACACCAAAGTCTCAAGATGTCCCCAAAGAAAATAATCAAGACTGTTCAAATCTAGGGATCTAACTGGTCTTGATTCTGTTCCCCTACGACCTATCTAGCGATTATGAAAGTTTTGGTTTAAATATTCGCGTGCCAGAGCACTGAAATGAGCAGGTGCACCATCGTGCATAAACCACATGCGATTTCGCATTAAAATATGAACATCTTCCAACAGAATTGGGGAAATTATTTTCAAGAAATCGGCGATAATTATGTCCATTCAATCTGCGTGGTAAAAAAAAAGGTCCAATTAGGTAATCTCCATTAATTCCAGCCCAGACATTCAATGAGAACTGCTCCTGGTGATGAGATTTTACGATTGCATGCGGATTTTCCTCGGCCCAAAAATGACTATTATGAAAATTCCTGATCCTGTTTTAAGTAAAACCAGCTTCGTCCGTGAATAACATTTCCCTGTCAAATAAAGGATTTTCGGTGACCTTTTGGAGGAACCATAGGCAGAAATTCACTCGTAATGGAAAGTCTCGAGGAAGTAGAGCCTGAACCCGTTGACTGTGATAGGGATATAATAAATAATCATGAAGAATCCTCCATACTAGAATATGGGCGATATTCAAATTATTGGCAACTTGCCTCGTACTTAATTCAGGATTTTCGTCAACTGAATTTGAAACAACTACCTCAATTGCTGGAGTTTCTGCAGTCCGATGTACTCCTTTCAAGTGATGATTTGTCTCAAAACTTCCTGTTTCACATAACCTTATGTGGGTGCTTGAAATCGTTCGAGCATCAGAAACCATTCTATTTTGGAAGCGATCTTGATACAGTTGCCTGGCTCCATATGCGTTCCCGTCAGCAAGCCCATGCAAGTAATGCATGTCTGCTTATTCGGTATTTGTAAAATTTACCATGTTGTTTTTTTAATAACCAAGTTTTTATAACGTGAATAATATCACCTAAAGAAGTGTCAAAATTGTTTATGTTGAAAACAACGAAATATGTACTCAGTATACTAGATGTTTCTAGCCCACAAGATAATCCTATTACTCTTCAACGGCTGATTTCGAATAGGGACAAGCAAATGAATGTATTTTATTTTCTAACTCGAAAACCATTTGCCGGACAAAAAAAAAGGCACAAGACCATTTTTATGAGAAGATAGAGAACAATTACAAAAATAATATTTATTTAGAAAAAAAAAACACAGTGGCGTATCATTATTTTGATCAAAAATATGGCAGGGCATGTTAACAGGGGAAAATTAAGGAATCCTATATCATGATAAAAATGTATTTTCAAGCGTACTTTGCATGTACCAAAATTGAAAAAAAAAGTTAAAGCGGTGTCAGAGATATTGGGGATGAATTGATTTTTTTATTAAATTTTAACATCCTGTATCTCAGAAATAAAGCGGATGCGGACCTATATTCATTTGAAGAATTTTTCTTAAAATAATCCAAGTATTATCGTTCTTTAGGATCAGCATTCAATTATGAAACACCCTGTATATATATATATATATATATATATATATATATAATCAATTTGAGTTCATACTAAAGAATGATAAAAATAATGGACTAACCCCACGAGAAGTAATTCCCAATATCCGTGAGCCCAAAAATTATCGGTAAGATCAACCACAAAAAAAAAGCTGCATCTTCTGCCAGAAGTGTCCATCAGATTTATCTCATTTGGAAATGTTAGGTTTCCTATAACCTCACAAAAAAAAATTGTCCCAGAAGACCAACCAAGCAATCAACTCTATGAAAGAAATGCACAGTGGAAATGTTTTTAACTTACCTCTCTTGAAGGGGTTTCAACTGAAAATATTTGAATCACAACAATTAGCTACACCCAAGCGTCCCATAACGACAGTGAATTTTCTATTTCACAATCTAATTCCATCGGCTAGGCTAGTCTTCTGGTTAGTCGGACTTCATGCCAGGACACTCAAATACTTATATTGGATTCATCCTTCTCAAAACTGCCAACGAAATAAGAGAAGCTATCGCTCGTTGCGCGAGTTCAACAAATTAGCAGGCGTGGAAATAAAAAATGGGGCGCTATATATCATTAACCACTGATATCACAGTGGAAAAATCAGTTTTTCCATGGGTATGGAGAAGTCGGGCCTAGGGCAAACCAAAAGCCCCGTAATTATCTGATCTAAAACAGAATAAAAAATGTGGTGTATTTCACCTCCTTTCCACAAAACCAGCATATGTCCAACAAATCATCCAAGCTTTAGACAATTGTTGCCCCAGAAGTCATCTATTTGAAATCCACTGAAAAATACAATTTAGTTTTACTATTTATTTGGCTAATAAATGGGTAACAAATAGAATTGAAAGTGTTTTTTTCAGTTTCATGGCGAACGGCAAATCATATTCAAAGAATAGCTCATAGTTTTTCAGTTTTACACTATCAATCAATACCAATCTTTTCATCGCTATTGACACAAGATTTGCAAAAGGAAGCCGAGTTATTCGTACAAAAATGGCATTTTCCTAACTGTTGCAGGGTTTCAGACGCCAAACATAAACGAATTTTTTGTTCCATACGGACTGGATCATTGAATTTTAACAATATTTTTTCTCCATGGTATTACTTGTAATTTTCGATACCACCTACAATTCATATTAATAGGTGTTGGATCCTATGGTAAAGAGGTAACAATGGAATCTTTGACAAGAGCAATATTGAAAAATATTTAGAAGTGGAAATATGTTTCCACCTCCTTGTAGCCTACCAAACTCAGATTTCGAGGTGCCCTTTGTTTGAGTAGGTGACGGAGCATTTCAATTGAATACACGTCTGATGAAACCCTTTTTCAGACCAGCTGCACGTTCTCGTGATCAAAAAGCTATTTTTAATTATCGTCTTTCCAGAGCCAGGAGAATTTCTGAAAATTCACTTGGCTTAGGCCCTTTTTTTATGAATAAATTAACCAACGGTTAGAATATACTTTTTTTTACGTTTATTGATAAGCAATAGCACATTCTAACCATTGGTTAATTTATTCCTAGTATAACCGGAGGTGAAAATACTGTCTCAAATTTTTCGCATATTCCACACGCCCCTTTGCTTTGAAGTCAGAGACAACTGATGATCCAATGATTGTAGCATGTTGTCTACATAGGTATTTTCCTTAGAGATGTATATTTAGAAGTTCAAAATAAGCATTACTGCGAATTTGATCTTATCGAGCAACCATCATCTGACAATACTATTCCGTTGGCTAGAATGGGAGGTTTTGCAAATACCGACGGATTTTCTCCGGGAGATTTATCATGAATTACTTTATGGGGACGCAGGATCTACCTAGAAATGAATCTATATATACATCTCTAATGGAATAATGTTAAAAATCAGAATAATGTGTTTAGTTTAATATAGTTGATATCTCATCTGATCTTCTTAGATACTCAGCAACCTTCTTCTATGCATTATCTTCAACTATTTGGTTTTTATATAAGGGATTTGCCGAGTAAAATAATATAGGGGATATCGATACAAATTCTACTCACTCACTTCATTCTTTACAAACACAAATCACAAAAAACACTACCCTCCTCTCCGGTGCGACTGCGTCTAGACTGTCCGAGAAGAGGTACTGGCGCAACTACTGGTCCCGTTCTGCGTCAGACGCATAAAACGCATAACGGCAGACACACGAAAAAAAATTACTTTAAAGTTACGCATATGGTCGATGCAACTTAGTGTTTCCTCTCGCGCGTCCATCGTGTGCGATCTTTGGTAGAAAGTCGATAATTTTTTATGGTAAAATAAAAATTATGATGGGTGTTAAAAACAATATCTTATTGTACCTACTATTGGACGAAATCGAAGAAGAGGAGGAAACAATGTTGAAGAAATCAAACGATGGCGATAAAATTCTGAAGCTCAATCCCATGTTTGAAAAGAGATCTAGAAAGGTATTTCTTAATCCTGATAAATCAACATTTTTCGAAAGGTGAGAAAAAGATTTGGGAAGTTATCAGGCATAACATTGGGATATGCCAAGTAAAATAAGCAAGGAAACTTCGATACAAATTCTACTAATTTTTTGCATTTTGTGAATGAAAATAACACTTCGGCGTATCATCCATAATATAGGTGAATTTTTACTCTTCACAAACACAAATAACGAAAAACTCTGAACTTAATCTCCCTGTGGCTGCATCTAGTCTGCCTGAGAAGAGGTACTGACAGAACCACTGGTCCCGTTCTACGATAGACGCACGGAACGCATAACAGCGGACGCGTGAAAGAATATGATTACATTTAATCTCCATTGTTGCATAAATCTGCGTTAGCCGCAGAAAGTCAGCTGCATGCGATTTATAGAAAACGTACCTCAAACGTAAATGGTAAAATAAAAATTATGATGGGTGTTAAAAACGTTCTCTTATTGTACCTACTATTGGACGAATTCGAAGAAGAGGAGGAAACAATCTTGATGCAACTAAACGATAGCGATGGAAATTGTTGATGCCCAATCCCATGTTTGAAAAGAGATCTGAAAAGATACTGTTTCATCCAGATAAATCAACATTCTTCGAAAGATGAGAAAAAGTTTCGAGAATTTTTCAGGTTCAGCATTGGGATTTGCCAAGTGATATAAGCAAGGAAACTTCGATACAAATTCTACTAATTTTGCGTCTTCTGTGAATGAAAATAACACTTGTGTGTTGTTATCATCCATAATATACGTGAATTTTCACCCTTCACAAACACAAATAACAAAAAAAACTCTGCACCTACCCTCCCTGTGGCTGCGTCTAGACTGCCTGAGAAGAGGTACTAACGCAACCACTGGTCTCGTTCTGCGTCAGACGCACGAAACGCATAACGGCAGTCGCACGAAAAAAAATGATAACATTGCACTGACCTTCGTTAGACGCAGAGCGTCGGCTGCATTCGTTTCAAAGTAAACGTACCTCGAAGGTACTTTCCTATGAAACGGCTGACGCGTGCGGCACAAGTTTGTGTTTTCTTTTGCGCGTCAGTCGTGTGCGACCTTTGGTAGAAAGTGCATAATTTTGTGTGGTAAAATTATAATTTATTATGGGTGATGAAAACGATCTCTTATTGTACCTATTATTGGAAGGAAATCGAAGAAGAGAAGGAAACAGTGTTGATGCAACTGAACAATTGCGATAAAAATTGCTGAAGTCCATCCATAAAATTTCACATTTTCATTATTTTTAGATCTTTGAATTCTTCCAACATACCAACATCACGAATGGAACATGATATCATTTTTTATTAAATACCTCAGTATTTCAGAAAATCTCCGACGAACTTAAATACTCTGCATACCCTGAAAAATATAGTGTGAATTCAAACCCAACAATAATACACAGAGCAAAACTAATTTATCCCATTCCGTTATGCAAATTGACTTATTTACAGATTTTATATATTTATAGAGCCATTTCGATCGTTCCTTGTATAGAAAATTGCATCCACAGAGGTCATTCCGCAGTCAAAGTCATATTTATTTCTAGTTGTTTTTTTTGGAATATGATTGAAATGGAACGTAATGATTTCATATAGTAGCTACATTTCATTATGAGAGTGTATCATACACGTTGTTGTGAACCAATTCCAAATTGATCCCAATCCATCAGTTCTCTCACTCAGTATTGATGTTTTCTCTTCCTTCTGTTTTCGATATTTCAGATAATGAAAAATGCCCAGCAATAATATCGCCGAACCCGATAAAGTGACAAAGAATAAGTCATAAAAATAAATGTCAAACCTTATCAGGAGGCAGCAAAAAATAATGTTATTGGGTCACAGCTTTCTCCGAACATTCATAACTCAAACCCAGTTGATCGAAAAACGATATCTAGAAACCATTTTAACTTCCTGAACGGTCAATTGAACAGAGTTCCTTGGCTCGCAACGATAATATTGTACTTGTTCGTTTATCTCTCGACTACCTCAACAAACGCGGGTTTTCATTTCGGCAGAAAATATCAACGATTTTCCAGCTATTCTACTACAAAACAAAACAGATTGCGCGGCCAGTCCGAAAGGTAGATTCCAGGATTTTTGATTGATTCTGAAATTTCTGACGAATAATGTGTGCAGAAAAAAAGGACATAATTTATTTCGAAAGAACAAACACCATTTCTGTGTTTGTATAAATCTTAAACTCTACGATCAAAAGTTGGAGGAGGATTGGAATCTCCCAGGATGCTTTTCAATGTTTCTATATAATATGAATCAAATCACAAGAAAGTATTAAAAAAATGGTTTCCTTCCGCTTTGATCCAACCATAGAATTCCATAAAACAAAAACTCACCCAGTTATTTAACAAAAGCACACAAGGATACAGACAGTAGTAACTCCAGTTCCCATCGCAATATCGCTTCGAAAAATAATCATTAATAGTTAAACTTGAATTTCGAAAAAAAAAACATCCAAGAAAATAATTCTTGAACACATCGACTGATATGGTTATTTTCTGAATATAGGAAAAATATAACCATTGAAAAAAAACTCGGGAAAGAATTCAATACACAATAAAGCCAATGAATGAATCGTTTACCTTGTTGGTTGATTCCATAACCTTTAAATGAACTCTAGATAATAAATATATAAAATAATGCAAATGTTGAACCCAAAACAAAACTCACACTTGTCATACCCCTCACTCCAACGCGCTGAGTCACGACCGACTTCTACGACTTAACTCCCAACTTACTCTAAATCTAACTATTTGAATTTTTCTTTTCCCATTCTCATAATCTTCTCCTACCTAGGCAACTGTATTGTTGAATCGATATAAACTCCCCCTTGTTCATTCGATGACTTGTTCCTTAAGGTTTTTAAATTAAACGCAGAAATGCTCACCATATGGATTTCATCTTCAGAATATTCATTTTTTTTCGTTTCATCCGTCGAGACAACATTCCTCGCGAATATAAATTCGTTTCAATATACTTTTCCCAGAGATTAATATCATTCCTTGGAAATCACTTTCTAGAAAAAATCCATATATTCCTATAGGCAAACTGTTACCACTGGACACTAACACCAACAGATGTTAAACAAAGACTAGAGTCCTCAAAACTATGGAATGAAACGAAACCCAGAATGAAACCATGTCATTTCCATTGCATTGCCCTGAATTTGCCTATTTTGGAGATTGTAAGGGAGCCGGTATGGCTCTCGAGCCTCTCCGTACCTCGACCTATAAGGTCTTTCCTACATTAGCCTTCATATATTCAAGACCCGAGTCTTCTTGCGAAGCGTGTCAGTTTCCTGGGAGCCAAGTTCCTGACATTAATGAAACACCTTCGAAGAACTCAAGCCTTTCGCGAAACAGCTCTTGGCAGTCGCAAAGCAGGTGTTCTGCAGTTTCACCAAAGTTCTCGCAGTAACGGCACAGTTCAGTGTCTGATCTATCCATTTTTCTGATGTGATACCTCAGAGGACAATGTCTGGGGAGCAGTTCCGTTACCAGTTTCGAGTTTTCTTGTCCAACTCGAGAAGCTGTATAGCTTCCTTTAGCGATGGGCTCAGAGGCTTTTTGCGTGTCTTTTTCCTGGAAACTTAATCGAGTAGGTTTTGAATTGGTCAGATTGCCAGCGCCGAAACTCTTCCTTGATGCAGGAAATTGAGTAATACCCCTTCCTTGGCAAGGCTGTCCGCTTCTTCATTGCCTTCGATTCTCACATTCATAGTGACCTGATTGATCGTAGCCAGTTGTCTTAGCGAGTGTTTGCAGTCCCAAGTCAGTTTAGACTCACGAGTGTGTGACTTTAGAGCTTCTGGTTCTGCTTGACTGTCTGATAAGATATAAAATTTCACTCCCTGGAGGCATTCTTGGAGGAAAATTTCTAAAGCATGGGTTTCTGCTTGAAAAATTGTTGGAACTTTGCCTAAGGGTTTTGAGAGGCTAGAATTAGTTACTCCCACTCCAACCCTTTTGTCCATCCTGGAACCATCAGTATACCATTCTGATGCATTCCTTCCCAGTTGAGGCCCATTCTTGCAGTGGCGGAAGGTTTAACATTGCCTCTTATGATCAGTAAAGCACGTGATTATTGCCCTTATGATGTCTACGCTAAGCGCTGCACTTTCTGCAGCTTGATTTGTACCGAGTACTGTTGGGTTTTGGCCACCATACTAATGAAGCGTAGGTGACCATGGGTTTGATAATCGTTCGATATAACCAGAATATCATTTTCGGTTTCAAACACCATGTCTTGCCAAACACTCTGCGCACGTCCAGGTTGGAGCTGTAGCCTTGAAAATGATGTTATTGATATCACTGTTCCATGTTGGTCTTTGGTCGATTATAACGCCCAGTTAATTGACTTCCTTGGACTTCCTATCATATTTGACCCTAATAGTGACATCGGCGTAATCTTGAGTCGTTATTCCAGATTCATGCAGCTTCACTGTCAGCCTTATCCACGATCAGTGACCACAGTCAGCAAAGGCGACAAACCGCTTTCTCTCCGTGATATATATACAGAGTGGGGCACCCCATACGACACGGTCCCTGTAAACCAAACCATTAATTTTTTCGGGAATTTCTCCATTTCATTATATGTATATTGATTAAGGCTACAGAAGGAAATCATCTTGGAGTCTACAGGGTGGCTCAAGAAAGTGTGACATATCAAAGTTGTGTTTTTTTAAATGTAACACCCTGTATTCCGTTACACTTTTGAAAAGGCTGGGAAAAAATCATATGTTTTCAGATAGGGTACTATCTACCTAACTATAACCGTTCTCGAGTTATTGATTTTTTTATGAAAATGCTAGGTACAATTGGAAACTAAATAACATCGAAATGTATGGAAACCATCCCTTCTGACCAAACATGAAAGAGGTTTTGGGCTATTGATTTGGATAAAACCCGTTTCTCAATATTATACAGAATGTTCAAAAGTCATTGTCACTTTTTTATAATTTCGGCCAAAGATAACTTCGTTATTTCAAATAGGACACCCTGTATTTTTTGGCTCTGAACAATATAAAATTCATTTATCTTTCATTTCATATTGGTGTTCCCTATACCCAACCTGAATGGTTTTTCGAATATTGGCTTTTTCAAATAGTAGTTCTTATTTCAATGCATTCTTTGAATCAAGATAGCTTTGGAAGGACTTTTATTCAACTTGTTGGAAGAATTCCTCTTGACAGTTATTGTGTTTTACGTTATTCAAAATATTCACTGAATTATTAGCGACGAAAATGAAAAGTTATCCCATTCAAGAGCGGATAGATATGATTTTAGCGATTGGTGAGTGTTAAGAGAATTGCCTTTTTGCGTCGAGGGTGCATGCCCAAAAATATCCAGACCGGAATCATCCAAAAAAGATGGTTTTCAAACGATTGCTACATCAATTCCATAGGCCTGGAAGTGTAGCTTATGAAAAGGCAAATAGACCAAAACCTATCATTGGAAATGAGGAAAATGAATTTCTTATTATGGGATCGATCATAGAAAACCCTCATACGAGTCAACGTAAGATCGAGAAAGATACAGGGATAAGCAGACGGAGCATTTATAGGGTAATAAAAAAATACAAATTCCACCCGTAGATGCACTAGGAATTATATGAAATAGACATCCATCGACGAATCGAGTTTTGTCTATGGGTTCTGGACAAGTTGTGAGGGTGAACATTTTTTAGATTCCATTTATTTTCTGATGAATCTACTTTTCATAACAATGGCTTAGTGAACAGAAACAACTCCCATTATTATAGTGATGTGAATCCTCATTTTTTCCGCACTCTGGATCACCAGAATAGATGATCCGTTAACGTGTGGGAAGGAATTATAGGTACACAAGTTATAGGACCATACTTTTTTTATGGAAACTTGAATGGTCAAAAATGTTTACGAATGATCTGCCTGAGCTCCTGGAGAATGTGCTAAATATCAGACAACGGATGTGGTGACAATTGATGGAGCCCGGCATATTTCAAATTCAGTGTCAGACAGTTTTGAATATGCGCTTCCGGAAAAAAATGGATTGGGAGGGCAGGACTAAAATTGGCCAGCGAGATCACCAGATTTGACTCGCCTCGATTTTTTCCTAGGGGGATACTTGGAGAATGGGGTTCACGACACTCCTCCAACCACACAGAAAAATATGAAGGAGAGAATAAGGGCTGCTTTCCGAAGAGTGACGCCTCAAATGTTATTAAATGTTAAGAAGTCTTCCATAGAGAGAGTGGCTCTTTGTATTCAACAGGATGGTCGTCATTTCGAGCACGTATTAGAATTAAATACATTCGTGTTTCATATTTTGTTGTTGTTTCAGTTGAATAATAAAAGAAATTTGTATAGTCTGTTTAATGAACTACTGTCAGAATATGAATGTGAATGATATCATTTTAGTGAACAGTAAATATTTTCGATGAAGTGAAGTATAACAACTGTCAATGAGAATTCTGTGAGCAAATCAAATAGATGTCGTTTCAAAGCTATCCTGATTCAAAGAATGCATTGAGATAAGAACTACTATTTGAAAAAGCTAATATCTGAAAAACTATTTAGGTTAGGTAGGGGGAACCTCAATATAAAATAAAAAATAATTGAATCAGATCAAAAAATTACAGGGTGTTCTATTTGAAATAACAAAGTTATCTTTATCCGAAATTATAAAAAAGTGACAATGATTCTTGATTCTGTATAATATTGAGAAACGGGTTTTATCGAAATCAATAGCCCAAAACCTCTTTTATTCTAGGTCAGAATTCGAAGGGATGATTTATATACATTTCGATGTTATTTAGTTCCCAATTGTACCTAGCATTTTCATAAAGAAATCAATAACTCGAGAACGGTTATAGTTAGGTACATAGTACCTTAATTGAAATAACATTATTTTTTCCTGACCAATTCAAAAGTATAATGAAATACAGGGTGTTCCATTTAAAAAAAAAAACTTTGATATCTCACACTTTTTTGAGACACCCTGTAGACTCCAAAATGATTTTTTTCTGTAACCTTAATCAGTATATATATAAAGAAATGGAGAAATTCCCGAAAGAATCAATGGTTTAGTTTACAGGGACCGTGTCGTATGGGGTGCCCCACCCTATATATATATATATATATATATATATATATATATATATATATATATATATATATATATATATATATATATATATATATATATATATATATATATTTTATACGCGAGACCCCCCTAGTAGGTGTTCATCCATCCAAGTATTGTTCGCGCTCAGCCGTGCTCAACTTCACGACACATTAAGAGAGTACTTATTCGATTTTATTGTGATAAAAAGGTTATGATTATCATGAGATGAGTATAATCATACATTGTTCCCCAAGAGCCAACGATTGAAAACAAAAAATTAGTCGTATGCCACGTTCAAAAAACAATATGCGTTGTTACACTTCAATCAATCAATCAATCGATGACCCAATGAAAGAAAAGTAAATATTGTGGGAAATTGTTACTGTAAATGCTCCATGAGAGTACTTTGCATACGCGACAGTTACTTTACATAGGCGACAGAGGCATGAACGCAGGAAATTATATAATATTTGTGGAATCTTTTGGTTGAAATTAACATAATTTAGATTTCAATCTCAACATCATGAAATTCACATACTGAAACCATTTTTCTGAGAAATGCTCACTGGTTAACTGAAATAATTCTAGATTATTCCTGCTAACCAAATTTTTTTTTGAATTTTCAGCTCTCTAGGACATCAGGTAAAGTACGTCATTATTTCCCAATCAATAATTACCAGAGGGTGTATCAATAATTAGCATCGTGAATCTGAATAATGGATAGATAGTCAAATCTCATTTCTCATTTTTCGACTAATTCAATCAACTGATATTTCAGGGGGCATTCATTTCTTTAAAAGTTTGGAATATGGACGGTGGTGATTTTCAATCCCTATTTTCTACTCTTAAAAAACAAAAGAGGAAACAATTTCGATTCTTCGATTTTATACCACATTATACCAAAGACAAACCTCTTCAGGCCCAACCTCACGGCCACGTGGTTTGTGGTGAACGAGCCGCGGCCACACGGCGAATAAAGCGGTTTGTTTGCCCGCGACTCGACAATAACAAGGCCCTGGCAAACAGACCTGAATCCAAGCTTTGAGCAGGGAAAGATCTGGTACACAGACGGATCTGAGATGGAGAATGGTGCGTGAGCAGGAGTGTTAAGGTCCGATTCAGCTACTCACTGGGTACTCACACATCTGTATTTCAAGCAGAGGTCTACGTTATCCTCCAATGCGTGAAGGAAAATAATAGGAGAGCAATAGTAGAGGAAGAGATCCACATTCTCTCAGACAGTCAGGTAGCACTGAAAACTCGAGTGACGTCCCAACTGATGTGGACCTGCAAAGAGGAACTGAAAATTCTAGCAGAATAAAACCGCGTCAATCCGATTCTGGTGCCAGGACATTTGCAGGAAATGAACACGCCGAAGGATCAGAAAACAAACCAGGTCCAGGACAGACCCTCGAGGTACCGAAGCACACGGTTCGGGTGCCTGTAGAAGACTGGATCCAGAAAAAACACAAACAACACTGGAATGGCATCCCAGTAAACAGACACGGAAAAGAGTACATCAGAGGCGCGTGCCGGAAAAAAACAGTCCTGCTTACTATAAACAAGGAATAACTGAAAATCCTTATGGGGCTCATTACTGGACACGCGCCAGTAAGAGAGAACCGTAATGAAATGGCACTGTTCAACGGCGACCTAACATGCAGATTATGCGGCAAGGAACCAGGAACAGTATTACACATACTGTGCGACTGCGGGGATTTGGATCGCAGAAGACAGTCAATATTCAAGCAACAAATCGGTGAACCGAGACTGTACAGCACCCTTTCAGTAATGGACATGTATAAACTTATGCAGGGCACGAAATCACTACAATGGGTGCTGTAAAAGATAACAACAGGCAAGATACAATGGGCCAGTAGGCCCAGGTGTCGTCGGAGGTCTTGACCAAATGAGCCAACTGGGTGGAGGATTGAGTGGGTAGCGCGGAAGTGAAGGGGAATAGAGAACCCAAAACTCAACAAGCGAGTCTCACATAACCTTACCGTACTGCAATGAAGCCTCCGAGAAACAGGGTGAAATTTTGAGTAACCAGCCTCAGTCCTGTGCATGTGATACCACAGCCGAAGAGGAAAGGAAAACAACTCCTGTCCTTGGTTTTTTTCATGGTACTGGAGAGTATTGAATTCCGAGCGTAATACAGGATGGGTCCTGACAAACAACAACAAAAATGAGTGGCATAAGGGTCATTCAGATAAACCTCCGCCATTGTAAGTTGACCACCTTTCCAAAAGAAAAAAGACTCCTTCACCAAATTGGATATTTCCATTGGCTCTACGGATTATGGTAATATTGCGATTTTATTATTTGTGAAAAAGTTTCTTACTCACCTTTCGAAACTACTATGCAGAAAACTTCAGCAAGATGGTAAAACTGAAAAAAAAAAGTAGGTTTAATTGGCGTCTTGAAACAGTCAATCAAAAGTTATCAGATAGATATAATGAAAGCATTTTCATTCAATGAGAATTGTATTCGCATATCGCACCTCATTTCTCATTTGTATTCCAGCGTTTCTGAACAAAACCTCGACACCCATACATTCATTCAATGGCTACGATTGATATTAGGAAGACTAGTTTCCACATTGTTCACTTCGAAAATCCATTATACTGTTCTGGGGTTTGTGTTTATTGAAAATACTGAACGATTTATACTTTACACTTCAAAATTACAACACGTGATTGAATGAAAAATCATTTCAGTCCACAACTACGATACAGCACGACACTGTATCTGATCAGTTTGTACCTTGACGATAATGAATTGGTAATGACTGAATTCGCCAGTTGGGCTGACTCCTATACCGGGTGTCAACGAATCTATTAGACAAGTCATAACTTCTAGAATATTAGGTGTATTAAAATGAGATTTGGTATAGGTAAATGGTATGTAAAGAGGAGAGTTTTCAAGGAATTTTCATTTTCCGGTCACTTCCGGTTTCACCGGGAATGATCCGGTTTTGAATTTTCAAATAGAACTCCCTGTATATTTTAACATTTTTGGATTTCTGAGTCTGCTATCTTAAATCTTAAATTTATATATTAAACAAATTAAAATGGATATTCAGGCTATTAACTTATATATGCGAATTCATCTTCACCATTCTTTATTTTGTTTTTTTTTATTTTTTTATCTATAATTAAATTCAATATTTATGTCAACTTTATACAATATTTTAATTTTGCTTTGAATATATTTTCTCCACATACAAGCAACATGTGATGCTTCTGTGGTTTCTACCATGTTTATTCAGCTTATGTATTACCTTCTTGTTACCTTTTGTGATCTGAACCTGAATAAACATTATTTATTATTATTTATTATTATAATTCTGGATCAGAATATGACATTCTGGAGAGTTTCCACGCCTACTTCATTTTTCAGAGTCACTTTTAATTTTGCATCTAGGTGGCCATGATCGGACGTAAACTAATCTGAGGATCCTCAGGAGAAGTCAGAAAATTACAGTTGCAAAGTAGAAGAGAATAATTCTACGGGCATTTAGAAGTATAAAGCCTCAAATGTTACCAAACGTGTTGAGAGAAACAATTGAACGAGCTGAAATATGTCTTGAACAAGAAGGAATACACTTTGAGAATTCACTACAGTGAGAGTAAATAAATTATTATCCATGGCACACTTGAAAAAACTAAATAAATCATTAACCAGTATTTTCCATAGTAATATTTAATTTAAGTTCTTATTTTTAATTCAATCGCAAATAAATTAGTATCGTCAAATTCGTCGGAAAATCAGTTTTTCGGAAGTTGTTTAAAAAAATTGTCGCCATTTGAAAAATAATAGTTTGTCACGAAAATGTAGTTTTTCCAACTTGTTTTATTCCTATCTAACGTACTAGTCACTGAAAACTTTGCGATTGTAATTTTCTGACAACACCTGTGGTCCTTAATTAGTTTACGTCCGATCATGGCCACCTAGATACATTATTAAAAGTTACCGTAATCGTGGGCTACTTTGGCCCTGGAGTCCTTCTTTGGTCCAAAGTAAAAACAAAATAAAACGTCCTGTAATTACCTTCCGAAAGCGGGTTTCAAAATAGTTCCGGTTTTTTCCACTAGGGCGCAGCACCATGCAGCGACTGATGTGTATTAAGTAGTTCACTAGTTCCCGCTAGTACCACCACTTGTGGCTTGGTTTTCTTTTTGTTAAAACGTGTTTTTCAACCTCTCAAACTTTCACCTGTCAGATCTGTTCTACATCTTTTACAAGTTTGGTAAGTACTTCTGTAACACTCAGTTCAATACTTTGCAGTGTTATAATTGTGTTTGTCCTTACTGTTTAGGTTTTTATTATAATATTCAATATTAATAATTACAGCTCTGGTAACCTCCAAAGTATGACCTACTTTGGCCCAGCATTTTTCAGGGCCAAAGTAGGCCTCACTATTTGTGAACTTTGTTTTTTCTTTTTCATAACAGCGAAATATTCATCCGCCATTTGGATTTTCTGTTCCAAGAAGTTGTCAAGCCCCGAATAACAAAAAGACAGAAACTAGAAGTTCCTGCTGGTAAAGCTATAACTGCCAATTATATTCTCAACTATCAAGAGAAACGAAAGAATCAGCAAGATCGGAAGAATAGAGAAAAAGACAAGAGAAAAGGAGAAAAAGAAAAACAGGAAAAAAACGACACAGGGATCTGGAAAAAAAACGAAGAGTTAAAGGCCAATACCTGAAGAGTGTGAAGTGTCATCAACAGATGAAGATACCGGTAGTGACAACTACAGCCTCATTTCATCAGGCCACAGTAACAAAGTGTTCTCAAGGGATGATGAAGAAGAGTTGGAAACTGTTGGCAGCCCCCAAGAAAGCCTTACAAATTTTGAACCAGTTGCATCTACTTCTTCCAACGACAATCTGGGAACTGTTGGCGGTCCTCAAGAAAATCGCGCAAATATTTACCCGGTTGTGTCAACGTCTTTCGACGCCAATAATCCTCAAGAAAAAAACTCAAAGAACAATCTTCAAGACGGAAATTTTGTAGTTGTTGAATGGAATGGGCTACAGTTCCCCGGAATTGCTGTTCACATATCAGAAGAAGGTGCTATGTATGGAACGCAATAAACAGAGTGTTGGAAATGGCCTAAACAAAAGGACTCATTATTCTAGAAAAAGAACGATATTAAGAAAATAATCCACCCTCCAAAACTTATGAAAAGATAACTCTTTTCCATCCGCGACATAGAGTGAATATGTATATTTGTACATTTTTATAAAAATTAACCTGTTTAACTTGATTTAAAATTCCTTTTTCTCCCATGTGAATGGACTTTCCATTGAACCCAAGTCTTTCTTTGGCCCTAGCTTTTCATACCACGCTTGAAAGTAGGTGGAATCATTTTGGGCCAAAGTAACCCCAACACAAGAGTAACCTTAGCCCAAGTAGAAAAATCAAAAAGAGGTAATACCCCTTTTGAAAAACACAAAAAGACCTTATACATTTCATTGAGAATAGTCTAGTTGTGTACAAAAATTAGCAGAGGCTTAGAAGTAGGAAAATACACAGATTTATTAAGACATGGTTGAAATTTTTCAAAAAGTGGACCAAAGAGCCCACGTTTACGTACTCTAAAAAAAATAAGTGGCGTAAAACCTTTAAAATGTCACATTCTGATTCAAAATTGTCACAGAAATCCAAAAATGTTATAATATACAGGGTGTTCCATTTAAAAATTCAAAATTGGATCCATTTCCAGTGAAACCGGAAAAATATGCGAAACCTCTTCTCTTCACATACCATTCACCTATACCAAATTTCATTTTAATACACCTAATATTCCAGAAGTTATAATAGATTCGTTGACACCTGTTATAGGTCATTGATAATGAAGACATTCCTAAGGGTCGTTCGTCGACTTTTTTCGAAGTTGATAGCTCTATCTCGTTTACTCCAGACATGCGGTGGCGTATTGGATTCGACAATGGCGTACTATTCGTTTTCGTAACAATATTGAGCATATAATATTCCCAGAATATTTTATCTATGGCTGCACGTCCCACTGCTAGTCAACTACGTTGCCAAATTTCAATTTTCTGAGTACAACAGTACAAAAAAACTGAAAACGCGACTTGTATCCTACTTCTGAGATGAAGTGAAAGCGAATACAGCTGATACGTTCTATTTCGTTAACCTAAGTTGTCGAAAACTATCCAACACAAGTAAGACATTTTCGTTTATAATAAGAAGTTATAAAACTTACGTAACTTCTCCAAGAAGAGCGAAGAATATACTAAAATAACAATTGTTTTCACATTTAACATTTTTCTCGCAGACTTGATACAAATGATGACTGATCACATGCTATTCGTAATTTGAAAAATCAAGTCTTTTCAAACTCAAAAATATAGGATTATGATCATGTTTGTAATTTTGCCGAAAATTGCGTTGCCGCTATTTGTGATATTTGTGAAATGAAGGTTTTAAAGGATGAAAAATTGTCCAAATTATCAAACATAGAAATAGAATAACATAACATGTTTTAAAAACTGTAACCCGACTGCGGAAAAAATAAAATGAACTAAAGAGAGAGAAACGAGTTAATTGTTGATTGCTATTATCATCCTATCGGATCTTTTGATTTGATTCGTTAGATATTACCATTCATTCAGTTATAATGAAGTCTCCTGGCAGTTTAACATTAATAACTTTATAATTCAATTCTAATGCCGTGGTCGTGCGTATTTTTTATTCTTGATTGATGGCATCTTTATTGTTTTTGGGTGCTTTTTGAAGTTGACAACGCACGACTCAATGACATTCGATTTCATTAGAATTATTTTTTGCACTGAATTTGTGCCCTATTGGAGTAATGCATAGTATGTGAGTTTCTAAAATGAATGTCTATCTGGTAGAAACAGTAATACGAAACAGTTGGGGTGGTGATTCTGTTGTTTTTACTCGATTGATATTCAGAACTGCCGATTGAAAGCGCTAGTAGAATTCATAAACGCTGAAATAAAGTATGAAATTGTTTTTCTGTCGCTTGGTATATTTTTTTTATTTAATTTTGTACTATATTTATAAACTCAGAATTTTCTCCTCTTGCATTTGACATCCCACTCGATACAATAGCAAAAAAAATCAGGAACCCCTACTTTTTTTATGTAACATTCGTCATATTGATTTTATTCGTATAAAATGTTACCCGGATCATGATAACAAATCCATTGACACCTCATTCATCAAAATCGAATGTGTAGTTTGCGCGCTACGGTGGAACATTCGTAAATATAAACATACATAGGCTGCTAAAATATGGAGAATTCTTGGTCGAATTATTTTGGAGTGTTACTCAATACCTCAAATTGTGGAATACTGGAACTTTCGGCATCTCCCGTTGGAGAGAAGGAAAGTGTTATGATATATGAACGGGGATCTTAATCACATTATTATTTTCGTTTAACAGACTAACAGGTCCACTGTCATATGGAATACTGGCGCTTTCGCCAGATTGTGAAGTACTTGAACATTCACCATATTCCTCTAATAGCTGAACGTAATATTATTCTTTACATTTCAGGAATTTCCATCCCTTGATGATTTTGTTTCACAGACAAGGTAAGTCCATTGTCATGAGATATAAACGTGAAGAGCTTAAAGAAGATAAATTTGAGTTCAGTGGAGACTTATTCAAAATAATGTTAGTTTTTAAATTCTCAATAATCATATAATATCTGAGTATCTGTTATCACAAATAAAGTGCAATCTAGCAACTCGAAGACTCCGTCTTTGAAACAACATTTTCAACATCACAACAACTTTAAGCTTCATAGAATCTATTCTGTTAGTATGCAATAGATTAGCACCAAAATTTCAAAATGTATTTTTCGGCGTTAGATTGTCTCAATTTAAAAGTTAATTAAAACTGAAAAGGGAAACATTCCCAATTGATTTTATGAATATCCTGTTCATATGTTCAACAAATTAATTAAAACTGATATTGGAATGACAACTTTGCAATTTACGATCAGTGACCTCATAATATACGAACGTATAGAAAAAATTAAGTATTGTCCTGTATTAATTGTAAGTATGTTTTGATATAGTTGATAAATGAAATAATAATTGTTGGAATCTCTTTTCTTTGGTTATAGTTATATTTGAAAAACATTGAACTGGGTTTATCTACCTCGTATGTTTTTCTTCCAAATAAATAAACGCTTCCTCCGGATTGAAAATAATGGAACATTCACCAGATTATGGATTACTGGAACTTTCACCAGATTATGGAATAGTTGAAGGATCACCATCCTCTTTCGAAGAGTAAAGAAACAATAAATAGTATATGTGAAACGGTATTTTGATGATTCATCACCATCCCATGATTATTATTCAACAGAAGAAACGGGTACGCTGGCATGTGGGATACAGGCGACTTCACCAGTTTGTAGGAGTTGAATTTTCATCATGTTCCTTGCAGAGAAAAACTCAAAATGATGTATGGGGTAGAATATATTATTTATTTCATTACAGCATTCCTGATACCACGATTATTTTCGTGAAATTAAAATAAGATAAGTCCACTGCTATATAGAATATGAACGCTTCCATCGGATTGTGGAATATTAAAACTTTCACCACCTCATTTGAAGAATAGGAAAACAATAATAAAAGACACGCCATTTTTTTAAGATGTTAGTCGCATGAATATTCCCATTTAACAATGAATATGAGTCCAGTAGGTATCACAAGGAAAATATATTTTTCTGCGACTATCGTGATCTACATTGATTACATATTGGTTATTAATTGAAGAATGAAGATGATTCCAAGATCCTAACTCATTATTCAATAGTACTCAAGAGGGGAACTGAGAGGTTCAGATTAATGACAAAACAGCAAATCTACCAAACGAATTTCTCAAGAAGGATTTGCTTCCTTGAACATGTCAAGGCTTGGCGACTGTCAAATTGACTCTTTTCTTAGTTTTAACTTTGATCTGTCACGATCAAAATATAAAATGAATAATTGTGATTGGGGAAGCAGTGATAGTGAGAATAATGAGATCTGTACACCACCGGATTCATTGGAGACGGAAAAACACCAACTATGAACTTGTTGCCGGAAAAATAAAAAAAGCAATATTCGAAGTTCGTGGATTGGCGAAATTCGAACCAGGCACATTCATTCTCGGCAAATGTCCTTTTCGCTTATTTTACAAAACTCTCTGAGAAATGTAAGTCATCATCGTTGTGGAAGATATATCATTCCATAAAATAAATCTGAAATTCGAATTGAAGTATCTATTATTTTCATGAATAATATTCAGATTGCATTGAAACTATGACTATCGTATAGTCGAAGATAAAGTATAGTCTTCTACACACGAATAATGATAGCTTTATTCTCTCGGATAATTCCGGAACTCGCCTACGACTTGTTTCGAAATGTTTATCCTCGAGAATAATAGCTATCATTATACGCTCGTTGAAGAAAATACTATTAAAACGAAAACTTGTGGAAAATAGCTTCCGATGTACACAAGTGGAGACTTCATAACGCTACTTCCCCATTTTTTTCGAAGAAAACATTTTGTTGGAGGGTAATTGGAGGTAGCACAAAGATATTGTCTTCCATGTCAGCTCCACCGTATATTCATGTAAATCAGAGAATGATACAGTTGACACATCAACCCTAATACACAGGAGCACATTTATGCAATGAATAATTAACCAGATTGGTGTGCGAAACACTTACCAAATCCCAGTATATGGTTTAATTATTGTATCGCAGAGCCTACATGGACGTGACATCGGTTAATGACGGTCATCTGCAGATAATTTTCAATAAACCTGTTAGTGATTTGAAAGCTCACGAGGACAAACAAATCCTAGGAACTAATTTATGGAATAATGATTCCAAAATCATTCGTAGTAATATCCGTGATTTGACCAGAGATATTGATGATTTCAAAATAATGTTGGAAGAATTTGTTTGTAATTGCATAGAAGGGAATGATTACTGATCATTCAATGACAATGTCTCAACAATCGTTGAAAAACTTAATTGGTAATCATGAATCTGTATTGACCATGCTCAACTTATTTAATATATAATCAAAGGAAGAAATGAGTTCTGACTTTTGAAGAACCTGCACCGAATCTTTCTCATAAAAAGTATTTCTGTGTATTGGATGTGGAGATGGATTTTATCAAGGGTAATATGATAAGTGCTAGGGATTCCATCGATTGTAATATCATATGTGCTAGTGGTTTTATCGAGGGTAATATCATATGTGCTAGGGGCTTTATCGCTCAAAATGTTTTGACCTTTTCGAGAAAGCATTTTGCATGGAAATTTTACTGAGTGTGATTTGCGGTCTTATTATCCGATTGAACCACGGAAGCGAAGCTTGAGTGGTTTATTCTCTGATAATAAGGCCGCAAATTGAACGAGTTATATTTCCTAGAGGCAAAATGCTAGAGGAAAAATTTCAAAAATTTTGCGATAAAATCCTCTAGCACGAATATTCGATGAGAATATTTCCCGAATCACATTCGAAACTGGATAGAATTACCAGAACTCATGTTATATTTGAATTTTCAACAGGAAAAATCAGAACAATTCTTCTAGTTCCAAAATTCATGGAATCGTGTGTCCGTTCATGAATGCTTCGTTTTACAGATTCATTCATTTACAATGATCATTCACTAATCGTGAACTCGCCCAAACCTAATATACAGTGTGACCCATTTAAAATGGAACCACCACTGTAGATTACGCATTTTTCAATCATTCTCAAAACATTTTTTTTTTTAATATTAAGCACCAGAAACTGTATCCCGACACGAATTTTCATAACTTTAGGTTCATTTCCAAGGCACTCTATGTTTTTTTATCTTCGTCAAAAACGGCAAAAATTTATTAGGCAATTTTTGTTTCGAAATTTGACTACACCACTGGATTCGTAGTCGTAATAAATGGAAACCATGAGAATTTCATTGGAAAATATTGGTTAACAACGAAGTTACAACAACTTCAATTTTGGAAACAAAGTATTTGATTATAATCTCTATTTAGATTATAGACATATTTAAAATCTGGTGAATTTTAACAAATCCAAGTAATAGCTCATTCCTTCTACAGTTATAACGCCACTGGTTTGTAAGTTATATTTCCTTGAAATAATTTATTTGAGTTTAGGTTATAAGTGTATTCGAAAATAACAGTAAATTAAAAATTCATTTTCAAGTTATGCAGTCTTCCATAGGCGATAAAAACGAAATGAACCGAATCAAGTTTTAATGTATCAAAATTATTTATTGAATAATAAAACAGAAAGCAGGACAAAAAATGTTCTTTTTGAACAAGCTTTCAGAGGAGGTATCAATGATTTGAGGAAAGCTGAACTAATACATTAGGCATAGGTATTGTACTAAATCAATAGTAGGCTGTGATTTAGTACACCACAAATCGCTCATATTACCATACTTTCAGGAGTTATAACTGTAGAACGGAATGAGCTATTGACTTCAGATTCTCGCTGTACAAATTCACTGGTATTCTACTTTGTATCGGCAGTGTTGCCAGATTTCAAATATGTCTATAATCTAAATAAAAATTATAATCAAATACTTTGTTTCTAAAATTAAAGTTGGTGTAACTACGTTGTTAACCAATATTTTTTCATTAAATTCTGATGGTTTTCATTTATAACGACTACAAATCCAGTGGTGTAGTCAAATTTGAAAACAAAAATTGCCCAATAAACTTTTGCCGTTTTTGACAAAGAAAAAAACCATAGAGTGCCTTGGAAATGAAACTAAAGTTATGAAAATTTGTGTCAAGATACAGTTTTTGATGCTTAATATTTTAAATAAATTTTTTTGAGATTGACTGAAAAATGCGTATTCTACAGGGGTGGTTCCATTTTAAATGGGTCACACTGTATATACAGTGTCACACATAAAGTTCGCAACATATGGAAGTTTTTATAATTGATAGATATAATGGAAATTTGAGTTAGTTTGTGCTTGAAAAATGAGTGGAAAACAGCCTCTTTCCTTTTGTCATGTGTCATCTTCACCTGTCAAATTTGAAATTGTTTTAAAAAATCCTCAAAAAATCAGAGAAATTTCCAAAAATGCCAAAAAAAAAAGTTGCTCAGTTTCCAATTTCATACCTTTGCTCCAAATTTGGACTCTCTACTGTCACTTCGAATTTTCCAATTTTTTTAATTTATCGAATTTTTTGCTCTACCGATTCGAACGAAATATGATTCAAGTTTCATAATTCTGATAGATACGAGACTCCAATATCATATCTTGCCCAGAAAATACCCACATTGGCCTGTTACCAGAAAAAAAAAGAAATGCACCTCCAGAAATTCGTCTTTGTTGTTGCAAAGTTCAACTAGCTTTTTCATTTCATTGTGAAACTGATTCGGATTTTCGAAAAATGGACGTTGATATGTCAGTAGTCGAATAAACGAATTTTTTTTCAGTCCTATAACACTCGTAATCCTCTTTTTAATAGATTTTTATCCAGTTTGATTTTTTTTCTGACCAATAATTCAGTTACAAACAATCCCGAAATATCATACTTTTCTGTAAACTAAACAATGACCTATAGTTTCATAACTATTCAGAAGACTTTCGTTCTAGCAATTTGTACTAAACATGATATGAAATTTCGTGATTTTGAACAATTCAAGACTAATGCAACATCTCGGGAAGAAAATAGTACGATTGATCGAATCAAAATAAAATTTCCCCTTAGTAGGTCTTTGAAACAAATTTTTCGTTTTGGTTAATGAATCGAGTTGTTTTGTGTACATATTCTCCTACATTCATAATTCACAAATAAGTTTTATGCACAATGTTATCCACACAAGACAAAGTGGAAATCGTTCTCTTATATGGTGAGAATGTGCCATATCAAGATGTTGCTCGTATTTTCAATCACCGGCATCCAGGAAGGAATATTCACTTCAGTACCGTGGGAAGGAATTGAAAACATTCAAAGAAACTGGCTCTGTGGACAATCGTTTCAAGAAACCACATAATCCAATAAGGTATAATGAAGAAGAACAACCCAATGTTTATGAAATGAAATGCATAAAGCACACACAAAGTCGTCTTCACAAAAGGTTCAATATAAATTGAAACACAATTGGTAGACCGACAGGCGAAAAACAACTACTTTCTTAGCAAATACCACGCAGAACGTTGAATGATATTCACCTGACAATCCATGCAAACTTCCATATAAATGGATATTGTTCGCAAATGTTTTTTCTGATAAGCTCGATTATGTTTAAATTCATGTCGTGTCTGCCTATATATGACGACAACCAGACGCCATATTGTGAATGAAGACATGACAGTAATAATCAAAATTCAGTATGCCGACATCCAGACGCCATATTTTGAATAAAGATATGGCAGAATTAATCAATTTTTTTTTATGATAATCACGAGCCTTTTATCATCTGTATACAATTTTTATTGTACTTTTCATAATTTCCAAGGTATTTCTAACATACCATCATAATGTGGGAAACACGTTTTCCCAAAATTTGGAATGAGACAAGTTTATTTGTTGAAAATATAAACAGGATGTTCATAAAATCAGATGTGGAATCATCTACGACTGAAAGATAAACTTTAGTCACTATCTTCCATCGTCAAGATAACCTCTTGTGGGGTATTCATGTAAAAAAAGGAAACATTCTCAATTGAATATTAAATAGAAATATTTTTCTGTGAATTAAATAATTTTCAATTCACAGAAAAATATTTCTATCAATATTCAATTGAGAATGTTTCCCTTTTCGAGACAAGTTGATTGTTCCATCCATATAAAAAATAAATTGGTGTACACAGTACATATATGATATGAAAATTACTCCTCCCCCCCCCCCCAGTAACATATGAAAAAATCCACAGTTTTTTTTCGTTAAAATACCGGGGGCCAAGAACATCCCCATTACTCCTGAATTGATTTAATTGAATGCAACGGGTCGAGATACATAAGACTCGGTACCTGAATATCATTATAATTGTTTCATTTTATATTGTCAAATGCTGGTCAAAATTGTTGAAAATGAATCTATAAGCACCGATCCAATATTATTTCTCTAATTATGAAAATAAAAAAACAACTCAATATTCAATTGAACCAGTGAATTGCAATTGAAATGAAATGCATGCTATAAAACTTCCCTTCCATATATGACTCTGGCACAGCTTTCTAGGGTTAGAAATAAAAATTGGAAAGAACTGAAAATCAAATGGTACTTGGGAATTGATTGATGTGCATTTTGACTTGTTGAATACAAATATGAACTAATATATATTCACTCAACTGGAAACTTCAACTCACATCCTTGCGACAAAAACCAATCCATTCATTTCAAAGTAATAAGTATATTTCAACTTACATCCTTGCCACAGAAACCAATCGATTCATTCTAAAGTAATGAGTATGTTCCTATGTTCTGCACCAACCGATATAGATACATGGAAATAACTCAGTTCAAAACATTTTCCATGAGAATCTCGTAGAAGTTCTGTACGCCACTGACTTCCATTTCAATAGCAATCCAAACCACCGCAAGCACATCAGGGATATTCAAATCCACGCCACTTGTACAATCCATCCAGAGGACGGATATGGAAAATGACCACAGGCGAAAACCCCACAACGCAACGACTTCAACTCGAACTTCTAAGTGTTATGGATATTATTATCATGGACCGGGGGCTTTTTTCGATATCCCATGGAGTTGAACTCGCGTCGAATTTCATTCTCCGGAGAAAAGTCACCCCACTCGGCAGTTCGGGTCTTTCAATTGATCGCAGATAAATTGAATTTGCTCAGTTTTCGCGATGGGCGTGTTCCACGCCCTACTAGATTTGATGATTGCTCTCATCGAGTGGAGGCGAATTGTTAATGTGGATATCAATAGAAACAGAATCATTTGACGCGAAATCATTCAGTGAGGAAACATATTCAGTAGATTCACGCTATATGGAAAAAAATTGTTGCTACTCCCAGCTTATTTTCAGTCGTTGTTATAGATGTTGCAGTGCCAACATATATGTTTTCGGTATTGACAGATAAATCTTATTGACCACAAACGTATCAATATTTCCCAAACGAGTTGTTTTATCTGGGCTAGTTTTGTTACAGTTACTATGTTGTAGCAACGATTTGTCGTGACAGAAATTGACTTTGTACTCACACGTAGATGCTCAATTGTGGCGACAAATCTCACTTTCAGTGCTGATGATTATGTATCATTGCACTCATTTCATGAACATCCAATTATTTATCTAACGAACCAGAAGGATCAAAAAGCGCCAGTCATGCAGTGTCTTTCCCGAGACAGGCAAATTCCTGCAAGGAGCTCGAATGCGGTAGCTGTTATGATGTTAGTTAACCTATAGATAAATTGGTTTATGAATGAATATTCAAGTGATATATATATATATATATATATATATATATATATATAATGTTTCATTACGACCAAAAAGATTAGGAACTGTCCCCCGAAGTTTAAGAGTTTTTTCGATTCATATTCCACAATGTTTAGATTCATTTACTAAAGAAGAAACTTTGGATGGTGAACAGACACCAACTTGTTGTAAATGTAAGAAAAGGATATAATGCACAGTCATTATTTATACATAAATTCCCCAAAATATTAGTAATTCACTTGAAACGATTTTCGCCGATGGATAGATTCAGGGGAATATTAAATGTCACCATTGACTTTCCTCTTGAAGGATTAGACATGAGTAATTATTCAACAAATAACATAACTCCATGTCGCTACAACTTGTATGCTGTGTCCAATCATAGTGGAACATCCTATAGCGGACACTACACGGCTTACTGTAGGCACCCTTATGCAGACACATGGCACGAGTACAATGACTCAAGGGTATCACCGATATCACCAGAATCCCTCATAAGTGGTGAAGCATTCGTCCTCTTCTATGAGCAAGAGGGAACCAAAGCATTCATTTGAAATATTTTCTATTGTATTGAATTGAATTGTAGTTTCTGAGCATCTGAAATAAATCTCCACATTTAAAAAAAGGAAAATAAAAGAAAATGTATTGCCCAACAGATAAATCAATTTACAGGACAATATATGATACGATAATACAATAAAAATGGGAGCTACTTAATGCTGAAATACATACGTAGAACTCATGAGGGAATGATTTGTGTTTTGTACATTTGAAGAATCAAAAACAATAGACCACATTGAGTGAGAGAGAAGAAGAAAACAAATGAGAGCTGGCCTATTAGATATCAGTTATAAATGAGGCGAGACAATGCGCTAAACGATGTCTTGTTCAATTTTGGCTAATATAGTCTTCAGTGGATGGGAATTGATATCGCATTGACTGCAGTGAGTATTATAGTTTTCACACATCAGTTCACCTGGAGATACTTTTCCAAGGTTGGATCTGGTGAAGAAAGTATAGAAAGTGATCTGTCTACATGTATTAGCTTGAGGTACATTGGAATTGATCTGTCTTAGTAACGAGGGTGCATCAATTGAACCATGCAAAATTTTATATATAATAATAATACTAGATGATATTCTGCGTTATTCTAGGGAGGGCAAACCGAATCTTTGAAGTAGTGTGGAATGATCGGTTCCTCTAGCTGGATACACGCCATCAGATCGGAATACAAAAAGCTTCAGTTTATGCCATACACCGAAAAACTCTAATTTAAGCTCCATATGAAAAAAGTAAGCATCAAATTTGAAGCTCCACATGGATTTCAGATGCACTCTTCACTGTTTGTATTACCTAATTTGAAACAAAAATAACAATTTTTATTGTCACGAAAAAAATGCTAAGTATCGCAGAAACAATTCCGTAACAACCAATCCAAGCTACATTTCAAACACGGACTCCAATGAAAACTAGTATGTCTGTATATTCAAGACAACTTGAATTCTTATAGATATCTTTGAACATATATCTCATAAGGTTATTCTTGCATTGGGCCAATCAATAGAGATTTTCTGCTCTATTGATTCTGACATGAATACTACCAGGAAACCGACTGTCCCATCATACGACGGTCCGTATTTATATCCTGTTATGTTTCCTACTCCCAACTGGCATTGCTGAATTTGACTTGTAACTTGAAAACTAATGAAGCAATCGCAATATTCTCGAATTGTAGAAAATTTAAATGCAAAGAAAATGAGCTCTAGCACAACTCGATCGGATCATTATTAACGGAGAGAAACCGGAAAAACCGAAAAAAAATCAACTTTTGAAAAAAACATAATTGCGCCACTTTTGAAGTTGTAGTGCAAACTTTCCACGACATAGTAGTGATGAATATGTTCTTTATGTGTGGAAAACTCGGGCGCTGTCGGATCATTAGTATTGGCATAATTGCAATCTGAGTTTTTCAATGCATTTTATTGCAGCAGGCCTGGATGTGTCATAGGTGGTCCGATTCCAATTTTTCTAAAAGACTTCGAAAGAAGTAGTACAGTACTACAAAATGTATATTCTCATTTTGCGTTCAAATGCTGCAAAACAGGTGAAAATACTTGCAAACATGATCGAAAATGGGCGAGTACGTGAAAGCGGTTGAGTAGAGGGGGGTGCAGCAGACGCGGGGAAGCGTTTGTATAGTAATACAAGTGCGCTGCGTCCGTTATGAATCTGCTGCTCTACCCCCCTCCCGAGCCGCTTTCATGCACTCGCCGGTTTTCGGTCATGTTTGCAAGTATTTCTCACCTATTTCTCAGAATTTTAGCGCAAAATAAGAATAGTCATTTTGTGGTACTATACTTCAACTCTCAAAAACTTTCAGGAAAATTGAAATCGGACCACCTATGATGTATCCAGGTCTGATGCAATAGAGTGCATTGAAAAAATCAAATTGCAATTATGCCAGAACTTATAATCCAACAGTACCAGAATTGTTTACACATAAAGTACATATCAATCACTACTATGTCGTGAGCCGGCTTCGAAACTGAAAAAATTGTGGTGTTATGAATTTAAAAAAACGCAGATTTTTTAAAGTTTTTCCGGTTTTTCACCGTTACTAGTGATCCGATCGAATTGTGCTATGATTCAGTTTTGTTGTATTTTGATTTTTTCTACAATTTGTCCATTGAGAGTATCGAGATTGCTTCATTAGTTTTCAAGTTACAAGTCAAAAACGATAAAAAATAAAAATAAAATGCCTTTAAATGTTTATAATAAATTCAGCAATGACAGTTGGGAGTAAGAAATATAACAGGATATAACTACGGACCGTCTTTCGTATGATGGCACAGTCGGTTTCCTGGTATCATTATTGTCACGAGAAAAACTCTATTGATTGGTCTACATAACATATCATTGCATTTAACTCATAAACGGTGAATTTTATAGGAGATATTTGTTAAAGACGGTGAGACAGAATGTTGTTAGATATGAAGTAAACTACTATCATGAATGGCACTAAACTGCAACACGCGCGCAGACTCCGTCGCCAACTTGCCTGATTGCGAAGTGACGCCGCCGCGACGGGCCGTATTATAGACGCGATTAGTGCATATGGTGTGCTTTTGTTGCTATTCAGACACTCCTAATCATATAAGCTATCAAAATCAAGAGACGAATTTGGAGAGCACGTTTTTGGCATGATTCCCTACATCATTATTACTTCTCCCGGAGATGTACTCTTTGTTTATACATTAATTCAGACTTCAACCTTTGTTTTTGACATTCATGACTATATTGTTTGGGAGATACAAAAATACTACAACTATATCCAATTGAAAGAGTAAGACTGTGTATACCCATCATCTCTACACCAAATTCACGCATTTAAACGTGATTTGTAACTTCTTCCAATATGCAATAAGAGACAGATTCATATCGTTAGCCAGCTAATATTTCATCAAAAATGAAAAATTTCTTATTCCTCAAGACTGCTGACTATAATGTAAGGGTATGTTTTCTCTGCAAGCACACTTTGGCGCCTCTCACCAGTTTCGGATTTGCCTCGGGCGCCAGTTTCAGTTATAGCTGATGCTTCGACGGACGTTGAATGACAGCCGATGGATAAACGTACAGAGTCCTACAAGATTATTTGCAAATGTTTCTTGCGAAATGGATAAATAATAATTGAGAGGGCGTTAGCTAGAGGTGTCCATTCCGCTACTTCATTCCCAGCGAAAGCCATGAAGTGGATGTATTTTTGGATTTCAGTCAGTTTCCGCAGACAATAATCATTGTCTGCTTGACCAACCCTGTATTGCTGAGGGGCAAATACTCCGAAACCGGTCAACAGGTGGCCAGCCTGGATGAAGTGGTTAATATTTATCCATTTCGCAACAATCATTTGCATAGTAACTTGTAGGACTTTGCACGTTTATTCTACGGATGTCATTCAACATCCGTCAGAGCATGAGCCGGAGAAGTAGTTGTTATTAATGGATATTCGACCGACAAACAACTATTATATAAGTATATGTAGTCAGCAGTCTTGAGGAATAAGACGTTTTTAATTTTTGATGGGATTTTTGTAATATTATTATTCGTTGTTTGACTTGAGAAAATTCATTTTTATTTTTGTATGAAGGACATAAGTACGAAAGTTTGTTAAATTTTGGAATAGGTATTTTTAGTTGTTATGGCTGAAGAATTTTATTTTTGTTTATCTAGATATATTAATCTATATGGATGAAATAATATGGCAGTATGACAGAGTGTTTTTTTTTTCAAATAAATTGCCATATTTTAGTTAAGCAAATTTGTCTCTATTCGCCTGCATTTTCTTTGTCTGACAAAAGGTGTTTTTAAACATATTTCAAAAAAAAATTATTAGGAAAAATTTAATTGAAATCTGCCACCTGGTATACCATCGACAATATGTACAACTGATATTGGAAAAAAATTTGGTCAGATGAACTGTTATTAAATGAATTTTTGGACAAAATAAATTATGTAAATATATTTTTGGTACGAATAATAATGACTTTTCAATCAGGTTCAAAATAACGATCACCTGATATTTGTTTCGTGTAACTTATAGAAACAAAAGCTGTCATTTTGGGTTTTTATCGCATTTAGTAAAATATCAATTATATAAAACAGAATGTCATCTGATGTCTAGTTGAGAAAGGAAATCGGTTGCCATTAGGTTTCACCTCCTAGAATCAGATTTGCTTTTTCAAATGTACAGAATTTTTTTTCTACACATTTTCAATATTGAATGCGAAAGACCCAAAATATTAAAATGATAGCTTTTATTGCTAACTTACACGAGATAAATATTAGGTGGTCGTGATTTTCACCAAAGAAATGTTTCCATCATTTGTTTGAAATGACTTACATAGAAATGAATTTGAACTAACTCCGTGTTTAAATGAATTTCGAGGGGGTTATAATGTATGAACAACTTCAATAATAAAGGTGCTTATTTTCGTCAGAAAAGCGGCCCTTCCCAATATTTACTGATGCGATTTTTCAGTTGATGTACAGTGACAGAAATTGAGACAACTAACTTCAGAAATTATAAAGCTTGCAAAAGTTAATAATGAACGCATATTTCTCAGGCGATATCCGAAGCCGCAACTACTTTAGAACGAATGTATCACATTTATATTGAATGCTTAGTTTTGTCAGTGTATTATACAGTGCGGCTTTCTATAGCCCCCACCTTCCATTCAAACGGTTCGACGTAGAACAATGAAAAAAAAGGTTTTGTATGATATCACCGATACTACTTTTTGGAATGAAAGACATTGTCATTTCACATTCACACACGTTATTTGGGGGCAAATTCTTGAGGAATTTTGTTAGGATCCAAGACTAATTAACTGTTACACAGTCTCTCTCATTTAAATATTGAATAAATAAAGTAACAAAAAATCTATTATAATGTAATTTGAAGAATAAATAAAATCTTTATTTGAAATAGGAAACATCCTAATTTACATACATATCTAATATTCGTAATCAGTAATGAAAGTACTTAATGCTAAACAAAAGAAAATAAAAAAATTAAAAAAAAAATAAAAAATAAAAAGATTCATAAAAATAATAAAGTAATGTTAGGAAAATATAGTAATGGTCTCTTAATCTAAATATATCAAATGAATTGAATCAGGTCAGAATTTGTTTAAATCAATTGATCGTACCACGATGTGACTATCCAATAGCTAAATTGAGAAATGTTCAAAATGAGTAGGTTTACAGTGGTACAATGTTACTCTCTGTCACCCCCTATATATATATATATATATATATATATATATATATATATATATATATATATATATATATATATATATATATATATATATATATATATATATATATATATATATATATATATATATAAAATATATATATATATAAATAGAACGTACTGTAAAGAGTGGCCGATGATGGTAACACAAAAAAAAAAGTACAAAAACAAATTTAAAGTCAACCAGAAAAATTATCAAACGTATAAGACCGGCGTGGGTTCGGTTACGCCTTCAAGACTCCAATTTAATTAAAAAATTATTTGTACAAATATTTTCATCGAAGACTAAGAAATACTCCTGATCACCAATTGAAATTTTGTTCGTTGATCTCGCAACGTCAGCATAAACAAAATTCAGAATAGTGTCCTAACCTTGTGTGTTTTCCTTCACAGCAAATGAAAACGTTTCATTTTTTCATGTCCCATTTTAAACCTACAACAGCACCATCTTTCCAGATCATTGAAGTTGATACTACTAGAACGTCGATCAATGTCTCCACCATTGATGCAGCAAAGTAACACTTTTTCATGGTATCCAACTTGTAGATACTGATAACTGAACAGAAGGAGCGGTTGCGTTAGCAACAAATTCTTTGTTCTTGTTTGCCTTGGATTTGGTTTCTCAACGAGGGCTGATCAGTTGTTGAAAAAGTGAACAGTTCACTTCACAGGATTTGTCATGATAGTTGTTTCCGAAAAATGTCTGTAGCATTACGTCACCCACACATTTCACGAGGAGTTTTTTATTATTCGCAACAGAAATTGCTGCTCCTTCGGTCATATACATTTTTCACTCGATCCTCATCGAGGGAGAAATGTCAGCTTGCACATGAATTGACATACCAGCAATTTTTATCAGAATCAACGAGTGAAAACACTCAACTGAAAGTATGAAATATATTATTTTATCCTCCAAAGATTTTATTGCCATCTGATGGCTTGAAACTCGGATACTCGTTGCATAAATGCTCCTTTTGTTTTCCAAGCTAACTGTTCGACATCGCATACGATTTGTCCACAGAAATCCAATAACAATTAATACTCGGAATGCAAATTCACCTGCGCATCGCTTCCACGTAGGATCGGTATTTCAAGTTACAGTGGTTGACTTTGCAGGACCGTTTTCAACGGAAGATAAAAAGGAGTATGATGGAAAAGAATCGAAATGTTAGATTTCGTAAGCTCCATTCATTTGATATTGTTAGCCATATCCAATAACTGAATATTTTGAAAGAAATAGGCTTCAGGAGATCTACATTCCACCTGTATGAGAACTAGCCAGAAAACAGAATCGGAAGTTGCACAGAATTGTTTATTGAGGCCTTTGTCTTTTCAGATAATTATTTCTGCGGCAAATAGATTCTTCGATGCCAACTGTCTCTTTCTCACTCACACACATTCCAAGAAAATAAGACAACCACGATAGGAGCTTTATCTGAAAAAAAAGTAATTGGGTGGATTTTTAATCAACAATAAAAATAACATTGGATAGTCGGTTCCAACTGAATCCATAAAATGGAATTATATAGCTCAGTTCCGGGTACTATTAGAATCCGGGATCAGATCGATAAAACAACAAATATTATGTAACCGAATCCACCCCGGTCTTTTTTGATTGGTAAATTTTCTGGTCGACTTTCAATTTTTTCAACCTTCTTTTTTCCTTCTTTTTTTTGTTGTTGTGATCGTCTAGATAGTCAGCGCCACTTCTCAGATAGCAGGATCTGCAATCCATCCACTCTCAGAAGATAGCCTAGTATAGCATTTTTTTTTGTCGGCACACAGCCTTATATAGAGAGACCCTTGAAAGGAGAGACCCTCAATTTTCCCACGTTGTGTATATTTTTTTTGTGTTGTTTAGGATACAAAGTTCTGTTCAGCTGAAGAGAAATAAAAGACAGACTTAAATAAATACATATATCAAAGCCAAGAGTTACAATCTCCACTTGTTTGAAAACAATTCAACGATTAAAGGCTTTACATTTTCCACAAGATACTATTGCAAGTTATAAGAGTTCAGCTTATAAAAAATCGTCTCTGGTTTCGAATCTAAGTTGATACTGCTATGTTAAGTGTTTCTGAAGTGATGAAAATTGGATTATATGAAGGTGATCGTAATATATCTGTAGTTGTAACATTGTTTCCTGCCCAAAACACCTTGCCGGTGTTTTTCACGGGTATATTCATAGATCGATTATCGCCAATTGAGAGAATGAAGACTATAGTACATTTCCAGCATGCAACCAAGGAGTTGCTAGACTCACAGGACTAGTGACCGGTCCGAGATTGTTTTGTGTGCACCCATACTAGACAACCCGTTACCATCCTCGGCCACTCTTTACAGTACGTTCTATTTTTTATATAGAGTTTTTAGGCGTAAAGCCGGGATCCATGCTTAGCAGAGAGTAACATTGTAGCACTTCAAACATACTCATTCCAACATTTCTCAATTTAGCTATTAAACTGTCGTGTTGAGCCGTAGTCAAGTACTAAAATCAATTCTAGACCAATATATATCTATAACTTGAGGATTTAATGTGGTACTGATAGGCTTCGACTAATATGACCTAAGTATTCTAGATTCAAACCAGGAACAATTATCAAATTTCAATTTTCCTATCTTTACAATATTCTCTGAGGTCCAGGAGGACAGACTGTTGTTTATTAAGGTATTCAAAATACAAATTTGTGAGACTGTCTAAAAATTCACTAGTCTGATATCTTACCCAAATTCCTATAGAATTTACTCCCGACAACGTGTGTGAATAGTCCACTAATATATTTACCTCGCCCCACATCAAGGAGTTAGCAGGGACATCGTCCGCTGATGGACATAAATGTTTTGGAGTGCACCCCCACCCACAAACCCGTTACTTTCCACGGTCACTTTTTAGTATTACTAATGTTGCGTAAAACCAGGATTTATTTATGGCAAGAAGCAACAATGAGACAATGATAAACATATTCAGTTCCACTACTTCACAGTTGTACTAAAATTTTTCTATTTCACTCTATGTTATAAGTAAGACACAGACTAATCGTGGCCGAAAATGCTGACTCTATAATTTAACTGAGTCGACTGGGTTGTGAAAATGAATGGCTACTATCAAATAATGGAATTTAGTTGAAAATTATGAATAATCGAAAGTAGTTATCATTTCTATTCGTTACGGACCTGGACTTCCCGAAGGTAATTGTGTTGTACTTCTAAATTCTATTTTGGATCCGTCCTCTTCTTCCCAGTACCAAGGAGTTAGTTCATCCTCTGGAGATGGTTTCGGTTCAGGTGCTGGAATTCGACTGCCTTACGACTGATTCTGGGCATGCTTATATAGTAAAAAGTCGTATCTAGGGAGACGGAATTTGTTTGCCCAACTTCCAAAATCCTCGACTGAAACTTGCCAATATTCGAATTTTCCGAGTGGATTTCCCATCCGAAACTTATATAAAAGTGATCTAAGATGTTTGTGGTATAATTTGTACCAGGTTTCCCTTTGGAATGAATACCGCATAAAGCCAAATTTTGACTCTAAACCTGGTTGTTGACGTCCTGTTTATGGGTAACGCTTCAGGACACCTTTCCCTTTGAAACTCTATTTTCCACCCTCAAGCTTTGTAAGGTGGAAAAAAAGCGTGTCAGCTTGACGAGAAAAGTGTATTCTATCAATGGAGATATGACTAGTAGGGAACATTACAGGAAGATGACAGGGTAGCCCGAAAATTGTCATCCCTACATGTTCATAATATTTCCTAGATTGGGTTTTAATATTTTCTAGATTTGGTTTTTCTAACTCTAAAGATACTATTATTTCTATCAGCTCTATCGAGAAAGTATATTCTTCCACCGGAGGTGTGAAATAAGTAGATAGACATTATTGAAAATTTGCAGGGTAGCGTAGAAGTTGACGGACACTCCTACATGCTTATAAAGTTCCAAGGTTATTTTTCTACCTGCTAAGTTACTATTATTTTGATCAGCTTGATTAATAACATTATTCACGATTTAGGAAGTTGTTTCAGCAGAGAAATATTATTGGAACAATACAGGGTATCGTTGAAGTTGAGTTGAATATCCTCATCTCTATAATGTTCCCAGATTTGTCCTTTCTGTTCCTAAGATTGGTATTTGTAGGCTCAGATTTATCAATGGAGTGTGTACTCCAATTCTAGATGACAAATTGTTAGGAAAATGTGATTGGGAGATGGCAGCGTAGTGCTGAAGTTGCATCGTAGGAAGTACATACCACGTTACCTAAAAAGTGTATGGACCTCACACCTATATAGTGATTCATACTCACCTTGTTCTCTTCATACAGTCTTATACTTGTTATCAGTTGTCGTGCAATTCCATAACTTCAGTGGCGGAGAGGAAAAGAAATCATCGAAGGAATTTTACTTACTTTCTGCTAGATTCTTGTCATCGGAAACCCTTTTCTTGGAAGTACAGATGATTACCTGCTTGGGGTACTCTTTCTGAATGATATTCCATCCTCAGACGATGCTCCATAGTTTTCCATAGTTGACTTCATAACGCTAGTTTCTTTTTGTTTATGAAAAGAACACCCCCCCTACCCACCAAGATCTAGGAATTTATGTAATCTAACAAGACCCGGGGTCACACCGTCTCAATTATTTGACTAATATCTAATTGAACTTTCAAATGATCTAATTTCGTTCAGAAGTATTGACGAATAACATGAATCTTCTTTATTTTGGACACTGATGGTTCAGAGCAGGTTTTTTTTATATTCAAAGGAGGTGTATAAAACATAAAACCAATGTAGCAAAATGTAATATCTAGTTTGAATGAAATATTTACTTTTCCAAGATTCGTTGGGATTCACAGTTCACCATGAAATTGTTACCGAACCGATGATCAGAAAATAAGATATTTGAGATTATTTATTTTCAGTTTCGTCGAGTGCAGTCCACAGCGACACATGTATTTTTTTCAAATAGTCCTGAAAGGGACCGCTACCCAAATACTTTGTATGGGCAATTGAAGAGTGTATTTTCGGTCATAGAACAGGGTTATAGTACAGACAAACTAGAATATAATATTTTCAAAGTTATTTTTTTATATGACTATTGAAAAAAGCGTCTTTTATATGACCATTTCTTGTTAAGTTATGAACTCTAGTTTCGTCCTCGAGTAGGCAATGATCCATTACTCAACAGGTTCGAACCAATCACAGTTGAACCAGATTCATTACTCAACACTTCGAAGCCAATCACAGATGAGCATATTCATAACTGTGCAGTTGTGTTTGAATTGTTTCCATTCGCAAGTATAATTTTCTATATTTCACCATACCAAACACCAAAACAAAAATTGTTCAGAAGTTCACCATAACTGAGCCTTTTCGCCATATTTGTATCAAAAAGACCTAGGAGTTACCCTTGACACAGCCCTTAGCTTCAATCTCCATATTTCCACAACTATCAACAAAGCTCTGAAACTTCTCGGCTTTATTAAGAGAACTACCTCAGACTTCTCGGACATATCATCAATACGCATCTTATATTGCTCACTAGTCCGACCGCACCTTGAATATTGCTCTGTGGTATGGAACTCCCTCTACAAAACTCACATCGATCGAATTGAACGTGTTCAGCACCGCTTTTTTAATTACGTAAACTTCAAACTACAAATATTCCGTGACCACATTCTAACCGGGCAAAGCCTGAACCTACCCCCACTATTGACAAGGAGGGACCAGAGGGACTTGATTTTCCTTCACAATATCATACACTGCAAACTAAGCAGCCCTGAGCTGCTATCCAAGATACATCTAAAAGTGCCTCCACGTACCACTAGAAATAACAGCACTTTCCATACTCCCCTCTATAGAACCAACTATAGATACAACAGCTGTTTACCACGTATCCAGCGAACAGCGAATATTCATGGTCACCTAGACTTCTTCAATTCGTCCTTCAAATCCCAGCTTAGGACAATGAATAAATAAGACCCGCAACCATCCACAGTCTTTCTCCTCGAGTCCACGACAACAACTGTTACATTTAATCATTTAATCAATTAATCATTAATATCCTATTGTACATTCCTCTCAATCTTAATTTACTTTCATTCATCTTAGACCGTCTTAATATGTAAAACTTGATTCTACCCTCAACTGTATATTAGATGTATTGGGCTAGTTCCCGTTGAATAAATAAAAAAAATTATATCACGCTACGACCGAGTAATATATTAACAGATTCATTTTTTTTTTGAATTATCAGAAAAATAAATGCACCAATCAAAGGATTGGGATGAATAAATTCGGAACCATGGGAAAACAACTCGCAACATGTTTTGAAACCTCCAAATTCAGAACTATATACTGGGCATACCTTTCGTAGATGATCTGCCACCCTGCTAGTGGATGCGGGTGGAGACATCACTTCTTTGAAGAGGCTTGGAGGGTGGGAGTCAACATCTGTGGTGGAAGGATACATAGATGATTCGATGAAAAATAAAATGAATACTGCAGAAAAAATCTAGGACTCAATGAAACCGTCTACCAGTACCAGCAACATCTCACAAACATTTATTGCACAGAGCACTTCGGAAATGAAAAATGGAAATGTGAATTTGGATATAGAATCCACGATACCTTCAGTTATTATTTCCAACTGTTCCAATTTCACTATTAATTTCATTAACAAAAAATGATTTTGTTTATGTTATGAAATCTTTCGAAATATAATTATATATTTTTTTATTCAATAAAAACATCCTATTATGTAATTAAATGAATCACACTCTTTCAGGATTTCCTTCACAAATGAATCTCATTTTCGAATAGTCCTGATATAAGTCACAGAAAAAGTATAGTATTGTGCTCGCGAGAAATAGCCATTACTCGCTCGAATGATTTACGACGCTCGCCTTCGGCTCGCGTCGACAAACTTCATTCTCACGAGTAATGGCCATATTTCTCGCTCGATGAATAATATACTATTGTTCACCGGCAGATATGAGGAAAAGTTACATTATTGTCTCGAAATGTCATTTCTTATAAGCACATGATGAGTTATGAAAAATTTTCTTGAGAGAATAATTAGGTGATAGAAAATATATGTTAAAATAATAAGAATAAGATAGGCGAGGAGAAACGTTTTTACCCACAAGTGGTTTTTGATCTCTTCGTCTGTATGTATGAAATATTGTATTTTTTTTATTGGTGCCCCATTTTACCCATTTAGAATTTCATGATCTAGACTGTCAAAAGCTTTTGACAGGTCTAGAAAGATACCCATTGATATATTTTTATTCTCGTATGCAGTAATAATTTTTTCTATGAATTCATATATGGCTGTCTCGATTGACTTCCCTTTCGAGTAGCCATGTTGCGCGTGGCTCAACAATTTTTTAGTGTAGAAATAGCTCAGAAGCGTTGAACACATTGCTAGTTCAAAAACTTTGGAGAGAGATGGTAGTAGACTTACTGGTCTATGATTTTGCATGAGTGTTGGGTCATCTTTTTTGAACAGGGGCTGGACTATTGCTATTTTCAAGTTGTCTGGGAATAAACCGGATGAAAAGGAGTTATTGATTATGTGGCATAGTGGTATTGCCAATTCACCGGCACATAGTTTTATTATACTATTCGATATTTCATCATATCCAGTGCTAGTTTTATTCTTTAGTTTCGAACACAATTTGATTACTTCATCAATAGTAATCGGTATTAAGAAAAATGAGCTCCTACTTAATGGTATATTATTTGTAAATTCAATATTCGGTAGATCTTTCAATAGATTGGAGGCTGCGTCAAGAAAGTAATAGTTGAAATTGTTGCTCAATATATATGGGTCACCTGATATTTTCAATTCATTTGTGGTTATGTTTGTTCTTTTGATTTCTTTCACAATCTGCCACAGACATTTCAATTTATTATTGCTATTGTCAATGCGCTTTCCATGCTGTAATTTCCGTGATTCTACCAACATTTCATTATAATTGCGTTTTGCTTGATTGTAGTTTTCCCTATGGCGTTCATCTGCCCGGCAGAGTACTAATAATAGATCTAGTCGATCTTTACTTTCCCTTAACTCCGCGTTTCCATAATACTTTGAGTGTTTTCTAATAGTGTTTATTTTTGTTTCTGGAAAGCAGTGGTTAAATATTGGTATAAGTATATTCATGAAAACTTCCCACTGTTGGTTAATATCCTCATTTGGGGTGAAAAAAACTTTTTCCCACTCCTATTCGGTCAACATTTTTTTAAATTTTTCTTTATTTTGTGATTTAAAAATTCTGCATTGTTTATTACATTTTAGCGACTTATTTATGTTGATGTCCAGCAAGAGTTTTTGGCCCGTGTGGTCTGATATATGCGTACTTAAAACTAGAGCTTCGTAGGACTCACAGTTTGTTAATATGTTGTCTATACAGGATTTTGAGTCTCCAGATATGCGTGTATATTCCTTTACTGATGGGGTTATATTAAAAGTGTTTAGCAATGTTAAGAAATCTGTTCTAATTCTGCTGTCTTGTTTTATGTCTATGTTGAAGTCGCCTGCAATGAATAGAAGACAATTTCCGTTAAGAATGTACACGCCTCAGCGTGTTTAGATCGAACTTTAAAGAACGCGCGTTTTTTAAAGTTACCATGGCAACATCAATAAATCGAGAAACGTGAAGTCTAAATGACAAATTTTTGAATATTGATCTGACAGGAGTACCTTGTAACGTCAAATGAAATATCACTAACAAATGCAGATCTTTATTCAAACATTATTTAACAATTAATATTTATAAATGAAAATTGAAAGTACAATTGGTGTTATTTGATATATTGATATTTCGATTTCAAAAATCGGAGGAAATGGAATTCAAATTCATACTGTTAACATTCTCAGAACGCAATGAGGTTGATCGTCCATCGATGGCATTTCCAATAATATTTTAATATCTGTTTTTCTCATTTCCATGACAACGAAAGGTATACTGATGTCACATCACGAATTCAACCATTTTGCATTATTAATTCTTATTTCTATTTTTCGTAGTAATAATACCAGTATATATGATTCCAAAGTGCACCAATGAAAAAAAATAGCGTAAAGTATTCGTGGATAACTGGTCTTAAAAACACTTGCTCTATTTCGAGCACTCCGGCTGCGCCGTCGTGCTCGAAAAATCGCGCGTGTTTTTCAAAGCCCTTTTTATCCACTTATACTTTGATATACTATTTGATAAATTAATTAATTCAATGGATTGAAGATGAATTTGTCAAATATTTAGAATAGCTAGGGAATGCCCAAATTACCGGCATAAATCCTGTCGGGATGAGCCCAGAAACTTTTTAACATTTGGTCTTTCTTCTGAGGAATCAATTTAAGATTATGCTATATAGGCCTTACCAGCCTGAGTTTTGGTTTATTCAAATTTCCTATGATTCAATCAAATAATATTGCAATTCAAGTTTCATAAGACTTCCCCACAAATCAAATACAAATAGTTATTTATGAATATCCTTCGTTTCTGGAATTTCATTAGTTAGTTTAAGAATTGCAGCCACAGCCTGAGCCAATAAAGTAATATCTGTTGTGGAGAGCTCAAAATTACGTTGTTTCATTGGAAGAAGGAGAGAGTATGAGAAAAAAGAAATCTGGAATTTATTCAGTGAAAGTAACAGATCTGAAAAGATCTAATAAGTTTTCCATAGTTAAAAATTCAATAAAAATATAGAGTCAGTGAACTAGTGTCGAATATCCTGATGTATTCCAGTCACGACATGGTCCAGATAACTCCAAAGACAGCATTTTTGGTAAGGAAATTATTCTAGTGATTCATTATCAAATCTCAAATCACATTTTCGAATCCACGCCAATACAACTCTTTCGATGAGGATTTGGTATTGCAATCTGCTAAGCAATGAAGTATAATTCCAGGAACTACGTTTTTTTTCTAGATATATTATCCTAATTGAATCATTAAAAATACCAGTCATGAAATAACATATGACTTGTAACACCAAACAGCTTTGGACAGAAAAAACTTGAAACTGGTAACGATACTAAACTCCGCTGAAATTGCTTTGCAGATGCCAGACACTGTTCTGTAAGAGAAGATCGACTGACGCCCGCAGATATGGGAAGAAACAGAGTTCAGTGGAAGTTTTGTAAGGAGTGTTGTTATCAGTTGTGATACCACAGAAGAGTGAGAATAAAGTGAAAATAATTTGACAGATTTCCGAAAACTTGTTGTCAGGCAATAGAAGACACGAGAGCCCAGAGGGCTCGAGTGGCTATTGCCAAATAGCAACAAGTTTAAGAAATAAATATCGAGAATTATTTTCTACTTTATCGAATTCTCGTGTGGTATTCTATAGATTAGTTTTGGATGTTACGATCATGAACACATTTCCTCGCATAATGATACAAGATACCAAACCGGTTTTGAGTCATTTCTCACTTTTCATGCGAATTGATGACAGAAATCCAATTAAAAATATATGTTGTCAGACAATAAAAACATAATACCTCAAATTATTGCCGCGGCAATTTTCTAGGTAGATCATTATCACTATGATAATGTTTTGATTGGCCAAAACGTACATGCATGATTTGAATTGAACGTTACCATTGGTTTCTAGAAATGTCAAAAAATAATCTCAAATATAATCTATAATATCTACAACCTACCTCTGCAATCGGTGGCAGTTCTTTCAAGTCCGCCCCATGACAAACGATTTGCTATTGAGACAATGCGAGAATTCATAAATTCCATGACTACTACTAGTAAAATTTACAGCTGCAATAAAAATCTTTGCTGAAATGTGCATAATATTATTTTGTTGCTATAACTGGAGAATTGATAGTGAAGACTGAGATTTATGGAAACTGGAATATGACGAATCGATACATTGTGCTTGTCGTTCTTATGTGATTAGTATCATTATTGACGACGAAATGAGCATGCATTTTTAAAGGGTTAACTTTCTTCAATGCTCTGAAAAAAACATTGTAATTATTTCAGTACAGATGGATTCCAAGTCTTTCCATTTATCATTACCCAACTTTTGAGGCTGTATTCCATGAAAATTCACGATTCAGTTTGTCTAGATTACGAATCTTGCACATGGAACACACAAGTGGGGCAGATAACCGCAGGCTCAACCTCATCCGATTCCGTATTTACGTTCAAAATTAGGTGCGGTCGGGATTATTACGCTGAATTAAATGTTTAGCTTGTTGGAGACAACACATACAGATTCTGCAGGGATGATGCGGTTTATCTCAACCGATCCCCTGACCTACGGCGGTTTTGCATTCAAATTGATTCGTCAGTTCTATTCCATTCTATTGGATGTGGATAATGGGAAAATTAGTCGAGCATTCAGGATATTGGATTGAGATGGTGGGACTATTGAATTGGATTCTGTTTTTTTTTTCTGAAGCCTTACGAGCTCAGCGCGAGAATGAAATGTGTTTCAGTTCTGTTACTCAGGGTATTGCAAGACGAGCTTGATCGATGCATTTCTCTGTCAGTTTAAGTATGAAAATTTGTTGAGAATATTTTTTGATTTGCTGATTTTATTCAAAATATTTCGTTGATTTCTCATGTCTTCTATACTTCACAAATAATCGTGAAATGAACTACGGGGGAAGTGTTGCCGAACATATCTCATGATTCGGGTAATCATCCGTTAAGTAGCAACACTGATATGTAATGTCATTCCATTTTCAACGCTTTTTTGGGTGAGTCAAATCAAATTTCATTGAATCAATAGGAATAAATTCGTTACGATTCTTTCAGTTAGCAGATTGATGAGAATTCATAAATTTGCTGATCTCAGTATTCACTAATGCATGTGGAATTATTTTTTTTTGGACATACACATATTCTAGAATTACGCTGGGCATCCTAATTTTTACCAGAATCTCCTCCGCAGACTCTGGACTCAGAATAGAGTTCTCCCGAAGGTGATCTCTACTTAGTGCACCAGTGCGATGAAGTTACGTCATCTTCAAGACACCACCTTCAACCAAGATCATTCAAAATCTTGCTATGTTCAATGTGTTTAGATAATTATGCTACCATCTCGTCTGTCTGGATCTTTTCAGCCAGTCTAGACACTACAGTGTTTTCTCGTGAATGATAATTTTTGTCAATTCTAATTGAGAATTGTCCTTTCTTTTTTGTTTGTTCGTGAAATTGATATGCACTCAGCATATCAATGGAAGTATCAAAGATTGCCTTGATAACACATGCTTTCGTCGTTGGATAGGCAGAAATAGGCTCATTCCTTTCCCCATATTTCAACTTCATGATTATCCATTATTGGAGGTTGTGCATCATTGTTTTGTTTGAATATGATAATAATTATAATTGGATTCGTTGAATGAATGTGTGCGTACGAATGAATAACATTTCGAACAGTTTTTGTAGAAGTTTAGTTATGTGTTCGTGTATACAAGCCATATTTTCATTGCTACAAGCAAAACGTTGTTTTTTTTTCTGTTTTTCAATTAACATTTTCTTGCCCATCACGTTTTATTGAGACATATCAAAGTCATGGTTGCTCTTTCACGTTGCTCCTTACACGAGGGGCAATATTTTTTCAAATAACCCGTTGCACAGAAAAAAACATTCTAACATTAAAAAAACCGATAGTGCGACCAGTCGGTGAAGTAGATTACAGAATTCATTCATTGATTCTGAAAGTGCCACCAATCGGACCGAAGGATAAAGTGTCAGAAGAACATTTATTTTTCCATTGGAAACAAAAACAGTAATTATATTTTAGTATAAACCTTAAAATTTTCAGAAGTTGGTGAAGGATCCAAATCTTCCTAAATTATATAGTAGTAGTAGTAGTAGTATTTTATTAATCACCAAATAACATGAATTCATAAAAGCATACAATAGAAAAAATGGGCGATTAATAGGAAAGGTTTGTCAAACCGAGTCTTATTACTGAATTTATATCAGCGGAAACATATTGATGATTCACTTAAGTTTTTGGAAAACTTGTCTGTGAAACATCAATATCGTAATTATTTCCTTTGAAGATGGTCTAGATATAATGTAAGTATTTTGAGTTACTCGGGCAAACATTATAATGCTTATATTTCTAAATGGTATTAACGATATCAATAGTAGTGAATAATATCCTTAGTATACTACAAAAAAAGACACATTAAATATAAAATATAAAAGTATAAAATCTCTGAACGTGTAGATAATGCAAAAATGTAAAACATATAAATTTGAATGTGTAAACGTATAAAAATATTAAATGTCACAATATAAAATACAAAATACACACTCGTGTTGAATTAAAAGTATCCAATGTGCTAGGTGGGGATGTAAAAATAATGTGAAAATTGAGAGATTAATTCAGTAAAATTTGTTCATAGTAATTTTCTTGAACAAAATTATTTTTCATGAATATATGATCAATACTTGTCTTGGTTTGCCCTTCTATTCGTGTGGGCTCATTTATGTATGATTTGAATCCAAACTGAGAAAGGACATTTAGATAATCTCCAACTATTTGGTTTGTTTCTCGTATGATGATGTTTATATCAACAACTAGTATTTGAATATCAGATTTATGAAGTGTTTGCAAATAATTTTCAAGATCCTCCATAAATACGTTTTTATCTACACAATGTAGTCGATACACTGCTGTTATAGTTAAGTGCTTCCTGTATGAAAATATTTTTATCTTAACAACCCTCAGGATATCAATTTCCTCAATATTGTTCTCGATTCTATGTTTTTTGTGTATATATACAATAACCCCATCATTTCGATTTACTGGGTTCCCACTATAAATGCTTTCGTATCCAGATATATCAAAAAGGTTTTTATTTTTCATTTCCCAAGTTTCTGTCAGTACTATACAATCAAAATATTCTTTGAATTCATTCAGAAATACCAATAATTCATCAAAATGTTTTGCTATATGACTAATGTTGAAGTGAATTAATGAAAATTTATTATTGTAGGATCTGATGTTCAAATGGCTCTTACATTCTTCTATACTTGACGTTACTAACGTAAGTGGATCTTCAGCAGTAACTTCGTTTATATATTGGTTCATGTTTTTATGAGAGCAATAATTTCATGTTATTCGTTATAGTCAAGATTATACAATAGAGTTATAGATAGGACACTTATGTACGGAAACAATATTTACACAATATTTACGACCTGTTTGTGGTGGTGGATGCAGTTCGGCTCCTAGTAGCCTTCTGAAAACCGGTAGGACGATTTTCCTTAACCTGATTCTTAATCTTCGGCGTTTCTGGAACTTTTGTGGATGTCTCCCCTTTGTTATTGGTTTTGTTTAGTACTGGTTGATCCGCTGTTTTTGTATTTGTGTTGTTCGTATTAAAAAAGATCGGTGCGGAAGGAGCACTTTTCGGCTTTGAGTGAGCTGCGTCTTCCTCAGTCTCGTTTTTTTCCAGTTCTTCTGGTAAGTATGATTTATCATCAACAATAAGTTTATTTCTCCTCATAAAGCAGTTCTTCTTATTTCCGTCTAGGCGAGCGAGATTGAGGTGTTTTCTCAGTATTTGTCCTTCCTGTCTTTGTTTGGGTGTGAGATCGCTCGCAATTTTGATGTGTGTACCCTTAAGCTTGAAGCAGTTTTTCAAGATTAAGCTTTTTCGAAAATTGTTAGTCAGTTCAATTTTCACTGGACAATTTTGTCCTTTTCCTATTGTGTATAGGTCGCTGATTTCACTTTGGTTTATCTCGACGTCGACTAGTTGTTTTATTTCACTGATAATGAATTCAGGCGTTATCTCCTCACTCGGCTTATTCAATCCGAAAACCATAAGATTCTTCTTTTCACTCTCTCTTTCAAGATATTCTATTTTTCCCTTTAAACTTTCGTTTCCCTGTTTTAGTTTGTTGATTTTCTGTTTTTCCTCCTCTATTTCCAACAAGAGTCTTTCAGTTGCTTCAATTGAATATTTCAGTTCATTTCTGGACTTGATAATTTCATCAAAGATCTCATTGTTTGTTACTAGAAGTTCACTATCTTTCATTTTGCAAAGAAATCGGAGTCGAAGTGTATGGTTCCCTTTATGAATCCAACAAAAAAAGTTCCGATGAGGATTGCCGATAGGATTTTATTTGGTTAATTTCAACACAAATATTGTTTTATTTATATTGTTTTTGCTTTTATCTGAGTGCCGGCTGTGTTTTCTGTTTTTAGATAAACTACTTGTAAGCACTAAACTGAACGATATTTATTGTTTTTGAAATTTGTTATTACCTTATTTGGTTTGAATATCATGTCCAGAGTGGAGCTACGCACAATAATGTTCACACACACGAACACGTATAATGTATTTAATATACTCAAAAATGGACCGTAAATTTCAGAAGATATGGAAAATGAATTCAATGAATACTTACGTAACAGATATTGATAATGTGATAAGTAATGAAAACTGTAAGATTTTCGATTTGCTTCTTCGTTCGATTCGGTCGATTTGTTACGTTGATTGATGTACTCACATGGAGAACAAAACGACTTTATTTTCTGCACAAGACCGACGTAAAATAATGAAAACTTAAACAATAAAAAAATAGTAAGAAAAGTTAAGTGTACAGAACGGAGATGCGTTGCGAGTAAATGTAATCTGACTAAAATCAAAAGAGAGAAGTATAACCAGCACGCACGGATATTGATACTACCAATTTGGGTTTCAAATCTTAATATCACTTAAAAAAATAATATCTAGTACGATTGAAGTCAAAAGTTATGCAAACAAAACGTGACAGCCACCTACTAGAATTTTTCGATTCCATTTACAGAAGATCCGTTCATTCACAATGTTGTATTTTATGTTTTTATTAGGAAACTATTGCTTTTACGGACACAACACAAGAGTAAATAATTTTTTGCAATGAATCGTTCTTTTCAACACATTTTTGAATTGAGAAATTTTGTTTCGTTAAAAAATTTCTGGAAGAAAATGGAATAGGGGTTGCATGTTTCACAACAGATCACAACAAAATTAAATAAAAAACAACAAAAAAAAAAAGTTATAGGTAGAACATGCCCAGAGAATGCCATTTCTTCAACTCCCCATCAATTTCAAGAAAAAAAAATTTTTGGATGCGTGTTACTTTTCAAGGAAAGGCCTAAGAATTTTTGTTAACGTGAAGCACCCCCTTTAATTTTCGACAAGGAATCACCCCCTAAAAACTTTCGCACTTATTCGGTAACACCCTGTATAATATGCTCCCAAATTTCCAGGTAACCAGAAAATCAAAACATTTCATTTCTTCCATAGTTCTAAGTCAATTATACAGTGCGCGCGTAAAGTATGGAAACATGAAGATATCTTTGACACAGATACAATAACAAAATTTTGGTTACGTATATTAGATGGACCAATTTTATATTTTCGACGTTGCCAAATGTACAGTTTCTGAGATATATGAACAATATGTTAATTTTTGAATGGGATAACCCGTATATTTTACAATTTTCTGTTACAGTTTTTTATTGCCGATGCAGCATACAAACTGTCAATGGCCAATATTGGCCATTAATTTTGAGAAATTAGGAAAAGTATTTTTATTGCAACCATTGATATTAACCACTTGGTATTTGTTGAAGTTTGAAAAAGTCTTTGCTGTTTTTGTACTGATAAATATGTTATGAATATCGGTTTCATTTCGTTGAATCAAGTAGGTTTTACTGTCAGTAGGTACGTCGTGATAGTTTTTTGGAAATAGGCTTACCAGCGTTGAAAATCAGAGTGAAATACAATGGTCTATTCAACAGAGCATCAAAAAATTGAAATTTCAATACTAAAAGGATGTGGTGACAGGTAATACCATAATATGAAATTTGAGTATGTTTTATTTGCGACATTATTTGTAGGACACGAACACACGAAGGGGTATGTGAAATATTTAATAACAAGTATGAAGACAGAACTCATATAGCACGTGGTACTGTATCTAAAATTATTAATAAATTTGAAGAAAGTGGAAATGTACGAGAACTCCCAAAAAGTGGCCCTGCTATTTCAGAGCAAACCAAAACTGGCATTTTGTTGTCGATGGTTGAAGACCCTCATAAGGCAACTAGAGTTGTTGCAACCGAAAATCACATCAGCCAAACAAGTGTAAATATTAAAAAAAAGAAAAATGGCATCTTTATAAAGTACAATTGGTAGAGGAACTGAACGAAGACGATCCAGATCGCAGAATGGAGTTCTGTGAAACAATGTTGAATAGATTTGACACTAATCCTAATTTCGTTAATCAAATCCTTTTTTCTGATGAGGCTACTTTCCAGTTAAATGGCACGGTCGGTGAACCTGCAGTAAAGTGAAATGTCACCGATTCTGACGAAATTTCCACAGATGCCTTAGAACACGATAATAAAAGTAGATCCGTCGAAATTTTTCTGCGGAAACTGCTATTTTCGGAATTATGGCCATTCCACCTACTTGGGACGGCTTAACTTTTTTATTTTTTCAGCAACATACTGTATGAAACCCTCAATTTCCAATCGATACCTTCTTCAATGCAATTCATAACAATTTATTTTTTCGGGTTTAGGATAATAGTTAGTTCACTATCAGAAAATTAAAAATCGTTTGACATTTCACATTATACATCTCATCTAACAAAGAGAAAACTTTAATTTTTGCATCTGTTTTCTACATTGTTGCCAATTATTCAATATATCCGAAAATAGCTGAAAGACTTTTTGCGTGTTTTTGCCCCCTAAACACGAATCCAGAAGAAAAACGCGGCGCTCTCATACCCTTTCTGAATGAGAGAGCTTTTTTTATCCAGAACACAAGTTTTCCAAGCTCGTTTTCTCGCGCAAAAATAATATACAATACGAGATGTCCCTAAACTTAATGTTTACCATTACTTACACATTTGCTGAAATGTCTGTTCCCAGTGAAACCTAATTTAGTGTACTTGCATTTCGCGACTGAGTGTCACTATTGTGCCCAAATGAACATTCGTAAAAAATGAGAAAAATCATCGATACCGAAGTGCTGCGAGCGAAGTGAAGCAAAGCGTGTTCTGAAAAAGTGGATTGTCTGGCCATTAATTCGGATAGCAAGGTTTGCCAAGTTAGGTTAGCTTGTGTTCCCTTCTTTTACTCAAGACATTCTCTGGTTTTTTACCATTACTTATAACACATTTACTGAAATGTCTGCTCCCATTGAAATCTAATTCAGTGTACTTGCATCTCGCGACTGACTGTCACTATTGTGCCCACATAATTATTCGTAAAAAACGAGAAAAATCACCGCTACCGAGTGCCCGCGAGCGAAGCGAAGCGTATCCTGAAGAAGTTGATTGGCTGGCCATTAACTTGGGTAGCAAGGTTAGCCGAGTCAGGTTAGGTTGTGTTTCCTTCTTTTACCTGATACATTGAGTGAATTGGATTTATAGAGCAGACCAAGACACGCTGAACTCATAACGCATTTGTAGTAATATCTGCTCCCATTGAAACCTAATTTGGTGTACTCGCATATCTCCACTGACTGTCACTATTGTGCCCAAATGATAATTCAGAAAAAACGAGATGAATTAGTGCTACCAAAGTGCCCGCGAGCGAAGTAAATCGTGTTTTGAAGAAGTTGAGTAACTAGCAAGGTTAGCCAATTTAGGTTAGATTGTGTTCCCTTCTTCTACGTGAGACATTAACTGGATTTGTCTATATTTTATATGAAATTGTGCCGAGAATGAGTGATTTGGTGGCTGGTGAAAAGAAAAAGGTATTGTAAGTGCTGGAAAAAAGCTGTCTAACTCGGAAAGGGAAAAGGGCATCGCGTTCTTTCGGATTCTTGTTAAGGGGGAAAAAACAAGTAAGAAAAGTCTTTCAACTATTTTTGGAGAGGAGTGCTTTTACCGGATATTTACCCAAAATATTTCCGCACAAACGGTTATATTAGGAATTATGGCTCCAGAAAAAGTTAATATTCAACTTCCACTTGTTATATAAAAACTTTTAATTCACATAATTTTGATTATCATAATGAATAATTTAATTGAATGGATGTTAACTCTTCATGTATATCGGACATTTCTTACATTTGGCAATATTGCATTTTTAACATTACTCATGCATGACAAGTGACATTATTGACAACCATCTTGAATCTTATTGTCTGTTTACTCAAATGAAAAGATTCCAAATAGGAAAACTACGTCTTTAACCAAACTTTCTGCGGGAAATTCAAAACATATCTTCTAGTATCGCATTTATAAAGTCTAGTTCTTACTGTTTAGAGTGCTTGTTTCGTGAATAATTGTGAAACATTCCTTTTCAATTTCAACTGTTCATTGATACCTACATGCCATGGAATTGGACATTTAAAAAAAAAAAAAATTTTCGACTATTTCCGCGGAAAAATTTTGGTTGTTCAACGAAGTTTAGCGCATTCTGGAGCATCTGTGAAAATTTCGTCAAAATCGGTGACATTTCACTTTGCTGCAGGTTTTCCGCACGGTCAATAAACAAAACTGCAGGTACTGGTCAGATGAAAATCCTCATTGGATGGTGGAGGCACATACTGAGTTTCCACAAAAGATCAATATGGGAGCAGGAATTATTAATAATACCATTACCATAGATCAATTTGGATTCAGCGCCTCCTCATTATCTTCGAGAAGCGCCTCCTCATTATCTTCGAAGCGTTCGTGAGTTTCTCGACATTACATTTCCGAATCGTTGGATTGGAAGAAGATGAGCTATCGAATTTGACACCTCTAGATTATTTTTTTTTGGGTTGTTGAAAAGCAAAGTGTATGTGAATAGGCCACAGAGTATTCAATGACTGAAAGACATAATTACAGTGGAGATAGCATCAATTTCTCCGGAAACGATTAAAAAAGTCTTGGATGAATTATCATTCAGAATGGATTTCTGTTTCCAAAGACAAGGATGTCATATTGAACATTCCTCTTGATTTTTTTCTGTAGGTATTGTTTTCTGTTTAAACTTCAATATTGATGACCTACAAATTAAAAATGTTTTTCCTAATTTATTGAAATTGATGGTCAATATTGGCCATTGACAGTTTGTATGCTGCATCGGCAATAAAAAACTGTAACAGAAAATTGTTAAATATACTGGTTGTCCCATTTAAAAATAAACATATTGTTCATATATCCCAGAAACTATACATTTGGCGACGTCTGAAATATAAAATTTAAAATTGCTGGTCCATCTAATATACACAACCAAAATTTTGTTATTGTATCTTACGGGGTATCAAAGATATCTTCATATTTCCACTTTACGCGCGCAGTGTATAGGATCAAAGACTATGAATAGTAAACGAAATTCAACTCCGTAGTAGCGGGGACGCTTCAAACCATATATTGAATAATGCCACGTAGAAAGCATTGTGCAAGTTCTCAGAAATTTTAAAATTTCCGCCGCATAGTCATATTCTTCTCAACTTTAGTGCCCGCCAGGAAATGCAATCGCGAATTCTCGGCAAGTGACACGTTGTCGCATCGACCAGGAAAGTAATGGGAAGATATTTAAGAATAGTTATCGCCCCATGTGGTTATATGAGTTCCTGACGGATGTTCGTGACGAGTATATTTGGCAGGTATGTGCAGAATTCCACACGTATTTATGTGGATGAATTGCATCTCGAAATGCAATATGAATGAGCCATACGCCACGCTTTTCAAAATTCGAAAAAAGAACATTTGTTATTTCCAAGGTTGTAGGTGAATTTGCCTTTGGGGCGAGTAAGGTGCGCAAATTGGTGTTTTCGACAGCCAGTTGATCCTGCACTTATGTCATGGAAAATCAGTTTTGATGAAAATAACAGATTTAATTTATTCAATTTACAACCGAAATCTATGAGCCAGAATTCTTATTGGTTGACTGATCGGTAAATATAAAGTTAACATGCTCTCTGAATATAGGTTAAGGAACTTTTCTTACGTGATTTTGCCTCCTGAACACGAATCCGGACAAAAATGCGGTGGTTCCATACCGTTTCCGAGTTAGAGCACTTTTAATTTTTAACCTCATTTTCAAGCACAGTTTTCTCGCACAAAAATCATTCAAAATGCCTCTTTTTTTTCCACCCGCATAAACATTACACCCTAAATCACTTATTTTTGGCACAAATACACACAAAATGATGTGACAGATGAAATTTAGAAGCTTTCCCTTTTTTTTCATGTTGGTAATAAATGAATCATGATGAATCATGGTGCCCAAAAACAATTGCAAACATAAATGAAAGAGAAACTTTTACTCATATTTGACTTCATTTATTACCAACATGAAAAATAAGGGAAAGTTACTAAATTTCATCTGTCACATGTGTAAAGTTTGTTTATTTGGAACTTTATAACGAGGATTTTCTCGATAAAAATGACATTATTTTGTGCGAATTTGTGCCAAGAATTAGTGACTTAGGGTGTATTGTTTATGCTGGTGAAAAAAAGGAGGCATTTTGAGTAATTTTAGTACGAGATAACTGTGCTTGAAAATGAGGTTAAAAAAATATATCTAACTCGGAAACGGTATGAGCAGGCCACATTTTTCCGGATTCGTGTTTAAGAGACAAAAACACGTGAGAAAAGTTTGTTACCTATATTCAGAGAACATGTACGTTAACTTTATATTTACCCTTTCTGATCACCTCAACTTCGAACCAGATTGAAGTGCAGAAATGGAATGCTTTTAATGTTATTTGATTCCTCCGAAATATTTGAAAATTGTTGTGGACGATTCCTAAAGGAGCGTACGTAAAAAACTAAACCGACGAAAAACGGAACTGAAAAGCAAAAAATAAAATAAACCTTTTTAGTCTTAATAACTGAGCTCCTCAACTAATGTAATTTACTAATTTTAAGTCGGCGCCAAACAAACAAGCAAATGAGATAGGTAAACATGATGGTTATAACAAAATGACACATGATGGTTATAACAAAAAAATTTAAGTGAAAACATGAATTATTTTAGTAAGTGTCCCTTCACGTAGAATACACATATTGTACCTTTTTAATGTTTCTCGAATCGTAACAAACATTGGTAATACTATTTTTCAAATCATCTTCATTTTGTGGGTCTTCAATATATCCCCACAAAAAAAAACAGTGGAGTCATATCTAGACTTCGAGCTGGCCATGGTGTTGGACCCTTATTTCCATTCCATTTCTCATGGAAAGTGTCATCCAAATATTGGGTCATTATTCTGTTATTATGCGGAGGTGCCCTATCTTGTTGAAAACACATATTCAATCGAGTTTGTATTGGTAAACACATATTGGAGGAAAAGCAAGTACCTCTCTCCATTGAGAAATCCTTCGTAAAAATAAGGTCCTATCAAATAACTATCAATGATTCCGCACCAAACATTAACCCCCTACACAAACTGATATCTCGTTTCTTGAAAGTAGACAACTAAGTTGTCACAGTAAAAGTTATGGCAAGCTCAACTCCATAAAACACGGAGAAAAATATGTCGATAAAGGTAATCATATTGACGGATAGAAAACCCCCTAAAACCAGAAAATATATACGATATTCTTCTTCATCGATATTTAATTATAAGCTAGTAAATAGAGAGGTGGCGACACCCATTTCAGATGAGATATTTAAGGTGATCAGTGATTGTTTGTGTTGATTTTTGGAATTATCGTATTTTTCCGGCAAATGTCTTGCCCAATGAAATTCCGAATACTCAAAACAAACGGGTTCCCTTCTCCCTAGGATTCATGTACTGCTCTCAATATCGTTATTTACGCCTTGTAAATGAGTTGAATTTTTCATTTCAAAAACCATTATATATCAATGGAGATATCGGGAATCTACTGTTGACATATACTTCCATTATACTCCAAATAATAAATCATGAAAAAGAAAAAATTTACCATAAAGAAAGTAGAAATATTTTATAGATCACAAAAAACTCATAAATAATATGCAAATAGAAAATTGGTCAACAGTCTATGTATCAGAAAACTTCGATAAAGCAACTGATATTTTTATAGAATTATAAAAAAATAACAGAACAAAGCACAAATAAAGTAAAAATCAAGAAAACGAAATCAAAAGAAATTCTTGGATGACAAATCATATTTTAAACAAAAGTACAGAAAAAAATTATTTATATAAAATATGGAAAAATAACCAATCAGAATATAACAAAGAAAGATTCAGAAAATCAAAAAATGATCTAGACCGTTCAATCCAAGATGCAAAGAAAAACTTTTATCGAAAAGAAATTGAAAATAATAGCAATAACGCAAGTGGTTTATGGAAAGTTGTAGGGAAAGTAACGAGTAAAGCGGAAAAAAAAAATAGAAGAAATAATCTGCACTGAAGATGGCGAAATAAGCAAAGACAAGAAAGTTATTTCAAATTGTTTTATCAATGAAAGTTGAAAAAAAGAAAAACATATGTAATGTGATGAATTTGAAGAAGTAACAAAATCAGAAATAATAGAAACAATAGAAAAACTCAAAAACAAAAAGTCTCCAGGCATTGATGGTATTAAATCCGAAACTTTAAAACTGATTGCACAATATATTGCAGAACCCCTTCTTTATATAATAAACCGGACATTCCGTACTGGAAACTGCCCTGACGCTTTCAAAACCGCCATAATAACACCTGTCTTCAAAAAAGGAAACAACCTTGAAGTTGAAAACTTTCGACCAATATCTCTGATATCCAAAATTGCGAAAATCTTTGAAAAAATACTTAAAATGCGAATCGATAAATATCTCAGTAAATACAACATATTATCAGAAAGGCAATTCGGTTTCAGAGAAAGCAAATCAACACAAGACCCAATAAATTATCTGACATCAAAAATAAGTAAATATATTGATAAGAAGTCTCCAGTCCTATGCATTTTTGTTGACCTTGCGAAAGCATTCGATACTGTCAGCCACTCCCAACTACTAGAGATATTAGAAGGACTTGGATTTAGGGGAGCATCACATGATTTACTGAATAGTTATCTCAGTAATAGAAATCAGTTTGTGAAAATAGGTGATGAAATCAGTGAAAAGAGAACAGTCAAGTATGGTGTTCCTCAAGGTACTGTCCTGGGTCCGATTCTTTTTAATATATATTTGAACGATCTCTATAAACTACAGATAGAAGGAGACGTAATTAGCTTTGCAGACGACACCGCAATCATATACAAAGCTGACTCCTGGGAAGCACTCAAAACCTCTACAGAAATTGATTTCAGAATTATTATGGAATGGTTTGACAGCCGTCTGCTTTCCATTAATGTTGATAAAACTATTTACGTTCCGTTCACCTCATACGCAAAGTACTTACCCACATATTACAACCTAAACATTTCTACTAGAAATGGCAATTTTAATATAAAATCAGCTAAAAGTGTAAAATATCTAGGTATTTATGTTGACAGTAATTTAAAATGGGACATCCATGTCAATTATGTCGTGAAGAAAGCCAGATATGTACTGTATAAATTGAGATATTTTTGTAAAATATTCGATATTAAATACTTACGGATACTATACTATGCACTCTTTGGAACCCACCTCAATTATGGGATAATTGCATGGGAACCTACAACAAAAAATCATATTTCGCAGCTAATTCAACGAATGGAACAATGGCAAAAAAGTATGTATAAAAAAACCATATACCTACCCCACAGAGGACCTACATAAGGATACAAAAATTATGGACATCAGGCAACTCTATTTCTTCCAAACAGTAACTAGACAACACCTTAATAAACACGAATTAATACCAATTAACCACACTCATGCTACTCGACACAGAAATAACTCAGTATGTGTACCAAAACCTGAAAAAAATACCTTACGACGGTCATATGTTTACTTGGGACCAAAACTATATAACTCTATACCACCAGAATTGAAAGAAATTAACTCTACTTCACTCTTTAAAAGACACCTGAGGAATTGGATGACACAAACAGACAGACTGAAAATCCATCAACTTCTTAACCTGACTTTAAGGTTAACTTTCTGAAAAAAAATTGTCAACTTTCTGAATACAGTGATAAAATTGTACAGTATATATGTTTATATTTCATATTGTATTATTTTAATAGTATGTGTATATTTATATGTATATAATTTTTGTGTAAATATTTGCTAATTAATGTATTCTCTGTATTATTATTGCTATTATCATCATTAATTTCAAAATAAGTAATCCCATGTCAAATTTTTCTTCTCTTGAATATTTCTGTACTATTCCATAAACACAGTTATTATTATAATTCCACCATGTACCCACCCCTATACCCATGCTCGAGGGCAACCTTTTATGGGTTAACTATATTTATTCTTCTACACCCATATACTATTATGAACAAATGTATATCACTACCGAAGGAAAATAAATATATTATTATTATTATTATATTATACTTGATAATCATTGCACCAATCGAATTGAAATAAAACGGAAGTATATCCGATGCGGACACAAATGAACATAATTTGTGAGTAACACAATATGTTTCCACTTTAATAATTGACAATTGATTGTCAGAAACTCTCAAGAAGATGACACTAGCATCTCGATCACCAACTAATAATTCCAAGTGTGCGATTGTATGAAACGTGATTTTCATTGTGATTGATTATCTATTTTCTCAATAAACAATAGTATTACTCACTTGTTTTCACCTCCCGAACACGAATCCGGCGTGGCGCTCTCAGATATCTTCCGGGATCTAACAAAAGAAAAAGAGGTAATATCTCTGCGCTATTTTTGGCTACTGGAAACACTCCCTTTCAACTAAAATATTCACCCTTCTTCGGAATGTTAACAGATGAGATGGCTCTATCTACTGAGAATCAAACATATGGTGATTTTTATTTTTACGATACACCCTCAACTCGGACATCGTCAAAATTCGAATTCAAGATGCGTTTTATTGAAGTCCGATCGTCTGGAAAACTCGTCGTTTTGTTAATAGATGCCACGTTGCCTATTTCTCCACAGGTCAATATCATCGCAGATGAGAGAGGTATACTTTGAAATCAAGCAACCATCAATATTTCGCAAAAAAAATCCGTAAGAAAAAAAATACCGCTACCGATGTGCCTGCAAGCGGAGCGAAGCCATATTTGGTGAAGTTGATTGGCTTGCTATCAATTTTGATATAAATGTTAGGTTAGGTTGTCTCCTTTACGTAAGTTATTAACTGGGTTCTCTGATAACTCTGAACGTTACTCGTTTATTTTTCGTTCGTTGATGATTTTGTTGTATTTCAAAAAAACCGTCGGCTCTTTCGTGTCCCAATAAAATAGGTGGTTGTCCATCAAAATTCTAAGCAAAATCGCAACAGGATATTCACTACGGTTTTTATACATCTCAATTTCTGATGTCGTGCATATATTATCGCTTAGCCAACTGAGCTAGGACGAGCTTAGGAATGTGGTCCAACTGAATTTGCAATTTTTCAGTAAACCCAGCCAGGAAGGTAACGATTGACTATATGAGTATGTCAAAACCCACTTTCATGGACTCTTAGATGAACTGTTTAATACACACTGAAAATCACAATGGAGTATCACGGTCTACCTTGCTTTCCACTATCAACAGTGGTGTTCATCATATACATTTTTCAGAAATCTTTTAGGGCATATAGTTTTAGTTTCTTTCAAAAGTTTCAATTCGTTCTTTTATTTTTCCATTGCCACCTGGGTGAAAAACTGATTTTCCGCAGTTGTTTGAGTTACTTGTCGAACGAATATTTCAATTCATATTTCTAATATAATCGAATGAGCTATATATCACTTTGTCATATTAGCTTTTATCTGAAATAGTTTTGGACTATGCGATTGTATATCTGTACCAGATATAAACTCCCCAGTTTGGAAGCTTCGGATTTTAAATTGCTGTGACAGACAATAGATCAAGTATAAAGGGTGTAATCTAACTTGTTGCGCTAACTCTAACAGTCGATAGTCCATCGAGAGATAAGAAATATTAACGTTGGGTTCTCAATGAGTTCCATAATAGGGATAATGTTTCTGTTCCTAACAAGAATTCCAGATATAACTAATGAAGAAAACATAGAGTTTACTTTTTGTGCGAAATAAAAGTGTGTGTATTTGTGTTACTTAAACATTATTTTTTTATAATTGTGGTTTGTTAAGTGCCTCAAAGGATGCTAACTCAATCTACTAGTTCTGACTTCATCCACCAGTTTGTATATAACGACGTTCGTTTGTTTTCATCAGTGTAAAATTGACGTTGTGGTAGAGGCATAGTTTCAGTACTTATCGCCGGTTTCCAGCAACGAATGTTAATAAAGATTATCGGACTCTCTATCCACATTCCTCGGACAATCAGTTCAACATTTCATATATTCAAATGTTCATTGCCTTCGGCAATTGCCAGTGTTTCCTTACAACTTAGGTTGAATCTGGTTGAATTTACCAAAAAAAAATTGAATAAAAAAAAAATTAAGCAATTTTACCAATAAAATGGCTCCATACACCCGTCATTCACATAAGTGCAACAAGTTAGTTCACACCGTATACCGGGCTAGTAGTATTATATATCAGAGTTTCGAACAAAATAAAGAACGCCCTTAGCATAACTATCACGAACCGCCTCTGAGTTCGAACCGCCGTTGACTTCTATTCAGGTGACGTAATGTTACGAATATCTAGTGATATTGGATTTCGTCCGTTTTACAATTTTTGCCTTTACCTATCGAACACGTTCTCGACAGTTATTCGGTGTATAACAATGACACAACGTGGTCACAATTCCAATCGTTCTTCATCGCACAGTACTCATTGGAATAGATTAGATGTAATCATCTCAATATGTCCTGATTTTAGTGCTCATAGCACCAAAGGCAACGTTGTCATGTGTTATACCACGATTTTCTCATAATATGTTGCTTAATCACGACAGAAAACAATCGCGAGATTACAGTGACATGCATTGGTTATTCGACAACTCAGAGCACATATGTGAAAAAACAAATTGTTTTCCATCGCATAGTCCTCGATATATCATCAGAAACTAGGCACTCCGTCCCTGCGTGGCTCACTACACACAGTTTTGAAGCCCAGAAAACAACTAACCTGTCTATCCCCATTTCGTTTTGCATGGGGGCGGCCGCGACTCGACTAACGCGGCTCTGGCAAACAGGCCGAAATCCAAGCTGTGAGCGGCATGGCAACGGATGTGTGCGGCACCGTTTCTCAAAAAAAAACGGAGCCTCCGGGAAACGGGGCAAAATCTCGGAGTAATCAGCCTAAGGCCTGTACGGGGGGCACCACAGGGTTGGACAAACACCTTCCCCCTCACTCACTCGTGGAAACAAATGACCACCAAAATACCCGAAGGAAATGAGGACAACTCTTGGCCCTCTCAGTTTCTTCCAAGGCACTGGAGAGGATGCGGTCCCGAGCCTCCTACAGGATGGAAATATATTTCTTCAGGGTACTTAACAAACGATATGGGCCATCCAGATGAGCCTTCAACACTCCAATGTAGTCATGGCAGAACTTGCACTTTCTAGGAGGGACCTCGAAGTGGCCTTTGATCAGGAACCATAGATACGATATGGTAAAACAGAAGGTCTGGAAGGAACAAGTGAAGAACTATTGTGTAGCAGATCAACTGAGATCTCCCGGGCCTGTATTCTCATCAGGTAAGATACAATGAGCGGAAAAACTCAAGTGGAAGGCCATGGCCAGACGAGCATATGGGGTGGAGGTTATAGGGAGTGAATCTGGCTCAGGGACTCCCAGACTACCGCAAGGTGTCCATGAAAGATTTCCTCCACCTTCCAAAAAAAAATCCCCTAGAATTAATTTCACCCTTTGTAGTGCTGTACGAAGCATTTTTCAGAGCTCCGTTACGAAGAACGGCTGAAGAAAGTTCAACATAACTTTGGCACGTCCCAGACTATTTAGGGTCAATATTAATTCTGGCAATAAGTTCCATTTCTAGTTTAGAAAATGAATGTAAATACCCAAAACTAATGAAAACAAGGAAATCGAGCATAAAACAGAGCTGCGTTTCTTCGCATCTTTTAAAAAAAGTGAGAAACTCATCGTATTATTTTTGTTGAAGGGGTAAAATATAGATTAGCATCGAATTCTTGTTCCTGTTTTATGCCCGTGAGGCTTGAGCCTGCCGTGGTCTCGTGGGACTCTTGTTCCTGCTGTACTTCCGAGGTGTAATCAGTAGTTAACCGTATGAAGATTAAAAGTAAAGGTTTGAAGTATCCGTGAGTGAGAAATTCAATTGTGTTCAAAGTAAATCCATACGATATTTTTTTTGGCCGATTGACAAATTTGGTAAAGTGTAAATATTTCGATATTCATAATTTCATCTTGGCTGCCCTCAAGTTTGTTTACTTCACTATTGAAACTTCCAGCAATTTGGTGGTGCTCAAAGTAAATTCTTCACGATATCTCTTGAATGATACATTTAGTAGAGTGTAAATTTTTTCTCAGGAACATGTATCCATTTTTCCTCGACTTTTATTATCGTTTCAGCTCTCGCAGGTGTTTTATAGTGGGAAACCATTCAAAATAATCTGGTAATTGGTCGCACAAATAATTGTTATATTATGTTATCAGTTGTTTGAGTTCAGGAAAATCGCCGAATGAAAACAATTGCCAGGAATATTAATTCATTTCGAATTGCGCATTCGGGTCAGATTACACAGAAGCGTGAGTTCAGGGAAGTCGCCAAACTGAAGTCACTGTCGCGGAATCTTACATCATTCCGAATTGTGGACTACTGGTAAAGATTATTACATAATCACAATTTTTCACAGGTGTTTGAATCCAGGGAATAACAAAGTTCGAAGAAAGGCCGAGATATATAAACAGGCAATATTTGTCTCATGAAATACTTGCAGCGCATTGATTTGACTAACAAAATGGAATAGGCCCGATACCGGGATTTTTCAGAATATTATTCATCCTCTGATTCTTGGAGGTTATTTCGTGAATATCCGTGTTTTTGTTACTCCACTAAGCGAATTATATTCAAATTTTATGGAAATAACTTTGATGCCTCGTAGTCTGTACCAAGTCCAGTAGTTAAAAGCAAGAAAAATAAAATAGTTGGTTGAGTTCAGGAAAATCGCCCAACGAAAACAACTGTCGAGGAATATAAAATCATTTTGTAAAAGTGAATTATTATCAGATGGGGCTAGAACGAGGGGTGGCGTGAAGTATCAAAGTTGAGGTTAGTTCGAACGCTCAGGGAATAACCGAGTGGAACCTGGAAAGTATATGTTTGACAGTAAGAAGAGTTCAAGACGAAAGAGAAAAGTTAATTGCCACCATCTAGAAAAATCACTTTCATAATCCTCACCGTAAAGTTATTATAGCAAATCGTGTTTTAAAGATTCCAAAGATATCGATAACCGTTAACCCAAAATTATAGGGCTATATATTGTTCCTAAAACTGGAGTTATAGTATTCATTTTGGTAATCTCAGAATATTATTGTGATAATACCGATTCACCAGCAGTGTGAATATTAGTATTGATTTTTTATAATATGAGGATATTTTTATGGTAGTACCGATTTACTCGCAGTATGAATATTTATAGTGGGATTATACATGATTAAGGCTGCCAGACCGAGAACCTTGTTCTGTAAACAAAAATATATCAATAAAACATTGTAAGATAGAGCCATAACTAAGTTTCAATATACCAGTTAATTTATTATTTTTTACACGCTGTAGGTACTGTGGAAAGCACCTTCCCGTATCAGGCATATGAATCATAGACCCAGAATAGTCACGAAACAAAGTTTCGAATGTAGTATAAATACAGTATGTCTGTCTGCTAGTATGAAGACAGCTCTGTTTGTCTCTCTGTGTACATAAATGCAAGTGGTGTCCAGTATCAAATATTGTAATTAAGCCAACAGTCTTTTGGAGAGTACAAAAAGTGTCAAAATACCAGATGCCTGGATATACCGTATCTCCATCTATTGCTACTCTAGTGCGTGGAATAAACCACTGAAATATGGCGCCCGAGATTCAAAGTTGAGATAGGAACATATTCAACGTACCGTTCTAGGGACAGTTTAAGCCGTAGAATTTCTGACCCTGGAAAAACCCGCTATTGCGTTCAGAGACTAGTATAGTGCTACGTTCAACTACGATGGGTGAGGGAACCCAATGGATATTCCCATTTTGATTCATTAGACAATTATAGAGAGACTCGAAAGATTGAAAAAAACTCTTCTGTGAAAAGAAGAATGGCCGTTGTCAGTACAACGCGGAATCCATACACAGCTACAACCTATCAGAAGAAATGGCTACAGACGAAACTTTCACCTAGAAAGGAGAAGGGTGATATGTACAATGCCGAATCGTCTCATTCTAATCATAGCGCTTGTCGTTCTCTAAATGAGAAGGAAGCCAATCAAATACATTACTCTTCGTAACTAACATCGATGGTCAGAATATTATCGCCGCGACGAAGAGGAGAGTTGGGGACGTACATGGCGCTTGGTTAACAGAAACAGTATATTCATAATACGATTGGGTTACTCAATTCATCTGTGCCACAACGAATCGCTTTTCATAAAGCATCATATTGGTGAAACTGATACACACTGAGTGTATACTCTTTGTGAAAGTAAGTAGACTAGTTTTGAAATACGTACAAAAATATGGAGGATTCAAGAGGAAAAATTATTGTCACTGCGTCAACATTAAGGGCCGTGTCAATTATCAGTGCAACCTAGTTTTACGAAATTTCAATCACATCGTTTGCCGTTTCCTGTACAAGACGAAAGCGAATAAAGGGAAAGACACTGGAGCAGACAAACATAATTATCTCGTAGCGTTATTTAAAATCCTTGGCTCGGATTCGATTATAAAAAGATAAATTATTTCTTTTATCTTCATCACGCTCTGATTTCAGTCGAACGATTTCATGAATAATGACATGTCCATCAGACATCTGATGGATATTCAACTCAACATACACCTATTGTATAGGTCGTAGTAGAGGGGAGTCTTGAGTAATAAGATATTTTTCATGGTCTTCTAAATCAGCGCATATGTGTTTGTGGCAAATTTCACAAAGTTGAAGATTTCAATTTCCTCGATATATTATCAGAAAATGTCATTATAACGTTTTCCGAAAGAGAACAATTTTTCTCGGATTTTTATAGTCTATAAAATTTATAATATTTCCAAAATCGACTTAAGATTTGATGGATTTCTTCATTTCAGTTCAAGCCTGAAAGTTACACGGTATAAGATTACAAATTGCACAAATGAATTGTAAAATTATGTTATGTGTAATGTCATTGTCAAATATGACGGTCAAGGCAACAGATCTATTAGCATGACGAGTGTTCCCCTCTAGATGACAAATTTTAATCTACAGTGCTTCTCAAAAGTCCCTCCCCACCTCTTATTTTTGGAACGATACATAAACAAGTGGAATACTAGTGATGATAGATGACGAAATCGTCAGAGATGACGTCACAAGGCCATTGTGACCAATAATTTTAAATGGAACCCTACGGCGAGCGACACCTCTTTCAAAAGGTATCGAAAAAACCTATTCAATGATACTAATTTTGTTTGTGTTTATGGCAGTTTTGGCAACTCTCTTTTGAAAAACGCAAAGCTGTGATGAATTAAATCAGTTAATACCAAAATTCCAAATTCAAGCTCCGCCTCTGGATAGTTGTCAAATAAGCTGAAACGTTCTTGTTAGTCTCCCTAATTCGACGTTTCTGTAATTGTCCAAGTTTGTGTACATTTAATAATTTGTGTATTGTTTATCGAACGTTTAACTGTTTAAGCAGCTTTTGGTACTCCTAATATTTTTGTACATTTTGATAATTTGTTGAACTGTTGTGAGCCGAACGTTCAAGTGCTTCAAGAAGCGAAATGGTACGTGCTTTAGGTGATAAAGTAGCAGCGATCCTAATTCTTGGTGAAACTGGACCAAATGTTCATGCAGCAGAACGCATTTTTAATGAAAAGTTTCCTGATCGCCCCGTTTCGAGGACTTATTTGAGGGAACTCCTCCGTAAGTTTGAAACAACGGGTAGTATTAATGATGCGAAACGATCTGGCAGACCACAAATTTCTGATGAGAAAAAAATTGATATATTGGCAGAAGTAATAGTTAATCCTACTTCTTCAACAACTCACGTTGCATCTACCTGTGAAGTCAGTCGAAGTACAGTACACAGGGTGTTGAAAAAAAACAAATTTCATCCATACAAATTAAAAATGGTTCATCACCTCTCAGACGACGACCAAGACCGAAGACTAGAATTTTGTGAAAATATGGAAACTAAAATCAACCAATAGCCAGACTATGTCAAAACAATTTGTTTTAGTGACGAAAGTACTTTCTATCTAAATGGAAATGTAAATACACAGAATATGAGGTATTGGAGTGACGCAAATCCTCACCTGTTTCGTGAAACACATACCCAATTTCCCCAGATGGTGAATGTTTGGGCAGGTATCCTGGGAAACCACATCGTTGGGCCTCTTTCTTCAAATACTTATTTAACTGGTGAGGTTTATCTGGAGCTGTCGCAAAACGCAATAGAACCGTTAATCCTTGAAATTTTGGAAGATAATCCAGATGAATTCGGCAATTTGGAAATAACATTTCAACAGGATGGTGCTCCTCCACACTATTACGGTGCAGTAAGACGGTATTTGGATGAGGAGTATCGTGGTAGATGGATTGGATGACGAGGTTCAACGGAATGGCCAGCTCGATCACCGGACCCCACACCTTTGGATTTTTGTTTGTGGGGGTACTTTGAATCAAAGGTTTACGCCAATGAACCTGACAATATTGACGTTTTAAAACAACGTATTTTTGCAGAATGTGAGGCTGTTTCTGCAGACACATTTGCAAAAGTACGGGAAGAGTTTAAAAATCGGATATTTCACTGTGAGGAAGTAAATGGAGGTCACTTCGAGCAATTTCTTCGAGTAGATACTGATTCTTGAATCTGTAATGAATATCATACTGAATGGAATTTGAATTTTAATGTTTACTAATGAGCCATTAAAACTGCCATAAACACAAACAAAATTAGTATCATTGAATAGATTTTTTCGATATTTTTTAAAAGAGGTGTCGCTTGCCGTAGGGGTTCTATTTGAAATTATTGGTTACAATGGCCTTGTGACGTCATCCCATATCGTCATCCATCATCACTAGTAGGGAAGTTTACAACCTTTAATATTCAGTTTCCAAATTTCTCTTGTTTATGTATAATCGTTCCAAAAATGAGAGGGGGGAAGGGGACTTCTGAGAAGCACTGTATAAGCAGAATTTAATGTTTCTCATTCTCTCTTGTTTCATCTCAAAGTGATTCCTTGTCATATTTTGCGAAAAAAAGTTCGATAAACGTATGTCCTAACTTGCTTCGTTTTCGAGTAACTGGTCGTCAACGGTTCATAAAAAAATCGGTTTTTCATTCATTACTCAAAAGTCTTTGTGCCGATTTTGATGAAACTTGGTGTGTTCGTTAGCATTGACAAGGGGCTCCTTTCCATGGAATTTTAATACCAATGGCGTCGCAGAGAGTTATCTGGTTGATATTTATGGTAAAAATCATTGAACGCTACTGTTTTTCGCTAAGTTTGATATTATTTGAAATAACTGAACTTCATCGAGGCAGAGTCAGTGGCGTAGAAATGGCGGTTACACATCATTAATCTGTTTGGCTATCAGATGGAAGGAGTATTCAAACTGCTAGTTCAAATCATATGCCCAAAATGAGAACCTCGACTTGCAATACAAGCATCAAATCTCCTCCTCATCGACTGCCTCACACGTTCAAAAATTCCCTGGGTGTTGCGTATGATATTAGAATTATTCACAATTCTATTCCTCAAGTCATTCACATCGACAACTGGTGTCGCAAAACAAGCGATTTGAGATATCTCCAGAAGGAATAATCCAGTGGGTTCAAGTCTGGAGATCGTGATGGCCACGGTTGAGATCCCCTACGACTGGTGAGCAAAAGTATAATTGAGATATTTACGAGTGGTCACACTGAAATGAGCAGGTGCCCCGTCGTGCATGAACGACATATTTCGTCTTACTAGCCGAAGTACATCCTCTAACAGACCTGGCAATGTGTCTCCTAAAAATTTTCAAGACATCACACCATTGAGTCGAGGTAGGAAGAAAATGGGGCCCTATGAGATGATTTTCCAAAATTCCCGCCCAGACGTTCACCGGAAACTCCTGCTTAAATCCACTACCATAGGGATTCTCGTGGTCCCATGAGTGATTGTTATGGAAGTTTATGACGGCATTCCGTGAAAAACTTACCTCGTCCGTGAATAAAACTTCAGAAGTGAAATAGGGATTGTTTACAATTTTTGGAAGGAACCACTGACAAAAATCCAATCGTCTAGGAGAATCTCTTGGTAAGAGAGGCTGCACCCGTTGCTTGTGGTATGGATACAATAAATTTGTATGCAAAACCTTCCAAACACTGTGAAGCTAATTTTCGGGTTCTTGTTGAAGAATTGCCGCCATTTCCTTGAAGAATTGCTTCCTCTAACTGTGGTGTCATCATTGTTCTTGATCTACCAGGACGCTCAGCCTGTTTAGTTGAAGATCCAGTTTCGCACAGTCTAGCTTGTAATATCGTGAAAGTTCTTACTGCTGGAATATCTCTGTTGAGATATCGTTCTCGATAAAGTCGACGGGCTTCTGCAGCATTTTCATCTGCAAGTCCATAAATGGAATACATTTGTGCTAATTCGGGATGTTTATATTTACTCGATAGTATACGATTGTGTTTGCATGCTCAAACAATTCCACGATACTAGTGACTATGGTAAACGATCAGAATCCTCCTATCGCTGGTATTCTTTTTAATTTATACGAAATAACACTATCTTGTAAAAAATTGGGTCAATAATTTTTTACTCTAAAAATTAATGTAATTTCGGTAATAACGTCATTAGTTATGTCAACCCTGTCTGTTTTGAGAGGTAATTGAATCAGAAGTAAATAATTTGTGTCTCTTATTTCAATACATATTCTATTTTTACTTTGATTCGATGTTCAGCTTTTTTGAATTTACGGCATTCCAAGAAAATTGTATTTATAATTGTGTAATCTGATAAATATCAAATTTAGATAAAAACAGTGGTGTACAATTATTTTTACAATAAACATCAATCAGGTAACCCTCTGCACAACCCTCTGGACAATAATGACACCACCATTAGAGGAAGTAATTCTTCAAGAAGTCGACGGCAATTCTTCAAGTACCCGAAAATCAGCTTCACAGTTCAATATCAGTTATTGAAGTGTTTGGAAGGTTTTGCATACAAATTTATTGTATCCATACTGCAAGCAATGGGTGCGGGTACAGTTACCGATAGATTTTCCTAAATAATTGGATTTTTGTCAGTGGTTCCTTAAAAAAATTGTAAACAATCCCAATTTTACGTCTGAAGTTTTATTCACAGATGAGGCATTTTTTTCACGGAATGCCATCATAAACTTTCGGAACAATTATTTTTGGGACTACGATAATCCCCATACTACTGCAGAAATTGGATTTCAGCAAGAGTTTTCGCTGAACGTCTGGGCGGGAATTTTTGGTGATCATCTCATAGGGCTGCATTTTCTGTCTTCTTGACTCAATGGTGTGACGTATGAACCCTCTGGATTATTTCTTTTGGGGATATTTCAAATCGCTTGTCGCGATACCAGTTGTCGATGTGAATGACTTGAGGAATATAATTATGAATAATCCTAATGTCATACGCAATACCCAACATGTGCCGCAGTCGATGAGGAGAAGATTTGATAGTTGTATTGCAAGTCGAGGTTTGCATTTTGAGCATGTGTTTCGATTATTCTCAATTAATACCTATGCTACTCTCCGAATGAAAACAAATCGACTAGCAGTTTGAATACTTCTTCTACCTTATAGCCAAACAGATTCTCATTTCAAAGTTTGTTCAAATGGCGTCTGGAAAATGAAAATTTTTCACGCCACTGACTTTGCCTTGATGAAGTTCATCTACTTCAAATGGTATAACACTAATACTTCAAATGGTAAAACAATAGCATGCAATGATTTTCACCATGAATATCAGACAGGTAACCCAATGCGACGCCACTGATATCGAAATTCGAAATCTCATCTAATGGAAATGAGCCTCTTGTTATCACAAACAAATACACTAAGTAGTTGAATACAAATTATTGAATACATCATAAACATCAGAATATTACCACCAAAACACAAAACGAACTAACCAAACAAACGAACACACCATATACATAATGGCAAAACTAACAAACCACCCTCCATTTTGATCAAATCAGATCTAGCTTCTATTGGCACAACGAAGTTCTGAAAACAAAACTTTTTATTCAACCTACATTTCTACATTATCAAACAATATGTGTAAAATGAAAACACGGGTACATCGGTTTGATATCAAACCCTATCTGTTGGTGTTTTGAGATAACACACTCACATGTATGTTCAACATTGCCTCAAAAATTAACAAATATTTGTTTCCCTTTTGTAGACTTGAACCTTCCAGGTGAAACGTTGTCATTAAAACTGCTCCCATGCCCGTTTAATCTTTATTTCAAATAGAACCAACATATATATATATATATATATATATATATATATATATATATATATATATATATATATATATACATATATATATATTAAACTGAAGTGTAGGAAACACAAAAAACCAATTTTATGTATTCTTTGAGGTTGCAGTCAATAGGAAATGGCCAATGTTAAGAAGACTCTTTGTTAAATTGTCGAGCTTTCGAAAAACTTTATTTCATTATCAAGACTTCAACTGGAGGTGCTAACAGGAAAATATCGGTGCACATCATAAATAAAATCTTAAATATTGAATTGTAAAAAACATCTTAAACTAATTGAAAAATCTCATTTTAACTATGCAAATTTGAGTCAAAATTGATGGAAATAAACACGTGGTGATCTCTGCCATGGTCATCCTTTCTCGATGAAGATGTTTTTTACAATTGGATATTTAAGATTTTATTTATGGTGTGCACCGATATTTTCCTGTTAGCAGTTAATGTCTTAATAATGAAATAAAGTTTGTCGAAAGCTCGACAATTTATCAAATAGTCTTCTTCACATTGGCCATTTCCTATTGACTGCAACCTCAAAGAAAACATAAAACTGGTTTTTTGTGTTTCCTAAACTTCAGTTTTTTTCAACAATATTTCCAGTCAAGAGACTACCCCTATATATATATATATATATATATATACTCGATGTCCCTATCATTATATTTCTCTAATGGCCTTTTATCAATATTCGTAGTTAACGTATAGAATATTTATCAAAGTTAACAGTTGAATCTAACCGGATATTTCCTTAAATTCATATAATATTCATTATCCTTGTGTTCAAATCAAATTCATGCGAAATGCATAAAATTTCAAATAGTAAGAATATTTTTCCATACGAATAGTAAGAATATTAACTTGGAATTTTTAAATTCAATAATGATTGTGGAGAAACGACTTTTCAACAATGAATTCCATCGACACCTTCCCAGATGGACACATTTGTGTTTTGTATTGCATTCAAAACAGTGTAGGAATGCATTAATTTCACTCATATATAAGTAGTGTATAAATGAAAGGGCGTCTACAGTCCAGAGTTATCGTAGAAAGGAAGTTTACATAAAATTTACGAAAGAACCTTAACAATGAGTACTGAATACTTGATGCGCGATTACACTTGCACTTTACCACTTTTCATCTGATGTACCATAAAGTGGAGTAGAATATTTTATTGTCTGTAATTCATTCCTTGATTGAATTCTTGAAGTTCAATTAGTTAAATAAAACCAATATAGCTTTTTTAAAGGGAACGTTTTGCAGATACCATTTTTTTCGTATCTAATTCGATTATTGACAAAAGGCCGTAGTTTTTTTTTATGGAGAAACAGCAATGAAAATTGCCAAAATATGGTTTGTAATGAGATATTTGTAAAGATCTGTATATATTCCTGAGAGCAAACTCATTCATTTCACCTCCTCGTTGAGTCTTCCACTATATCAAAAAGTTGGACATTCCGATAAAATGAGCGGAACTTCTATCGCCAAAGGTTGGCACCTTGTATTCAAGGAATAAGGGTACGAGGAAAACTCGCTCGAAAGTAGCTGAAATATTTATGAATTCCTGATATATGGCTTTCATTTCTCTTGTGTTATTGCATAATATACCAATATGTGATCTCATAAAAGTTTATGGGGCAATGAACATGGATCGCAAAATTGCGTTGATATAACCTTTCATAGAATTTCTATGTGTTGATGAACATTCGTTGGATTATAACCAGAGAACGCATATTGTATTGAAAATGTTCTATGTTCTGAACATACTGTGAATAGCTTCCCGCAGGAACTGATATAATTCCAAAAATGTATTGTAACAATACTTCTTACTAATTCTCATTACAATAATAATAATTATAATAAAATTTACCACCATATTCAACGATACAAAATGTTACAAAACATAAATAAAATGCGAGATGGAAAATAATAGGGTTTCAAATCCAAACTTCTTGATGCCGTGATTGAACTAGATGCCTAATGAAAATCCTTTTTTTTTTGAAATTTTGAAAAATGTTACTAAATTTCTCCATAGGTTTGACCTACCAAACTCTCAAACTTTCATTCGAAAAATATCAGCAAAGTTGAAAGGAAAATTGATGGTGGATGAAGTTATCGATGAAGAATAAAAATCCAATAATTTTGTTTTATTTCAATTCGGTCGAGGATATTTTCATATTTCGGAGAATCGATATCGCCATTTTTTCAGCTGCATTTTGTAAATGTGAGAATAATTTGCTACTGTCATCATTATCAGGAATATTATAAAACTTCATACGTATAGATGAAGTATGATGAAGCACTTCTGTTATTTTGTTTATAAGTATTTCTAAAATGTTTGTTTGAAGGTTGTAGACGATGTGGTAACTTGATTACTCTTATTTTGGACGTCCATCGTCTTAATGGATTTACAAGGTTTTCACGACGTTTCGAATGCTTGTATCTGCAATCGTCGAATACTGTATTCACCTGAAGACGATTGCAGATACAAGCATTCGAAACGTCGTGAAAACCTTTCAAATCCATTAATTAGGACGATGGACGTCCGAAACAAGAGTAATCAAATTTCTAAAATGATCCTATTTTCCTGCATTATTCTTATGGTCAACTATTTCAAGAGTGTGATATTGGTACTTCAGACATACTTTACAACAAATCACTTGAGATTCTATAGTCAACTCCATTATTTATTTCCAATATACGCTTACAATCCCGCCTAATAAATAGCATTGACTTGGACAAATAGAATAACTGTTCCTTCTTATATTGTTACAAGGCGATTCGATCATATATGATGAGAATAAAGCTTGATCAAGGATCGTTTCCTACGGCAGAGCAGAATATATATTTCTGGATTCACTGAAAGTAACGCTCATTTTGACATATTAAACCTGATCATTTTAATAACTTCCGAAAATATTGGTGACATTGCCCCTTGCGCCAATTGTGTAATGGATATCCAATTATGTAATTGACGGTTAACAATGACATATTATTGGATAACCATTATACGATCGAACGCCTTTGTCAAATCTATGAAAACTATTGATAATGATCGCTTTTTTCAATACTATCAACAAATTCTCTCATAGTTCTCATAGCATTATTTTGAATTTCACCAAATCACCAAAATAACAATAGCGTATCCGCCATAATCTATCAATTGTCTATTACTTCGTACTGGAAAAGTTCCAAAGATTTATTATTATTATTTTTCTAGAGTGATTTTCCACTTTTATTATTTTTTTGAGGTTTGGATAACATATGAATATGAAAATCTTGAGGATATAACCTTTTATATATGCATTTTATAAGAAAGTACAGTGGCTGAAACTAAGAATCAAAATAAAAAATTCGAAAAAATTTGTCAAATTCAACCATATTTTGGGAACCACTGTCTGCTCAACCTAACCTATTCTACTGTTTGGAGACGTGAGAAAATACTGGCAATTGCCGGATGTGAAAAACATTCGAATAAGTGAAATTTTTAAGTAATCGTTTCAAACCTTGCCTCTGCAATAACTTAAAATAATTGTTCACTAATGAAAATAAACGATCCCCGTTATATCCAAACTGGTGGATAGAATCAGCACATTGAAAGCACTTAACAAACCACAATTATAGAAGAATCATTTGTAAGGCACACCGGTCTCAATTCACACGAAAAGGAAACGAGATCCAAAGACCGAATGATTATTGAAAAATCCCAATATCCGTATAAACATTGTCAAATGACAGTTCGCTGAGAGATGTTCTCACAATCACACACCAAACTATTCCTTGCATATTCTCAATTCACCCAAAAATTAAACTCGTTCATCTGAATTGAGGAATAAATGAGAACACCATGCAGTACGGAGTTTGACACTATAAGGGTCAAGGTTATCTGAGATGGTCGTCCATGATCCAGCGATAACTAAACAGTGAAATGTTCGTAGTAGTTTTTTTTCGGCTTATTAGGGACATCTCGTAATTATTTCAAAGGAATTTTTTTCATATTTTTTTGGACAGTAAGTTGATGTTTGTTAACCCGGATGGTGACTCGCCTGTTAGTTTATCCTATATATGTCCTAGCAGCTTCGGATTATGGTATTTCATTTATTCCTTGATACTCATAAGCTTTGTTATCTTTAGATCTGTGGAAATAAGAGATTTTATTAGTTGCTGTGATTATTTTTCCGACCCAAATATCGACCAATAGAATTGCACCATTCGACGTCACGTGGTACAACCTACATGGTATTATACTGATAATTTTTTGAAAATTTTCTCTGGTAGTTGCTATATATAAAAAACAAAACATGATCCAGTCAAATTAACCACACTTCAAACTGACAGGTTGAATTCAATTGTGACAATTGGAGATTTTGCATGAAAATGAGTCGATTTGGAGTTTGTTCTCTGTCCACCATCGATAAAAAGTCAAAGGAAATGTTCCCATTAATACGGAGAAGGCAAAAAACAGTTTGGAACCAATTTACTACTTTTTGGGACGGAAAAATAATCCCGAATACCAACGAGCTTTTCTGGCATTCCATTCTGCACAATTCGTCAAGTGATCCTCCCTGCAAACAAACTTGATAATTTGTTTGCAACGAACCTATCGGGAAATACCCGATAATTTTGAAGCTCTTGTGGTATTATAAGTGAAAATTGTTCTAATGTCGCGTTTCTCTAAAATTTTGTCGGGCATCTTTGATAAAGCCTTGTGCGGTTGGTTAACTATTGACTTCTGAGAGTTTGGAGAATGGGTTTGATGATGTATATTTACAGGGTGTAATCTAACCCCTTGCACACCCATGAATGACGAGGGTATAATGCCATTATATAACGCATTATAGTGGTGAAAAATCCGGGAAAAAATGAAAACATGTTCTGTTCTTTGTCAAATTCGATAACATTCTGGGAAGCGCTGCTTTCCTCACCTCAACTGTCCTGATCAGAGCTGTGAGATAACGCAATAAACATTTATATATGTGGAATGTTCAATTGATTGTGTGGTAAATGTACAAAAAACACTGCTTGCAATAGATATTCGATAGATGGAAATTTAATTTCAAAGTGATGAAAAAAACCAACCTCATTATATCCAAACTGGTAGATGAAGTCAGAACTAGTTGATGTGATCAATACAGAGGTACTTATCGAATCACAATTATAAAAAATCAGTTGTAAGAACACAAAAGACACAGTATTGTATTGTTTTCAAAATAATATCGGCCAACATTGTGACCTAGTGTAATTCAGAATAACAAATAACATGTTGCCAAGTAGTATTTCCAGGATTCTTGCAGGCGCCTGTCTGGTTCTCACATTTGAACATCGAACTGTACCGTGCGTATTTTGAAGAGTGGAGGGTAAGATAAATCAGTCATTGAATTTCGAATTAAGTAGTGAATTTCATTGATTTCTTGGGAAATATGAACAGGATGTTCATTAAATCAGATATGGAATAATCTGCGACTGAAAGATAAACTTTAGTCACTATCTTCCATCGTTCAAGATAATCTCTTTAGCCGGGGAAGTAGTTGTTTTCTATTAGATATTACAAAAATAACTCAATTTTCATTTTGGATTTTTCAATTCACAGAAAAATCTTTCTATTCAATATCCAATTGGGAATGTTTCCCTTTTCAATAGTAAATTTCAATTCTAGTTGGATTCTGGAGTCGCCAATCAAGAGTCAGGAAAATACTGTGCATATCTAAAATGAGTTAACACTTCGGGCGTTTCCATACTAGAGATATTAACATCATCAATATATTGTGATATATTATTTTTTATAGAATGATTAGTTTTTAAAATTATATCGGGATATTGGGGCTCCAAATTGACATTTTCCAGAATAACATGATTCATTAGTGGTAAGCTATGGCTTTAAAATGCAGTCGAAGAGTTTTACATATCTGCTACAGGTTTGTTTTGTGATTTGCTCATAATATCGAATCTGAAATAAGAAACATGGAACTATTTATTGCCAATCCATATAAAATGATAAGGGATCCATTATATCATCGGCAATGAATTAGACAACTTCTCCAAACCTGAGATTCTGATAAGAATTTTGAATCCTTGTATTAGTGTCACATAGTTATCTAGTAATAAAATGAATCCTTCATCATTCTATATGAAAATAAAAAAAATCCATGTTTTCCATTTCAGATTCTTAATATGAACAAATCTCAAAACATAAACCTGTAACAGTTATGAAAAACTCTTCGACTACACTTTGAAGCCAAAGCTTGTCACCAATGAATCATGCAATTCTGAAAAAAGGGAATGTTAGATCTCTTCAAGTCAATTTGGACCCTCAATATCGCGATATAATTCTGAGAATTGGCCATTTTATAAAAAAAATATTTATATTATGTGAATTTTTCATTTTGGATATGCACAGTATTCTCCTGATAATACAATACTGTGTCTTTTGTGTTCTTGCAACTGATTTTTTTATCATTATGATCCGATAAGTGTCTCGAAGCTTTGTAGACATCATCTGCTAGTTTGGAAATAACGAGGTTCGTTTGTTTTCATCACTTTGGAATTTAATATCGCAGTCCAACCAGAACACGGCAATCAGGATTTTATTGGAATATATAACATGAAAAAAAAATTCCAAAAACAAATATATCATAGATACATTTGATTTGAATGGATGACCCATCCCCTGTGAATGATTCAATTTCATAATTGAGTGAATCACGTTCGAAAATACACGATAATATTTCATTCGAATTCAATCAGTGTAAAATCCGTCACGTCGTCATTTCTATTTTATGCAAACAGCACACATCAAACGATATTATTCAAATACGGAATTTTAGTGCAATTGCCATTCTGGATGTCCATCAAATGCATTTCGAAATGTTTTTATTGATTTCAATTATATAGAGTAATCAATTCAATGGATATTCTCAGGCCACGTACGAATATAAATGGAGAGATTTTGTTATAACTCCATTTTTATTCATCATCCCGATCGAAAACACACTAGATATTTTCGTTATTTTAGAAATTATAACAATGAATATATTTTCATTATTTTTTTTAACTGAATATTACAATTCTGAATGTTTTTATTTCAAATAATGAATAAATTGGAATATGGCGGTTTTTCTCCAACTCGTGACTTGGGCTCCTCAATTTGAGTTACAAATTTCATTTCTGACGCCATTCATTGTGGAAAGACCACTCATTTCGGCTGTTAAACTGGAGAAAATAATTCAGAGTTCAATATAGTTGTGACAAAGTTGCAAAAAGGATAGATTTTATTTAACCTTCACTGAAGTCGTATCAGAATTTCATATAAGGAACAAACTGAATTCGAAAAGATTAATTTGTAATGAAAATAGAAATGATAGGTACAATGTTCATAACGAATTTTTATCATGCAAACACGTTTACCTTACAAAACTCATGGTGTAAATAATCAATCGCAAGCCTCAAGAGCAAACAGAAATGCTACAAAAACTGCTGAATATGACATCCATCTCTCTCAATACATTTTCTTAGTCGGCGCAAACACCCTCTTTGCACTTGAAATAGCATGCCAAGGTCGTTTCGTATGGCTTCACAATCTAATGTAATTATATCCAACAAGGCATCTCTGGTATGAATAGGTGTAGCGTGAACGAGGCTTTTCAGATGCCCCCACAGAAAGAAATCCAATGGATTTAAATCCGGAGGCTGCGGTGGCCAGGTATATGGCCCACCTCTACCAATCCATCTATTGGGGAAAATCTGTTTCAGATGGTCCCGCACTATCAAACTAAAATGAGGAGGAGCGCCATCATGCATAAACGACATATCTCTTCGGGTTTGCAATGGAACATGTTCCAAAAGTCCATTCAAATCGTTCTGAATGAACTCCAAATAACGTTCTACATTCAATCGGTCATGTAGAACGAATGGTCCTATAAGATGGTTTCGTATGATACCAGCCCAAACATTCACGTTGAATTTCCGTTGGTGTTTGGTTTGCAATATCCCATGGGGATTTTCTTCGACCCATATGTGGAGATTATGAGGGTTGATTACTCCATAGCTAATGAAACCTGCTTCATCAGTGGATAAAACTCGAGTAATAAAAGTCATATCCTCTATTTGCTTATCCAGAAACCAATTGGCATATTCCAGTCGTGCTTGAAAATCTTCAGGTGTCATGGCATGTACCTTCTGGATGTGATATGGGTTGCTCCCTAATTATTCTATGAATAGTGGACTTGGATGTATAGAACTGTTCTGATAGGTTTCTGATGCTCATTGAAGGATCATCAGCGACAGCTTCCAAAATATTTTCCTCCAATACAACGGTACGCACAGCCCTAGGAGCGCCCTCACCACCTCGTTTTGGCGAAACTGAACCTACAATAATATCGAAATAAAACAACAGACATACCTGTCTCCCTCAAGCTGCGATCGACACGCTCGAACGTTTCTCTTGCCGGTAACGTTCGATTGGGAAAATGCTTGGCATACAGACGACGGGCTTCTGCAGCATTACCAAATGCTCGTCCATACAATGCATGCATATCTGCATATTCGTTGAATGTAAACTGTTCGGCCATATCAAAACACTTCAAACTGTCCTATTAGAATATTGACAATACAATGACAACGCACCACACAACAAAACGAAATCGCATTCCAGTTGACATTTTTTATCCACACTAATTTTATTTCTTTGTACAAGGTGTTTTTGTGAACATCTGTGGAAGAAATGGAACATAAATTTATTCACCGGATATTTACCACCTATTCATGTGCAGCCGTTTTTGTAGTTTATCCGTTCGCTATTTATTAGTTATGTCTTCCGATATGCGTTTTTTCAGCTGAATTTATCTTCGGGTTGAAGATTTTCTCCCATGAAATTATACTTATCAGTGAAACTCCTCAACATTTAAGCTGTGAATACGAATTTGCAACATCCAAATGTTGAGTTTCATGAGATTCAGATAACACAACACGAAACGTGCTTATTCCACGCGTACATACAAAATATGGACTGAATTCAATATTTCATAGTAGAATAGCTGGTTAGTTCAAAAACACGATGAATCTACATAACTTGATATTCCATTTGAAAAAATATCTACTGTCATGATCTGCTTATAGAGCTTGGAAAAGAAATATGATTCGAAAGAATATATTCATTTAGAACGTTCACCTGTAACCTATTGAAATTCAGTATTCAAATATAACTTCGTATTACGTAAAAATTATTCTATCCTAACGAATATTGAACTCGATGAAATCAGACATTTTTAAAAATAATTTCATGTAACTATGCGTGAGACCAAATTATTTATAAACCACACGTGGAACGCCTTGAAGTTGAAACAAAGGTTCCCAAACATGGATGTACCATTAAAATAGTATCTAATTATGAGTTCATCAGAAAAATAGATTCTCTATTTATAAACGACCCTAAGAAGTCATACCGTTGGCAAAGACAATGTAATAATTATATTTAAAAATAACACAAAGCCAATTGGTCATCATACAGTCGGTTATAGTTTCTCTATATGTGGTAAAACGAGGATATATAAAGAGTTGGAATCATTCCATTCGGCATTCCATTCGGGTATTCATTACAAGTCAGTATGTAATTTAAATTGCACCTTTTGATCAGATAATGTTTTAGTCAAATAGATAAAGACTTTTCTACTTCAAGTTAATCAGATGCAACCAAGTTTCAAGGCACCAGTCAATAGAACTCACACCGATGAGTTTCTAAAAGTATTTGCATACATTGATATGTAATTAGAAGAATTCATCCGACTCCATCATTGTTCCAGTAGTAAATCAAATTAATAAATTACTTATCGGGATTTCTCCAGATTAAATAACGGAATTGATTTTAGTGAAGTGAACATCGTGTCTATTACAGGGTGAGACTATATATTTTTTCTCTTTGATTCATTGGGTACCAGGCTTTATAAAATGTACATTTTTCCTCATTCATACTTTAATTCATTGAAGTGTAATTCAATTACTTTGATAAATATTTATTATTTCATCAGATTCTGATAGTGGCTTGTTTCAGAAATATGTATAAAATGATTAATACTATCCATTGATTTTTATTGAAAATTTTGCTATTATGTTTTAAAGTCCTACAACATACTAAAGATGTTGTCCATTGAAGAAAAACAATTACAATGTTAATTGTTTTAATCCAGAGAATTGATTTAAGTATTTTAGATTTGTGAACTTTGATAAATACAATTTTACAATATACTGATAACGCAGGAAATAAGTATTAGAATATATTACTATGATTGATTTATCTATCTTTGAATAAAAATATATTGTTCATGCCTCAAAATTATAAAACTGTGTAATTGATATGATTTGATTATTGCTATGATTTTATTGCTATTTTTACATCCATATTTTCTGGTGAATTTATATACAATGGGTTTATACGATTTGTTGATTAATGGTTTTGTGTGTTGTTTCGAATATTGATTTTAATTATATCTTTTAAATTTACAACCTTATTATTATTTCATCTGTTTTGATAGCTTGAGGTATGACTGAGTACATAGATTAAACGAACCTCGATCATATATTTGAAGGAATTACTTGGATTTGACCGCTCTCTAAGTACATTCTTTGTGTCAATGTTTAGTTGCACAAACTTCAGTATAGAACCTCTAATGACTTTTGTAAGACACACTCTTGTACTGTCAATAGTGTGAAAAAGATTTAGTATTGAGTAGAGTGCATACAAATAATACCAGTATAGTTAGACATCAATTGATGGTATTTGTAAAATCCTTCTATTGGATTTTCTAGAGTGTTTCTTCAATAAAGGTTACTGTGAGGTTCGACAAACACTTGGGTTTTCGGAGTGGTGTGGGTATTCATAACACTCTGTATATACTCAGGTTTTAACAATAACTGGTCAGTGGTGGGGTCTTTAGAGTCTCCCCATATATCAGGTTATAACAAATGGTGTCAGGTGTGGGGTTTGATCTATGGAAAACAATGCAAAAATAAGCATTTATACAAAGTCAAAATCTCGAGTGTTCAGAACTGGTGAAAATTTTCTGATTTTTTTTATTATTTTGAATTTGGAATTAACTGTTTTGGAAGTAATAAATATTGTCAAGAAAGCATTGGCAATTTATAAGAGAAAAGAAAAGTAATTTATACAGGGTTAATCGTGAAAAAAAAAAGTATTTTCTGATTTTTACTATTATTATTGAAATTTGGTGCATATAAAATTTAAATATGACACCTCCACTAGAAACTCCCTCAACGACTAGTCAGGTGCCTCCTGTGTTACAAATTGAACCAAATATCGCTATTACTTTGGACAATGTACCTATATATAATGGGCAAACGAAAATCAAAGATTTTATTCGGATCATAGATGATTGTGCTATTCTGGGAAAATGGAATGATTTGCAAATAGTGTCAATAGTGCGATTAAAATTACGAGGGATAGCGAAACAATTAATAGACGCAGATAGTAAATTACGAACTACCGGAAGTTGGGATGAGTTAAAGAAAGGTTTACAAGAACAATTCGGTATAACAAAAATTCCAGGACAAGATAAAAGAGAGTTATTAGAATGCGTCAGAGAAAAGATGAAACATGCCGCCAGTATTTGGCACGATTAAAAGTTTGTGCTGCAAAAATTTTAATACTCACGGGAAATGACACTGTGGATAGAGTTATTTCACACAGACATGAGCAGGACATTATTACACAATTTGCATTAGGATTACTTGATCCGGTTAGAAAAGAGTTTTATCTGCCAGTCCTGATACATTAAAAGAGGCTATTGAATTCGCTGAGAAAGAGGAAATAATTGAAAGTTTGACAAAACCGACAGATAGAAGTTTCAGGAATTTTAATTCAAATTCGCAAAATACTAATGTAGTAGTTTGTCATTATTGCCAAAAACCGGGACATACTATAAGAGATTGCAGAATGAAAAATGGTAATTTGCAATCAAGAAATGCAATAATATGTCAGTATTGTCAGAAACCCGGACATAATATAAGAGATTGTAGAATGAAAAATGGGAATTTGCAAAATAGGAGCCTAATTACATGTCAGCATTGTCAGAAATCCGGACATGATATTAGAAATTGCCGAATGAAGAATAAAACTGTTTCCGGTGCAATGAACAAGGGTTTTTAAAAAAATACTACCTATACTTCAGGAGAAGCTCAAAGAAATGTTATTATGTTAGAGATTGCAGGAATTTTTCGAACTATTCTAATTGATACAGGTGCTTTCCCTTTAAGTTAAGGGTATGAAACCCATTTAATCATGAAGTTAAATATTCATTGAAGGACGTCCAAGGAAATTCATACCATATATAGGATCAGTAATTTTACCCATTCAATTGAATGAAAGAACGCAAATTGAACATGAATTTATTATTATTGATGCCAATCATTTGAGTACCGAAGTGATTTTGGGACTGGATTTTTTACAAGAACATCAGGTTAAATTAGATTGGAAAGCAAATAAAATGTTTTTGAGAAATGAAATTATTGACCTTCATACGGAACCGAAAAATATATATCAGACAGAAAATGATAAAGAAAAACTTACGTGGAAAAGAAAATTCGAAGATATGGAAAGGAAAATTGAAAGTATGAATAAGAGTTTGTTAGAATTAACCACTACAGTCAAGGGATGGATGGAAGGAAATTCCGAAGAAAAGCTAGGTTCACCATGGGAGTGCACGCCCAGAACAAATAGCAGAGTAATTGGAAATGGATTTTCATGCCATGAGAAGGCCGCCGCTCGAAAGAAAATTATGTGGAAAATTCAGGAAGTAGGGATCAAAAAGGAAGGCTATGTTTAGAAGAAGAAAATACAGTTGAGAAAGAGAGAAAATTGCGAAAACGAAGGAAAAATAATCGTAAGAAATTGTCCAGAAAGAAGAAAAATAATGGGAAAATAGAAACAGGTGTTACTGGTCAGAATGTGTACCAGAGAGAAGGAAAATTTTCAAAGCTTGAAAATAGGCAGAAAATTAATTCAGAAGAGAATGGGCTAGGTAACGCGGAAACCGGAGCGTCCTGTATATTAGGAAGGATTAAATTGCAAGATAGTGCTATGATTTTGAAGGACATTCAAGGTGAAGGAGCCAGTTCATACAAGTATGACATACCTTCCACCAGTACAATGGAAAAATCCAATGAACTCGGAAGAAAGTCTCAAAAGGAAGCACGAAGTCTGCAAAAGGAATCTGAAGAGTGGATTATTTTCATGTAATGAAAATCTACCTCCTAAAATATGGTAGCATGTCACGGAAAAGCGAGAAAACCTTGGCGAGAAAATAAATTGTTAGAAAATACAAATTTGAGAGAATTGAAAGTACTATACAGGGTGAAAGGAACCTGTCAGAGCAGGAAAGTATAAATAAAAAGGGATATGAAGTGAAGAATTCTAAAACACCTACTGAGTGTACAGAAATTAGGGGAGCTAAAAGGAATAAAATGACAGAAAAGGAAGTCGAAGAAGAAATTTTCAAAACACCTACAGAGTGTACGAAAAATATGAGGAAATTGCTAGAATACGAGGATGAGGATGAAATTTTCGAAACACCTACAGAGTGTTCGAAAAATATGGGAAAAAATCAGGAAATAATGAGAAAACTCATGATACTTATACAGAGGGTACGGAAATTATGGAAGATAACGAGTCATGTAGTTCAAGAAAAATTATTAAAGTAGATGAGAGGAAATTTTCGAAGGATAGTTTAATAGAAAAAGAAAATTCGCCTAAGGGAGAAACTTTTTCTGCCAAGATGTTAGAGTCGACAAAATGTCTCGGAAAGACGGAAAACGAAAAAAGTACCATTCCTACTAAAAATAATTACGAGACAGGGATTTATTTGTCTAAGGACATGATCTTGCCTCCTAGGACTATGACTGTTGTTATGGCTAAGGCTCAAAATATTTTGCCGTCCGATAATGTGTTGTGAAGATAATGGAGCAATAAGTGGATTAGTAGTAGCTAGATCGATAGGTAAAATAGGAAAGATATTCCTATACGAATAATAAATGTTTTAGAGAGAACTTTATTGATACCCAGAAAATATGTGATTGCCAACGGATTTGCAGCAGACACAGATGAGGAAAAGAAAGTGATTGATAAAGGAAAAAAGATTAGACGAATAGAAATTCAGGATGAAAACATAATTTTGCAACAATTGCATTTGGATGATCCAAAGGACATTGGTCAAATTAAATTGGCGGAACTTATAAAAAAATATATAGATATATTCAAAGCACCTAGTCAGAAATTGAGTAGTACCCATTTAGTGAAACATAGAATAATCACGGAAGATGTTCTTCCTATTACCAAGAGGCCGTATAGAATTCCATTTCAGAGACAGAAAGCAATGGATAAAGAAATCAAGGAATTATTAGAAAATGATATAATAGTAGAATCTGCCAGTCCATGGAGTTTCCCAGCAATCTTAATTGAAAAAAAAATGCATCCAGGCGAAGAGCCACAATTTAGGTTATGTATCGACTATAGAGAATTGAATGCTATTACAAAACGGATTTTCTCATTTGCAAGACACTTGGAGAGATTAAATGGTACAGAATTATACAGTGTGATGGATTTAGCAAGTGGATATTTCCAAATCGAGTTAGATGAACGTGACCGAGAAAAAAGTGCTTTTTCCACTCCAAATGGGCATTACGAATTTAAAAAAATGCCCCAGGGTTTGAAGAACTCCCCAGCCAGCTTTCAGAGGTTTATGACCCTTACTTTCGCTGATATTACTGGAAAAGAATGCCTAGTATACCTAGATGACATCATAGTATTCAGTGGTCCCAATGTTGATGAGCACCTAGATAGATTGCGTCATGTATTCGATAAAATGAGAGACAGCAATTTAAAATTCAAGCCAACTAAATGTCATTTCATGAAACCTGAAGCCAAGTACTTAGGGCACATTGTTTCTGGAAAAGGATGTCAAACAGATCCTGAAAAAACTCAAGTAGTTAAGAATTACCCCAACCTAAATGTGTGAATAAAGAAAGTTTGTCCAGAATTTTTCAAAACTTTCACAACCGCTATCAAATTAACTAAGAAAGATGTGAAATTTCATTGGGGAGCTGAACAGCAGCAAGCATTTGACACCTTAAAAGAAGCTTTAATAACACCGCCTATTTTGAAATATCCTGATTTTTCAAGACCTTTTATAGTTACCACTGATGCGAGTGCATCCGCCATTTCAGGAATTTTAAGTCAAGATTACTCAGGATTTGAACACCCTATATGCTATTCTAGTAGAACACTGAATGCAGCTGAAACTCGTTATTCTACTATTGAGAGAGAATGCCTAGCAGTAATTTAGGCAGTAAAGAAATATAGATGTTATTTAATTGGCACTCATTTTACTATTATTACTGATCATCGTCCATTAATATACTTATTATCGATTAAGGATCCTAGTAGTCGATTAGCTAAGTGGGAATGACCTTGTTGGAATATTCGTTTACTATCAAATATCGTAGGGGAAAAGACAACAGCAACTCTGACGCGCTTACTCGTTTACGAGTGTCTGAAGATGAACCAGTAAGTGATAAAAAAGAAACTCATGTTAGACAAATATGTGCTATAAATAAAGAGGTGGAAATTATAGAACCTATTATAGATACAGTATGGAGTTTAGAAGACATTCAGCAGTTACAGAAAAATGACCATAAAATCTCTGAAATAATTGATTCATTATCCGAAGATGATTCAAATTTTTATGTAAACAATCAGGTGTTATATATCAAGAGAAAGGCTGACGAACGGAAGGATAAAATATACGCACCTCAAGTTATGAGAAAACAAATATTGAAATTATACCATGATAATATATTTTTTTGTCATGGGGGTCAACAAAAAACATTATGGGCCATACAAAAAGAATTTTTTTGGCCGAATATGCGAAAAGACGTGGAAAATTATATAAATAATTGCCATTCATGTAATATACACAAATCTTCTAGAAGTAAGCCGACAGAATTACAGAGGATGCCAATACCAGAGACCGTATTTGAATTGGTAGCCATAGATATAGTAGGGCCTTGAATACTACATATAAAGGAAACAAATATATTCTCACTATAATTGATCACCTAACTAGATATGCAGAAGCCATTCCAATTCCAAATATAACTGTAGAAACTGTGGCAAAGAGCTTTGTAGAAAATATTATTGTGAGATATGGAGCCCCGAGATATTTACTGAGTGATCGTGGTTCCCAATTTTTATCGGCGTTGTTTTTGGAAATTTGCACCATCTTGAAAATTAAAAAGCTAAACACTACAGCTTATCATCCAGCTACGAATGGAGTATTAGAACGTTTTCATGGACATTTGAAAACCACTCTATCACACTTAGTGACAGAACATAAGTCTGAATGGGATGACCAACTACCTTTCGCGCTTCTAGCAATTAGAAATCAAATACATACTTCGACCAGAGAAAGTCCATTTTTTTTAATGTATGGCAGGGATATGATATTGCCCCATCAAATTACATTGCAGCCACCCCGTATAAGATATGATACCCATGAAGATTATGCTTCTGAAATGCTGCAAAGAATGCAACTGGCACATTCAAACGCTAGAAAATTGTTAGAAATTTCGGCAGCCACTTTAAACAAGAAAGAAAACAAGAAAAACAAATTAAGAGAATTCGCAATAGGATCTCTAGTATATCTAAAAACTCCACCGAAAGTTTCAGCCCGAAAAGCACTTTCCAAGTCTCTTTTACCAAAATACGATGGACCCTACAGGGTGTTGAAAAAGGTATCCCCTGTAAATTTTGAAATACAATTAGTGGGAAAAATCAAGAAACAGGTAGTTCACGCAAATAGACTGAAACCATATAAAGGTGTAGATTTATATAAGAAGAAAGAAAAAATTGAAGATGATACCAAAAAAGCTGAAAAAATAGCTGAAGAGGAACCAAACGATGACGAAACGTCGGAACTTGCTTATGTATTAACTCCTGAAGAGTTTGAAAAGCAGTCAAAATTCCATGAGGCCGAAGCTCAAGGTAATATTAAAGAAAAAATTATACATTCTTCAGTAGAAGAAAATACCTTCGAATCAGAATTGCAAGTGGAATTACCCCAGGTGAAAGGTTTAGAAATTAATAGTGAAGTTCAAAAAACGAATGAAACTGAAAATGGTATAGAAATTATTACTAACGACGAATTAAAAAATAAAACTAATATAGAGTCCTCTGACAGTGAGAAGGATGATAGAAATTCACTTGTAACACATAGATATCCTACTAGATCGAGAGGTCCAATAGAATACTTTTCTTTAGATATGTAAGTTTAATCAAAAATAGAGTAAATGAAAAAAAAAAAAGAGATCAGAAACTAAAGATATATGGTTGTTTGGAAAAAGGTAACTAAGGGATTAAAATTTTAGCAATAAAGTATCTGAATATAGCAAATTAGATGTAACGTAAGTGAACTCAAAAAGGTAATCGAATTTGAGGTTAATAGTAGCATAAGAATGAAAAAAAAAATGAATATTTTCATAAAGAATTAAGGTAGATAAATAATTATAAATGAGTAAAGAATGAATGAAAATTTATTTAGGCCTGTTACGCAGTATTAACAAGAGTTGAAATAACTGCAACTACAAATTGCAGAAATCGCCCTGTATTTAGCAAACCGAAATTTCTTGAAAACGGTTTCATTAACCTTCGTAAATTGTACGGAAAAAGATAATGAATTCGTTTGGAATTATAGTGTTTAAATATTTTGTCAACTAAACACTTGTGAACGTTAGCAGGTGGAACAGATGTGGTTTATTTTAAGATTCGAGGGTTAAATGCCTTTTTAGACTTTGCGTGTACGAGGGTCGAGTTTGAGAAATCTATTAACCAGTGGCTTCCTGATATGTAGTCAGATAGCTGAACATTTTGGAATTGGAGCATAATTGCAGAAACCCGTATTGAAAATTGTTTTACATTATTAAAATGTAATACGCCAAAAAGGCATTCGTTCATAGAAAAAAATCATTAACATATAAAAAGAATGATTTAGAAGCTGATGCCTTCACAGAAGATGTTATGGAAGAGAAAAATTCTGATGAGATAATTGATCATAGCTCTCATATAAACTATGACTCAGAAAAAGTTAACAAGGAAAACTTAGTTGTATGGAAGAGAAAGACTTATGAAACTCTACATTAAAATATATATCAAATGTAAAAATAAAAATGAAAGGTGCGAGAACTTTGTGAAATAATAAGTGAACGCTGTAATAACCAATTAAAAAAGATCAGAGACTTTAGCATTACCGGAAAAAATTTAGTGAATCGGAACAATATGCGCGAAATTGACTCAGTTAAAATTAATTGATAAACATATGTGTATAAATTAAATTACCTGTTTCAAGTAAATAGTCATGGACATGTTGCTTGAAGTATTCCAGTGCATTAAGGATTTTTGGTACCAGGAAGCAGTTATTGTTGAAGTCTGTCAACAATTTGATGACTGATGTGAATTTGGGGAAGTTTGGTATCCACCAAACTGATGACAGCTCATTTAGCCTACAGCATTTAGTATTTTAACAAATACCAGGCTGAATATATCAAGTTATTAGCCACCAGAGGGATAGAAGACTGCGATTGTATCCTTTACATGGTGGAAGGAAACAAAGCACTGTTTCTAACACTAAACGATACACAATATTCACAAAAACTAGCATTCGAATTTCCGACTGCGATATATGTAGCGAAGTTGAAGGGCCGACCGACTACCTAACAGATGGGCAGCCACTACGAACTACCCGCTATTTCTCCATCAAAACATTCCAGATTTCCATGATCGACACAAAAATCAAATCTTTTCATGGGTTCTAGTTAAAGGTTTCCAGATGTTGAGAACCGTGAAGATTTCGAGTATCAGGTCAATCCATAGGCGGCGACAATCAGCAGAGAGGGTTTATATCGCATTAAGTATTGACTGTATTGATTGCTGGTAATGATTATTATTGATGTTTTTATACACAAAAATGATTGTAATTGCATGTCAGGTTGAGAAAATCTAAAAAAAAAAATTAGTATAATTATGACCCATTATTGAAATTGATTGTCCTTTTATCATTGATATGGAAGATAATTCCATATAATTACTGTAAGTGTGCATGTTAGTTAAGAAAAAGCAGATGTTTCTAGAATTGATAGAAACCGATGTTACATTATGGAAGTTAATTATATTATTATCGAAATTTAAAATTATGAAAAATTTGAGGCTAGATGTGACTATCAGAGTTAAGTAGAAAAAGAAAATATTCAATCCATAGATTGAATATCTATAATAATTGTGTTATACTAAATGATTAAGTGTTGAAATTAATCATTTAGCTTGAGAATGGGGAGAATGTCATGATCTGCTTATAGAGCTTGGAAAAGAAATAGATTCGAAAGAATATATTCATTTAGAACGTTCACCTGTAACCTATTGAAATTCAGTATTCAAATATAACTTCGTATTACGTAAAAATTATTCTATCCTAACGAATATTGAACTCGATGAAATCAGACATTTTTAAAAATAATTTCATGTAACTATGCGTGAGACCAAATTATTTAGAAACCACACGTGGAACGCCTTGAAGTTGAAACAAAGGTTCCCAAACATGGATGTACCATTAAAATAGTATCTAATTATGAGTTCATCAGAAAAATAGATTCTCTATTTATAAACGACCCTAAGAAGTCATACCGTTGGCAAAGACAATAATAATTATATTTAAAAATAACACAAAGCCAATTGGTCATCATACAGTCGGTTATAGTTTCTCTATATGTCGTAAAACGAGGATATATAAAGAGTTGGAATCATTCCATTCGGCATTCCATTCGGGTATTCATTACAAGTCAGTATGTAATTTAAATTGCACCTTTTGATCAGATAATGTTTTAGTCAAATAGATAAAGACTTTTCTACTTCAAGTTAATCAGATGCAACCAAGTTTCAAGGCACCAGTCAATAGAACTCACACCGATGAGTTTCTAAAAGTATTTGCATACATTGATATGTAATTAGAAGAATTCATCCGACTCCATCATTGTTCCAGTAGTAAATCAAATTAATAAATTACTTATCGGGATTTCTCCAGATTAAATAACGGAATTGATTTTAGTGAAGTGAACATCGTGTCTATTACAGGGTGAGACTATATATTTTTTCTCTTTGATTTATTGGGTACCAGGCTTTATAAAATGTACATTTTTCCTCATTCATACTTTAAATTCATTGAAGTGTAATTCAATTACTTTGATAAATATTTATTATTTCATCAGATTCTGATAGTGGCTTGTTTCAGAAATATGTATAAAATGATTAATACTATCCATTGATTTTTATTGAAAATTTTGCTATTATGTTTTAAAGTCCTACAACATACTAAAGATGTTGTCCATTGAAGAAAAACAATTACAATGTTAATTGTTTTAATCCAGAGAATTGATTTAATTTTATTTGTGAACTTTGAAAATACAATTTTACAATATACTGATAACGCAGGAAATAAGTTTAGAATATATTACTATGATTGATTTATCTATCTTTGAATAAAAATATATTGTTCATGCCTCAAAATTATAAAACTGTGTAATTGATATGATTTGATTATTGCTATGATTTTATTGCTATTTTTACATCCATATTTTCTGGTGAATTTATATACAATGGGTTTATACGATTTGTTGATTAATGGTTTTGTGTGTTGTTTCGAATATTGATTTTAATTATATCTTTTAAATTTACAACCTTATTATTATTTCATCTGTTTTGATAGCTTGAGGTATGACTGAGTACATAGATTAAACGAACCTCGATCATATATTTGAAGGAATTACTTGGATTTGACCGCTCTCTAAGTACATTCTTTGTGTCAATGTTTAGTTGCACAAACTTCAGTATAGAACCTCTAATGACTTTTTGTAAGACACACTCTTGTACTGTCAATAGTGTGAAAAAGATTTAGTATTGAGTAGAGTGCATACAAATAATACCAGTATAGTTAGACATCAATTGATGGTATTTGAAAAATCCTTCTATTGGATTTTCTAGAGTGTTTCTTCAATAAAGGTTACTGTGAGGTTCGACAAACACTTGGGTTTTCGGAGTGGTGTGGGTATTCATAACACTCTGTATATACTCAGGTTTTAACAATAACTGGTCAGTGGTGGGGTCTTTAGAGTCTGCCCATATATCAGGTTATAACACTACATTGTGAATGAAACTTTTAACTAGGTACTGTACTTTTTGTTTACGACTTTATTTTAGCATATTTTGTATTATCCCTGTTACGAATGTTCTTGAATCAACGTTAGCATTAGTATTTCTACTGTGAAAATTTTTCATTTAAAATAATGGTGGACGATCGGGTTTGATGTCGTCGAGTAAAACTGCATTTTCATCAAGAATCGTTGCTCCGATCGATTTTCCACACGAGTACTTGTATTCAGGAAATTGTCCAAATAACCTTGTTTTGTTAAAACATATCGACAACTCCCAGTCATTTCAAAGTTTTGGGGTGTGGATCATCGAGGGTAGTCCGTTCCTGACTTTGTAGCAAAACAACTGACTCCTGCATGAAAGCTCATCGGAGGAATTCATTTGTTAAGTCAATCACCAGAATTTAGATGATTTTGAGTATCCCCTTTAAAGTTATCAAAGAAAAACATTTTTCATTTTGTAACTTTGAGGGCCCGTAACTTGGTAACGAAGGCTTTTAGGAACAAAAGTTATATGAAGTACTGGTGATATTTTGACCCCATCTATACATTCCCGGGAGATAAAGAGGAAGTCCAGGGACTATAATTAGATCCAATTCCATCTGTGAGTTTTGTGCATAAATTAATTAACTTTCACATAGGTGATTTTTGGTAAAATGATTTATTTTGAGAAGTTCTACATCCCGTTGTTGAAGTACGGCATCATATGGGATAATTTTTTAAATATTCATTTTCCTCAGATTCAGAGTTCATGAACTGTTTTTGCTTTGTCAATAATGCTTCATTACGATAACGATTTATTCTTATTTCCCAATATTTCGAAAAATATTTTATGAAAAAATGTTTTTTTGGTTTTCCACCCACCTACCAAATTTGAACCAATTTGGACATTTTTTCAAAGACTTTATGATTTTTCGGATATTGCAAATTTCTTAAAATCTAAAAATATCAATTGAGATGTAATACACTCATCTGCTGGAGGGATTTTTTCTGTTTAAAAATGTTTTCAATCGCATATTTTCTAAAAAATAAAAAAAATCTAAAAAAATTCTTTCATATTTGATGTCGAGTGGTTCCAGTTTCAACATTCAACATAGAAAAATATGCTTTGTAAATTTTCATCACAAATAAAAAGACATTTCAGTTGAGTGCCATAACATTGAAAATTTCAATGTGTCCATCAAATTGTTGTTGATTCAATTTCAAACAATTATTCTCCGGGCTAATACTAAAAAATTAATTATGAATCAAAGTGCTCTTGAGCTGAGAATCAATAGAACTAAATGTCATGGGAATTGAAATAACAAAGTATGACAGTTTCTCTAAAATTATGAAAGTAATTTTTATCAAGTAGAATAAAAATGCTGACTTTGAAAAAAATATGAATTATACTTTTCGACAGGTTGCGGATATTTTTGATGCACGAGAAATATGCACAAGGAATATTCAACAGTCTACTGTGAACAGGATTATCTGAAAGTTAAAATCGACGAAAATATTTTTAAAAGACCTCATAATCCAAGAGTTTATGGTGATAAAGCTCAATTAAGTATATGCTTGGATGTAATGGAGCATGGAGAATCGATATAACAGATATTTGTTGTGCTGGTGCTAAAAGAAAACAGCGAGATTTTGAAATACGGTTGGTTCCAAAGACAAAGAGAAAGAATTCAAATTTTCATTATAAAATTTTATGGACAGAAAAAGCGACTTCACCTCAAATGGGTTAGTCAGTTCGTAAAACTGTAGATGATGGACACAAAACAACCCAAAATATGTGATGAAATGGAGGGATCAATACTATCAGAAAGATTTTGCTGGGTCTCAACACCAACAAAGCCTGTGGATCTGACGGAATCCCGCCGATTGTTCTCAAGAAATGTGCCCCCGAACTAACACCTGTTCTTTGCAAGTTGTTCAACCACTCTTACAATTTGGGGGTATTTCCGTCCAATTGGAAAATTGCAAGAGTACAGCCAGTCCCTAAAAAAGGCAAAAAGGCCCTACCTAGCAACTACAGACCTATCGCACTGCTATCTATTATTTCAAAGGTCATGGAAAAAGCCATCAACATCGAGCTCATGAAATATCTGGAAGACTCAGGAATTGTCAACGATAGGCAATATGGCTTCCGCCATCAGAGATCAACTGGTGACCTGCTCGCTTACACATATATGGCAGCTATCTATTGAAAAGCATGGAGAAACTTTAGCTGTGGCATTAGATATCTCCAAGGCGTTCGATCGAGTTTGGCACCAGGGACTCCTCGCCAAGCTTCCGTCTTATGGCTTGCCCCCTCAGCTGTGTTCTCTGCTTGCTAGTTTTCTCTCAAACAGGTCTCTCCATGTAGTGGTCGATGGAGTTTCATCTGACACTCTACTCATAAATGCTGGTGTTCCGCAAGGATCCATTCTCGCACCAACACTATTTCTACTTCACATCAACGACCTGTTGAAAGCAACTTCATGTCCAGTACACAGCTTTGCCGATGATAGTACCCTCCATACCGCTTTCTCTTCCAGGGCCCCTATATCAGCCCGTGAAACCAGAAATGAACGAGGAAGAAATGTTAATAATATAAATATGGACTTGGCAACAATTCTCGAATGGGGATCTAATAACTTGGTAGAATTCAATGCAAACAAAACACAAGCATGTCTTTTCTCTAGAAAAGCCGATCTCACTGTGCCTAACATAACTTTGTCAGGAGTAACCATACCACTGAAGCCATCCATATCGATGCTTGGTATTACTATCAGCAATAACCTTTCCTGGGAAAATCACGTGAGGTCCATTGCCAAAAGTGCATCCCAAAAACTTGGTTTTCTGTTTCGTGCCAAGAGCTATTTCACCCCAGTCAGCTGCTTATGATCTATAAGGCACAGATCCGACCTGTCCTGGAATACTGTTCCCATATTTGGAGTGCGGCACCTAAACATATCCTGAGGCTATTGGATTCTGTCCAAAAAAAGGCAATTCGTCTCGTCGGTGATGCCTCGCTTACAAACTCGCTCACTTGTCTGGAACACCGTAGAAAAGTTGGCGATTTGTCTCTATTTTATAGATATTTTCATGGGCGATGCTCTTCTGAAATATCAACAATCGTTCCTGCTTTGGCAGTCTCTTCGAGATTAACCCGTCAAGTTCAGTCATCACACCCCTTCGTGGTCACTTTGGAAACCTGCAGAACATCACTTTCCAAAGACTCGTTCATCCAACGAACAGCGAGGCTTTGGAACTCATTGCCTAGGGAGGTGTTCCCCGAGGCATACAACCTTCAGAAATTTAAGAAGAACACCAACTCCTACCTTCTTTCCCTAGGTTCCCACGATGTTCTCTGAACATTGCAGGATATCCGTTTTCGTGGGAACCAGAACAAAAAAAAAAAAAAAAAAAAAAAAAATGTGTGGTGCGGTCTTTTCTTTTGGAAAAATTCACAGAGGAAGCTGCAGTTTTAAAATGATGAAATAAGTCAAGTTCTAGATGAAATGCCTCTTGATGAACGACAAAATTTATGATTTCAATGTGATGGGTCGCCAATTCATAATTGGGCAGGTGTTAAAGAATGTATCTCAGAACGATTTCGAGGTGAGGTAATTGGGCCTAAAAGAATAATAATACTATTTATTCATTTTATGTAGGAGCACATTTCTGACATTAAATAATGATAAATTGAAAGGGCGAAGTTTAGCTGAGCATTCCAGGGTTTGCAAGTTGTTCTTCCACTTAACCCTAATACGTAGTAGTAGTTTCAGGATGATATTCAGGGTGTTACCCCAATAAGTGCGATAGGGGTGTTTCCTTATCGAAAATTAAGGGGGGTATTTCATGTAGACAAAAGCTCTTAGGCCTTTCTTCAAAAAGTTACACGCTTCACAAATGAGAAAAAAACTGTTTTTATTTTCTTGAAATTGATGAAGAGTTGAAGAAATGGCATTTTGTGGGCATGTTCAACCAATAAAAAAGCTACTGATGAATATTTTTTTTAATGTTTTTCGTGATCTTTTGAACGAAATAAATTTTCTCAATTCAAGAATATGTGTTGAAAAGAACGATTCATTGCAAAACTTTCCTAACTCCTGTGTTGTGTCTGCAAAAGCATTAGTTTTCTAATAGAAAAATAAAATACAACATTGTGAACGGATCTACTGTATAAGGAATCGAAAAAATCTAGTAGGTGGCTGTCACGTTTTGTTTGCACAACTTGTGACTTCAATCGTAGTATTTTAAAATAGAAAAAATCTAGTAGGTGGCTTTCAAGTCGCTTCGATTTCTATGTGTTAATTGGAAGTTCAATTGTGTCTTTTGAATCTTAAATATTAATAAATACACTAACGCAGAAATGGCCAATATGCATTTTATGTATGGTCGTGCCAAAAGAAATTCTTTGGAAGCTAGACGGCTCTATGCAGAGATGTATCCTCAGCGCATGATACCTCATCACACAATGTTTGCACATCTTCACCAACGTCTGTGAAAGAGGGACTTTTCAAAAACGAACAACTGATTGTGGTCGTCCACGAGTAATAAGAACGGTGGCACTGGAAGAAGAGGTTCTCAATATGATTGAAGATCGTCCGGAATTGAGTACAAGACAAATTGCTAACACACTTAATGTTAGCAAAAAACTAATCTGCAAGAATTGTAAAGGGCCACCAATTATATCCTTACCATATCCAACGAGTTCAGGCACTTTTGCCGCGAGATTTTCCCCATCGAGTAGACTTTTTCCAATAGAGTCTTCAAATGATTACCCAAAATGTAAAATTTTTGGAAAACATAATATTCACCGGAGAATCCAACTTTTCAAGGCGAGGGATTACAAATTTCCATAACAATCATCTATGGGCCGAAGATAACCACATGCAATTCGAGAAGGTCGGTATCAAGATGAATTTTCACTTAACGTGTGGGTCGGAATTATTGGCGAAAATATTATTGGACCGTATTTTCTATCGTTAAGGCTAACTGGTGCAACCTTTACAAATTTGCTCCAAGAGCACCTTCCCATTCTACTTGGAAATGTTCCTCTAGCTATTCGACCACGTATGTGGTTTATGCACGATGGTGCGCCTGTCCATTTCAGCATAACTGCTCGTCAGTACTTGGACGACGTGTATCCAAATCGTTGGATAGGCAGAGAAGGACCTTGTCCTCCCAGATCTCCAGACTTAAACCCCTTGGACTTTTGCATCTGGGGTCACCTGAAATCCTTGGTTTATACGACTCCCATTGAATGTGTGAATGATTTAAGGAATCGCATCATTGCAGCCTGCGAGACGATCCAAAACACACCAGGAATATTTCAACGTTTGCGCCAGTCTATGAGACGAAGACTTGATTCATGTCTAATGGTTGGGGGTTCCGTTTGATCTTGTTGCCTTTTTTTTGTTGTAATACACATAATTTTGTATTTTGTATATTTAATTTGATATTCTATTAAAACAAAACATGGTACTGGTACATGCCTTCATTAGAAGTTAAAACAAGCGGAATAATTTCAAAATGCTACGATTGAAAACACAAGTTGTGCGAACAAAACGTGACAGCCACCTACTAGATTCTTTCGAATCCATTTACAGTAGATCTGTTCACAATGTTGTATTTTATTTTTCTATTAGGAAACTAATGCTTTTACGGGCACAACACAGGAGTTAGGAAAGTTTTGCAATGAATATTTTCAAATTGAGAAGTTTTGTTTCGGTTAAAAATTCTGGTAAAAAATGGAATAGGGGTTGCATGTTTCACCCCTTTGAAAGATCACATCAAAATTAAAAAAATATTCATAGGTAGCCTTTTTAATGATAGAACATGCCCACAAAATGCCATTTTTTCAACGCTCCATCAATTTCATTTTTGGAAGCGTATAACTTTTCAAGGAATGGTATAAGAGCTTTTGTTTACATGAAAGAACCCCTTTAATTTTCGACAAGGAATCACCCCCTGAAAATTTCCGCACTAGGTACATTTTCAGGTGTTAGGTAAAAAATATTTTTTTGGAACTGGGAGACTGACAGTTGTACGTAACAACCCTGGCCACCCACTAGATTTTTTTATTTGGGGAGTATTTGGAAGTCTACAAACGCAGACCATTCCGAGATGTCAACCATCTGGAGACAGTAATGTTGAAACTGTAATTGGTTCGTAGAAACCTATCTTTTAACTTTCAGTAAAACATGACTTGCTTTTATTATATTTATTAAGACATCTGTCTTTTTTTATTTTTTGTAAAAGAATTCAACAACAATAAAAATACTTTTACTATAAACTCAGTTCATTCTCAACATCCTGCACACCAAAACAGAATCTGAAACGTTCGGGTAACTTCACCTTCCGACCACTTCTTGTATCTCCATCTCCAATCTTCTCCTCAGAATTTCCCCTCAATCTTCTCCGCAGTATGTTCTGACTTCTTTAGTAGAACTTCCTTTTCTTTTCCATTTTCCTTGTCCATTTGAATTTCTGAGGAACATATTTCCATTGGGTAGAGGCATTGAAATGGTCTTAGAAGTTCTCCATTTTCAGTTTTTACTCTCACAACTCTGTATACCAAGAGCCAATCAATTTGTTTTTCATTATCAGAACCGATGAGAACTATATCTCCTACTTGTAAAGTGTCATGTTTTTTCTGATCAATATTAACCAGTTCTGCCAAGTATTCCTTCCTAAATCGAGTTCTTAGGATTCCCTAATCTTTTGAATGTATCTTAAACGTTTTACAAGATTATTTTTATCAATAATATCTAAATCTGGCACTCCTCAAGAATTTTGCTCATTTGAAAACATTCATGGCGTTAGAGGCACCAAATCATTCGAATCCTCTGTCACATATGTTAAGGGTCGAGAATTCATGACTGCTTCACACTCACACAACAAAGTTTCTTATTCTTGGTAGTTAACCATAGTTGGTCCTAAATTTCTCCGAAGTAATTCTTTTAGAATTATGATAATCCTTTCCCACAAATTCGATATGATAGGCTTCCATATCAATTCTCACGGTCGCCAAATTTTGAAACTGTAATTGATTGGCAGAAACGTATCTTTCAACTTTCACTAAACAAATTATAATTTAAAAAAACTAAAAAACACGCTTTTATGGAAAACCAGACTAAAAAAATAGAAAATAAGAAAATAAAGTATTTTATTTAAAAAAAGGCGTGGGGTGCATGGTATCGCCTCGGCCAACAATTACTTGTGATCTGAGACATTTCTTACTTTACTGCCCTAGGTGTGTAATGTACTATATAATTATTGACACCCCACGCTTTTTTTTAAATAAAATAATTTTTTTTATTATTTTCTATTTAAAAAAATGGAATAATCTTATCAAATTAGGTAATCCTAATCTCCGACCCCAAAAACCTCCACATACTAATTTTGAATAGAATCAGACCATAATCACAAAACTCGGCCACCATTCTAAAACCGCCATCTTGAATTTTTCAATTTTCACAAAAGAATCATATTATTCGACCCCAAAAACCCCCACATACCAATTTGGAATAGAATCAGACCATAATCACAAAACTCGGCCGCCATTTTAAAACCGCCATCTTGAATTTTTCAATCTCTACAGAAGAATCATAATATTCAACCACAAAAATCCCCACATACCAATTTTGAATAGAATCAGACCATAATCACAAAACTCGTCCACCATTTTGGAGCCGCCATCTTGAATTTCACAGAATCATAATCTCCGATCACGAAAACCCTCATATACCAATTTTGAAGCGAATCGGATCATAAGCACAAAACTCGTACGCCATATTGGAGCCGCCATTTTGTTTTTTTTTCACACAAAAATTTCTCAATGCATTGTCACCGGAATTTTGTACACCTGCTTAATTTCAAATCATTCGGACGTCTGGAAGTGGGACAAAATCGCGCCCAAAGGAGTCAGTTACAAACAAACAAACATACAAGTGAAGCTAATATAAAGCGTGTAAAAATTTTTTTTTTATTGGTGCCCCTTTTTACCCATTTGAAGCACGCCTCAGCTGTTTAAATCGAACTTTAAAAAACGCGCGTTTTTTAAAGGTAACCATGAACAACATCAACAAATCGAGAAACGTGAAGTCTAAATGACAAATTTTTTATTATTGATCTGACAGGAGTACCTTGTAACGTCAAATAATATATTACTCACAATTCGTTCATTTATATGTGCTCCTCCATCCATTTGATGAACTTTTCATATTCTTTTTTATATATATCACTGGATTTTCGCGGTATTAACCGCGATTCTGCCTCACTATTCAAAAAATCGATATTAGAATCATTCATTTTTGAGCTCTGGTGACAACAAATATTGATCTTTGGTAACAAATTGCAAATGAATGTTTTTCTCATTTCCATGACAACGAAAGGTATACTCCGGCTGCGCCGTCGTGCTCGAAAAATCTCGCGTGTTTTAAAGCCCTTTTTATACACTTATACTTTAATATACTATACTTTTCTGAAGTTTTATTTTATTGATTATGACATCTGTCTTTTTTCTCTTTTTTGTAACTGAGAATCTGACAACAATAAAAACATTTTTACAATAAACTCAGTTCTCAACAAGTTAGAATGTATATCAAATATTACTCCTTAGTTTTCAAGAAACGAATTTCCGCGCATTATACATACAGTTGTAATCATTTGAAATAGATTCAGCTCTATATATGGTTATTATAAAATAATTGTACTTTAGTGTTTCTTTTATTATTACAGGGAAACTTGAATAATTTGTAGTAACTTCGGATAATATTTTCTTATGATTGAATCAGCAAGAACTTTGGGACTACTGATTCGGAAATGGATTAAAAAATTCAGAACTAGAGCCACTTTGCATTTTTATAGCATATTTGTATTTTTTTGAAAATATCCAATGAACAACATTGTTCAACAGAGAAAATCCCTCCAGCAGATAAATGTATCACATCTCCACTGGAATTTTTAGATTTGAATTTGTTTTAATTAGCCGAAAAATTATAAGGTTAAGAAAACGCGAGAAAAATTATTATGCAAATTTATTTGAATTTGGTAGGTTAGTAGGAAACCGAAAAATAAACATCATTTCCATATAATCTTCTGGAAAAAATAACCTAACTTATTGAATTTTTTTAAATGACATTTGACAAATATAGCCAACCGACAGGAAGAAATCGTAAACGTCATTTTATATACATTGCGAGTTTCTAACTTGGAATAAATCCAGTAACTCAAAGACAGTTGTTTTGTTAGAAATATGCACGGACAGGTCGATTTTTATTTTGAATTGCGCTTGTTTTTATGTAAGAAAATGTTATACAGCGTGTCTCAAATTTGAGATATGACGTCATCGACTATTTTTGTTGAATTGCAATCCTAACTTTTTTATGACTATTCTTGAAGGGTATAGTAATTCACACATACGTACCAAATATCAAATCTTTATTCCTCGTCGTTTGACAGATATGTAACAAACATCAACTAATGCGAGAAATGAAGGAATCTGACTCAATGAAATAATTCAGGCACTTTGAAAAAATGAACAGGGACGGGCCCATGGGGGGCGTATCCCCTCCAATAGTTGGTGAGTTGGGAGATAGGTCATCACAAGTTCGCAAGTTGGGAGATGACAATGGGACTCTAAGGACGAATTGAACACCACATAAACAAGGTGTCGTTCACAAAAAGTGAGGTGTGACTTTTTTTTTATTGTTTAGTTATGAAGTTGGGAGAAAATCCATGTGTCCCCTTCAATAATTTGCCCTCGGTCCGTCCCTGATTTATGTCAAGCGGTATGTGTTTATAATTTTTAGTCAATCTGGGTTGATGTTGACAAAGTCAAACAAAAAAGTTAAATAAAAACACGTAAGGAGAGTAGCATCGTATCGAGCGAGGATATTTACCAAGGTTATTAGTTTGTCGTTTTGTGAGAAACGACGTTTGTCGAAAAATCTAACAAAATGCCGTACTCAACTGAAACCCACAACATTGAAATTTTAATGATGATTGGTTACGGAGATAGGACAAGAACACAAAATGGAGTTATTCATTTATTCAGAGAGAAGTATCCTGATTTACCACCCATATCGCAGAGTACCATAAGCAAGATTGAATAACAGTTTCGGGAAAATGGGCATTAAGAAAAACAAAGAATCATCGTCAGAGTGCCCTCAATGAAGATGTCGAAATGAATGTTCTCCTCTCTGTTGAAGAAAATCATCATGTTCCCACTAGGCAGATAGCTAGGGAACTCGAAATTAGCCAGTCGTCAGTGATGAAAATTCTGAAAACCCATAAATGTTATCCTTATAAAATGACAATCCTCCAGGAACAAACGGAAGATGATCCGGATAGAAGAATCCAATTCTGCGAAGAAATGATCGATCTTCCAGACAGAAATGTTGTAAACATAGAAAACGTCCTGTTTTCTGACGAATCAACGTTTACCTTAAATGGTGAGGTGAATCGTCAGAATTGTCGTTATTGGGCAGACAACAACCCACACTGGATGAGGAAAGGCCACACTCAATATACAGCAAAAGTTAATGTTTGGGCAGGAATTGTTGGTAATCGAGTAATAGGACCAATGTTCTTACAAAGGAATCTCAATGGAGATAGATATTCAGAATGCTTGCGGGAAGAACTGGTTCCGACTTTGGGTACTCTGTTTCCTGATCCAGATGAAGCCGATGTCCCGAATGGAAACATCTGGTGCGCCTCCCCATTTTAACATCCATGCGTATCTGGATGATGTATTTCCAGGCAGATGGATTGGTAGAAGAGGAGCATTTGAATAGCCTGCCAGGTCTCCGGATTCAACAACTATTTCTTATGGGGGTACTTGAAAAGCAAGGTTTTCAACACCAAACCGGAAAACATTGAGGAGTTACAAGAACGAATACGACAGGAGTGTACACTGATTTCCGCCTGAGTAATTAGAAATGTTCAAAACGAGTTTAAATTCCGTTCAGGATATTGTCAGTTAGTTAATGGACATTATTTTGAGCATGTATTGAAGGAACATATTTGAGTTGATATCAGATAGATCAGGTGAATCTCATTTTTGAATTAGTTGATGTTTGTTACATATCTGTCAAACGACAAGGAATAAAAATTTGATATTTGATACGCATGTGTAACTTACTATACCCTTCAAGAATATTCATAAAGAAATAGGATTGCCGTTTCAAAAAATAGTCGATGATGTCATATCTCAAATTTGAGACACGCTGTGTAACATTTTCTCACATAAAAACGAGCGCAATTCAAAATAAAAATCGACCTGTCGAGGCATATTTCTAACAAAACAAATGTCTTAGAGTTACTGAATTTATTCCAAGTTGGAAACTCGCACTGTATATTCATCGGTTTTCGGAGAAGAAATATGTGATTCGAAATTTCCACACCTATCTGTTTGATACCAATACATATATATCAAAATAATTTCAAATATAATTGAAAACTTGAAATCGATTCTCACGTATCAGCGCCTACTTTTTTTTCCGGAGTTTTTTCAGGATGAAAATATCATTGCAGTTCGCTACTTGTGATAAAAATATGAACTGGCAACTATTCCAGGATATTTAATGTTCTCTTAGACCTTCAAATAAATATTGATAAGGCGGTGTACTCTTCGCATCTCTCACTCTCAGAAAATTACGTTCCTCAAGTTATAGCATCTATCGGTTCCAAATGCATTTCCATGAGAAAACTCATCACTACTTTTCAACAACCTAGACTCGAAGATTGAAATACACCCCTATTATCCATCGATTCGACAACCGAAATATTCCAGATTGCTTTTGAGAACATCGTGTTATTCTAAAGAGCAGCTGGGGATTAGAATTTTCCATCAATGTCGAGAAAATAGCAACAGGATTTCTCTCAATAAGATGGAAATGGGTCGTTTTGCTGTATTTTTCCGCTCTGAATAATTTATCTGATATAAAAATCTGAATCTGACTGATGGCTTGGATTATGCAAATAAGGGTCTTAAGTGGAGATTGTCACGAGATTATCAGGCAGAATTGAGGCCGCCTGGGCACAAGGAAAATATTCTCGGAATAACAATACGGAAAAATACCTTCTGGATATTATTATCCTCAAACATATCTTCCACAGGAAATGATATAAAGAAATGTTCGGTTTATTATTTCATTCATACATATAGCCCAGTGAAATAAGACCTCAAAACCATAAACAATATAGATATTTTGTGGCTGTTTATTTTCACCTTTTGAGCAAAACCTCAACATTCACCATGAATAGCATCCTCATAAAAATCAATTATTTGATCATGTATCTCAGGAAAAATGTTTCACCAAAACTGTAGTTGGCGAAAAATCAAACTTTTTTCGTATAACCAATAATATTTGCACTACTTTCTACTATCGCATGGGTTGAATAATAGTCGTGATTTTTCGAAATGGTGTTATGACATCTTTCTTATTAGGCCCAATCACCGTTAAATGAATATATTCGTGTTACTGATAATATTAATATTATCAATTATGAATTCTACCCTTGAAAAGTGAATGTATATTCTCGTCATCTGAAGTTTCTCCTACTTTTATGTGGTTTTGTCAATTGCAGAGAAGACCATACAACCGCAGCTCGTATATCTGCAAAACATTGTATCAGAATCATACGGAAAAATAAAGATTGAATGAACTTTAAATTATTATTCATAATTATTCATCCCAATTCTTCTGGATTCAGATTACTATCTCAAAAGTTTTTCACATGCAAGAAGACTCTCAATTGATAATCAGTTGGGAATAAGAGGTGCTATTTTATCAAAAAAATTTGCAAGATTGGTATGTGCTTTTAAATATTTTTGGACCTTCATTGGTAACAGACATGTAAGAGAAGAATTTTCTGTGACTATTGAAATGACTCTGCATAGGGAGTGAGGCAATCCTTAAGACCGAAAAAAGACAAATTTGTTTCTCTTTTTTTATCGAGAACAATATTGATGTATATCAACATCAACAACAATAGCATGAATATATTCAATATGGGTTGGACCAATTCGGGGAAATCAAACCATATTGAAAACGCCCTTAGTACTCTCCAGAGATTACAGATATCACAACTTTGTTACTAGAAAACTATTGGTTTCGCAAAAAAGGTTGAATGGTTTTTTCTAGCGCAAATTCAAAGAGAAACAATTTTTCCCATCAAAATGAAGAAACGGGACACGGTAAACTGCTCATGTGTTCGTTCGTTCAGCTGTCTGTCTGTCTGCCCATCTGTCTCAGATACTCAAAAATTGGCTATGAGTAGTAAAGCCCATGAAGCCGCATATCTCTACACAGTCAAAATTCAGGAAATATCCACCTCCAAATTTTTTAAGGAAAAAAATGGGAAAACAAAATGTATGTTTCATTTCGACTTCCGGCTGTCGTGTGAGATGGATGTCTTCCACGTGGTTTTGGTCTATTTGCCTTTTCATAAGCTACACTTCCAGTCCTACGAAATTAATGTAGCAATCGTTTGAAAACCAACTTGTTTGGATGATTCCGGTCTGGATATTTTTAGGCATACACCCTCGACGCCAAAAGGCAATTATTTAAACACCCACCAATCGCTAAAATCATATCTATCCGCTCTTGAATGGGATAAGTTTTCATTTTCGACGCTAATGATTCAGTGAATGTTTTGAATAACGTAAAACACACTAACTGTCAATAAGAATTCTTTCAACAAGTTGAATAAATGTCGTTCCAAAGCTATCTTGATTCAAAGAATGCATTGAAATAAGAACTACTATTTGAAAAAGCCAATATCTGAAAAATTATTTAGGTTAGGTATAGGAAACCCCAATATGAAATGAAAGACAATTGAATTTTATATTGTTCAGACCACAAAAATACAGGGTGTTCTATTTGAAATAACAAAGTTATCTTTGTCCGAAATTATAAAAAAGTGACAATGATTTTTGAACATTCTGTATAATGATTTGTTGAAAATATAAACAGGATGTTCATAAAATCAGATGTGGAATCATCTGCTACTGAAAGATAAACTTTAGTCACTATCTTCCATCGTCAAGATAACCTCTTGTGGGGTATTCATGTTGAAAAGGGAAACATTCTCAATTGAATATTGATAGAAAGATTTTTCAACCTTAAAAAAGTTATTTTTTGTGAATTTAAGAAAAAATATTCCCCGGCTAAAGCCACGCTGGACATTAACTACATCTGATAGATATTCTGAAAAGACCCTAACTCAAAAGAAAAAATCTGAAATTGAAAATTTGCATTTCCATTCAGATAGTTATTTGATTTTCTATTCCAGTCTTAATTAAGAACTAATAAAGATGAATGGTTCCAAAGAAAATGTTTTCCAAAAGAAGTACTCACCAGAAATCATTCGTAACATTGACGCAGGAGAGACATCGCATTCACTAGGTCTTCAATACATTTTTGTCGACGAAAATCTATTTCACGCTTCCACGATCATCAGGAAGACCGGAAGAAATGGGAAACACATTTTCAAGAAGCAATCTCACTTTGCAAAGATGGAAAAAATAACTTCATTTTAATCGTGGATTTTTCAATTCACAGAAAAATCTTTCTATCAATATTCAATTGAGAATGTTTCCCTTTTCAATTCTGTATAATATTGAGAAACGGGTTTTATCGAAATTAATAGCCCAAAACCTCTTTTATGCTTGGTCAGAATTCGAAGGGATGATTTCTATACATTTCCATATATTTAGTTTCCAATTGTACCTAGCATTTTCATAAAAAAATCATTAACTCGAGAACGGTTATAGTTAGGTAGGTACATAGTACCTCATATGAAATCTTATTATTTTTTCCTGACCTATTCAAAAGTGTCACAAAATACAGGGTGTTCCATTTAAAAAAACATAACTTTGATATGTCACACTTTTTTGAGCCCCCCTGTAGACTCCGAAAATAATTTCCTTCTGCATACATATAATGAAATGGGCAAATTCCCGAAAAAATTAATGGTTTGGTAGATGTTATATAACTTTACTCAGAGTTTAAAAATTATAATGACAAATATTGTTTTCCTATTGTTATTTTATTTACATATACATTTTTTTTTATCAACCGACTTGTATGACCAATAAAGATCTATCTATCTATCATGTAGAGTTAATTTATATTTTGAAAATATCACATTTATTTACTCATCTATTAGGCTAGTCGAGAAGTGAATTTCCTGCTCCTGCTCATTTGACACGGGATGCAATTCTGAGAAAGATATTTTTTGTTTTTTTTTTTCACTGACGGAAATAGCAATTGTTATTAACAAATAACAAAAAAAAAAAATGGGTTCAGTTTTTCGGGAATAACTCAAAAACTATAAGCGATAGCAAAAATCGGAAGGTTCTTAAAGAGGAGAAAATTTCCAATAAAAAAGTCCCAACTCCCGGAACTGTATTTCCATTATTTATAATTTGAATTTAACGCTGAAAATAGGGCTCCGTGAGGCCGCTACGGCCATGCGCGTCTCTAAAGAGTGTACACCACATAAAATAATTTTTTTATAGTATTAAATATCAATTTGAAAATTTGAATAAATTATGGTGTGTTTTTAACACTTGAAAGAACAAGGTCCCGTTGGAAAAAAATGAGTTAATTTTTCAACAAGTAAGGCATTTTTTTATTTGTCCCCATTTTTCGGACTTCGGTTTTTATAAAAAACGGCATAAATATTTAAATAATGGCTCTGAAAGTGTTTCACGCCTCAGAACCCTCTTTATACTCAACAATATCACGTTATAAAAGTTTTTAAAAGTTGTTTATTGTGTTTATTATATTTTTTTTAAGTTAACAAAAAATTGATAATAAAAACAAATTCATCTTTGTTTTGTTATTCCTGTTTATGAATCAAACGAAGGCATTTAATAACATTCTAAAAAAAAATTTGGACATTTGTTTATAAAAAATGTTTTAATTGTTCAAAATAGTTTCTCTATATATATTTCCATTATTTAAATAATTATTTAGAATTTTTTTTCTTTGAAAATCATAATTTGCATTTCTCAAAAAATAGCAAAAAATAAAAAAAAAATTATTAAAAATTTAATTGTTTCTCAAGTTAACAATTCGTTATAAACAAATTTCAAATCTCATCATATTGTTTTTCTGAAACTACCAAAAATTACAATAACCACCATATGCAACAAAGTGTCGGAAAACATTTTTTTATATTTTTAAAAGATTTTTCTAAAATATTGGTATAAATTTCTATAGAAATAGTTGAAAACACGGAAAATGAATGATTTAACAAAAAAATTGTATATCCCGAATATTCATCAATCGCTAGAATACATGATGAAGTTGATATTATTCACATAAATTCGTGTATATCATGAACAATTAATGTTAATGACTGAAACCAACAATTTTTGAATAATTCAAATACAAAATTGTTTTGAAGTACAAAAGGGCTAACTTTCATAGTTTAAAAGATATAGGCATTGTACAAAGTAGATAACGGACTCATTTATAAACAAATGCATATAAACAGGAAACCATGACAGATATTATAAACTCATAAATAATGGAGATAGAGTTTCGGGAGTTGAAACTTTGTTATTGGGAATTTCCTTCTCTTTAAGAAACTTCCCATTTTCGCCATTGCTTATAGTTTTTGAGTTATTCCCAAAAAACTGAACCCCTTTTATTGTTTTGTTTTTTGTTAATAACAATTGCAATTTCCGACAGCAAAAAAAACAACAACTTTCTCAGAATTGCATCCCAAATCGAATGAGCTATTGCCCATATTTTTTAGAGACTTGGAACAATTTTTCGCAGGAAACTCACTTCTCGACTAGTCTATATCTCAAGGTGTTAGTTGAAGAGTATTCTCATCCAGAAAATTGTAAGTGATATAGCAACATAAAATGTACAACTTCCAAATTCAAACACAAGAAACTTGGACACAAATCTAATTGTCACATTTGTTTTCATATTCTGATTCTGGTCAGAGCAAACACTCACGTATATATCATGGCCATCGAGCAGGTTGATTAGTTCAAACAACGAGCTTCCACCCACCACACCAAAAATACACCCGAAATACACCGGAGATATATGATATATATGTAAAAACAACCCAAAAATCTCATAATACATGAAGAACTATTCATGTTGAAGGATTTGTAATATACAACTGAATTGAATTTAATGTTTTATTGTCCAAATAATTCCACACCGCTCTTTATTGCATAGCCTGGATTATCAAGTGACACTTGAGTCGTTACAAATTCCTTCTATTATAACCATAAACTACTTATCGATGTCAGAGTTTATGTGAAGGTAATAACTTAGCAATTTTCCTATGGGGTTGATTTGTCCTAACAATGGCTTTTACAACTTGAACTATGTAATTTTCAAAGTAGATAGACATAGGTAAATTCGGACTTCTTGTGGTCATTCTGTCTCTCTGCTAGGGATCAGTTTCCAATAGTTGGGTGTATTAACAAGCAAATTTTTCATCGAAAAAGGAGAAATACGATTCAACTAGTTCGATGCATGTAGGTATTTTCTTTATTTTCCATTCCGGAAATTCAAATGATACCTTATTTTCAAATAAAAAAATCGTCTTTAACCGATAATCAGAACTAGATATATAAACTTCATGAAAACATATTCCGTGGTATCGAATTAAAATTCAATTATTTATCACGATTTGAAAATTTCATAAGGATATCCGTTATCGATTGCCTATAATTTCCCATCGGAATACAGCATGAAAATGTTCCATTTATGACCATCTATTTTCAAAACCCCACAATTTCTGGTGAATTCAAATCATTTCCATAATTTTTTAGCACTGGAACTGACTAATACATATTACGTAAAATGTTCTTTCTTCCGTTGAAAAAAGCTATTCTGAGAAAACTCACGTTCCCGTTCAAACGGCGTGAGGCGTGAATGTCACCCGATGATAATTGCTTCTGTCGTTTCTACTTCGCGCTATTTTCCCATTCACCCAAGTAATTAATGCAATTTGATCAGAACGCCATCGCGTGGGCTGGAACCGGTGAACGTTTATCGATTGTTTCATACCACCATTCAGAAGTTAAATGGGTATGAAATTGGTCTGACATCGACTGTGACTATCCACGACTTGGAAATTATAGGGCAAATTGGACGTTATTTGTATTCCAATTTCGCCTCAAAAACCTCTCAGGAAGTTTTCCACAATAATACCGAATTTTAATGAATCATATATTCTGGAGGTTATGTTTTAGGTAGACTTCATAGAAATACTATCCATTGATGACGTCACTACAAAAATTTGGTACATTATTACTTCAAACGAGCAATTTTTGTATATATTTATATCTTTTGTGTATTTCGGAAACGGCTCTAACGATTTGGATGAAATTTTGTATGTAGATGGGGTTTTGCTTTTAAACTTCATCTATATAGGCGTCTTGACTGAAAAACGCGATTGTTCTCAAAAAAAAAATACGAATCGATAGAGCGATCACTATCTGCTCCCGTGCTAACAAAGTATATAATAATAATAATAATAATAATAATAACGTTTATTGTGATAAAAAAATTCAATCTTACACACAAAGGGAAAAAGGGCCATAAGCTATCAACCACCCACCCTTCCCAAAATTGACATGTATTTTCGTAATATAATTAAATAACTCTAATTTGTGGTGATCTAACAATATCAATGAAGAAAGCCAAGAAGAAGGTTGAAAACACAAGCTCTCTAATGGAGTTGAATGAGGGGGATGAAACTGAAGTGATTCAAGTTGACTACAAGAAATCTATTAGTGAAAAATATTGCTGTGAAAATTCAGACCTAAAAAATGAATATGAAAAACTGAAAAATGAAAACTCGTACCTACTAAATTTACTTGAATCAAAAGAAATGTTGCTGACTGAAAAAGACAATTACATTAAACAACTTTCAAAAAAAAATTAAAGGCTTGAAAGAAATTATGACTTGATCACATCAAATATAGTAGAGAAAGATACAATTATGGAGATTCTGAGCAGGATGAATGAAAAAATATCACTTGTTGAAAAAATGCGAACAAATCAGACAACTACCATTTTGGCCAAATCTCACTCTGAGGCTGTTAAATTAGGACATTCCCAAGGTACTAATTTTCCAAAACAAATTCAAAATTCAACATTATATTTGAAACCAATTAAACAGCAAGAATTGAAAGTAACCATGTTAGATTTGAATAAAAACTTGGATCCCACGGAACTAAAAATGAAAATAGATAAAATAGATGGTCAGAAAGATGGAACCATTCGGATAAAATGTTACGACCAATCTAATCTGGAAGTGCTGAAGAAAGAAATCACAACAAAAAAAAATTTAAAACCAAGGATAAAAATTGTAGGAGTAAAATTTACAGAAAAACTATCGAATAGTGAGGTTGAAGAGCAATTCAAGAAACAAAATAATATAACTGAAGATAATATATTCAAAATTGATTTCATAAAAAACATAGAACAAAGAAATAGTCACACTATATTTGCCCAAGTTAACGGAAAATTATTCGAGAAAATTTGTATTTCTGGATTTAGGTTATATTTTGGTTGGCAGTCTTGTTTGGTTTACGAAAATAATGATATAACACAGTGTATGAATTATTTTGGATTCAATCATAGTACACACAAATGTAGAAATGAAAGGATATGCTCTTTTTGTGGGGATAATCATGATAGAAAAAACTGCACTAAAATTTCTAGTGATAAAAAATGTCATAACTGTTGTTTGTCAAATGAAAAATATAAAAAAAATCATCCAAACAATCATATGGCAACTGAAAAGGAACTATGTGAAACATACATATTTCTTCAAAGGCTGAATTTTTCAAATATTAGTTTTAGTAGTTGAAATGGATTGGAATATAGAAGTTGAAGAATTTCAGTCATTTTCTGATTTTTCTTCAAAAGATGATAATTTATTGAAGATTATGTATATTAATGCCAGGTCGATGAAGAATAAAATTGATGAACTTGAAATAATCATAAATAAATGTAAGGCAAATCTTGTAGTAATCTCAGAAACATGAGTAACCAAGGAAGAGCAATGTTATTATAATATTAAAAATTACAAATCAATTTACTCATCTAGAAAAAAAAGGGGAGGTGGTATAGGGATATTTATTGAACAAAAAATCAAATTTGAGATTCTTCAGAAAGAAGAAAGTCTCATCTCATATTCCCTTATAAAAGTTGAATCATTCAATTTTATAATTTGTGGTATATACCGTCCTCCTAACTATAATATTAATGATTTTTTAAGATTTTTAGATATAAAATTAGAAAAGACAAATGAATTGAAAACTTTTTTGGGGACATGAATGTTATATACTCAACAACAAAAATAGTGATGTGAATAGACTTCATGATTTATATGTTGCTAATAATTTCAAATTGTGTAACATCAATATCTCCACCAGAGATATGAATAACTCTAGTTCACTAATTGATCATGTTCTAACAAATTCTTCCCGACTCAAACAATTATCAATTTTAAATACAGCACTAAGTGACCATAAGTTTCAAATAGCATCAATAGATATTCAGTGTGAGAAAAAAAGATTGAGATATAAAAAAGTTCTCACCAATCACAATGTGAAAAGTATTAAAAATGATCTTTTAACTTTAGACACTAATATTTTTTTAAATAATAATATTGATACAAACTATGGAAAACTTTTCAAAATTTTCGAAAGACATTCTTTTAAAAGAAAAATTTGGTTTTTTAATAATGATAAACCATGGTTTAATGCAGAAATTTCAACATTAATTGAAATCAGGGATAAATTTCATTACAAGAAGAAGAAAAATCCCTCTAATGTATATTTTTTAGAATCCTATGATTATTATAATAAACTTGTAAAAAAAACTTCAAGAAAAATAAAAATGGAATATTATGAAAATGAATTCAATAACAATCTGACCCCAAAATCTATGTGGAAATCGATAAATAAAGTTCTTTACAATAAAAATCAACAAACATTAGATATCCAATATATATTAAACAACAACAAGAAAATTGAAGAAAAAACAGAAATATGTGATTATTTTAATGAACATTTTGTAACAATCGCAGAAAAAATATCTGGTTACATTACTAATATTGAAGATGATTCTTTATATAAATATAGTTCTTTATCTTCTATGTTTCTGGAACCAATAACTAGCCAAGAAATCATCAGTAACTTAGATTCTAGAAAATCACCTGGTTTTGATAATCTGAATGTATATATTGTGAAAAAGGTCCAATCAGAATTATCACCCATTCTCAGTATTCTAATAAATAAATCTTTTGAGAGTGGAAAACTACCGGAAAATATAAAAATGGCCAAAGTTATACCCATTTTCAAAAATGATAAAAAATATGATCCCAATAATTATAGACCAATATCAATTCTCAACGTTTTTTCTAAAATTTTTGAAGAGGCCATTTACAGCAGATTGAAGGAATATTTGGAATCAAAAAATTTTCTATATGAGGGACAGTATGGCTTTCGTAAACACAGTGATACAGAGTCTGCAGTATTAGATGTCATAACAGATATCCAATTACTGGACTTCTTTCACTGGATCTACGTAAAGCTTTTGACACTGTAAATCATAAAATTTTATTGAAAAAATTATATGAAATAGGAATTCGTGGAGTGGTTCATAACTGGTTTGAAAATTATTTATATGGTAGGAAACAATATGTTAATCTTGGAGATTATAATGGTTCTTTTAGAGATATATCTTGTGGCGTACCTCAAGGATTCATATTAGGACCATTACTCTTTCTAATTTATATAAATTCGGTTTCAAAATTGAAATTAAGCGGATCATTAAAATTATTTGCAGATGATACTACATTAATTTACAATAGTTATGACATAGATTCCATCAAAATTCATATGAAAAACGATTTGAAAATAATTTTACATTGGCTAGATGTGCATAAGCTTACATTAAATATTGAAAAATCTTCTTTTATGTTTATAACTAAAACCAAACTTGCAAATGTTCAAAATCATACAATTAAATTCGGCGCTAATAATCTCAAATATTCCACTACAATTAAATTCCTTCGACTATATTTAGATGAAACTCTTTCTTTCAGTACACATATAGAAAATTTAAGACGTTACCTATCACCTATGGTTAGAATTCTATTCAGGATTCGAGACTATCTTCCTTTGAAATATTTAAAAAACATTTATTTTTGTCTTTTTTATTCAAAATTTCAATACCTTATATCAGTCTGGGGAACTGCAAATGAAAAAATCATAAAACCATTGCAAGTAATACAAAACAGAATAATAAAATGTATATTCAGATACCAGTACCTCGAACCATCAGTAAACTTATATAAACCCAATGAATTACTCAATATCGGAAATTCATATATGTAATTTCAAAATCTGCTGTTTAATCCACTCTATAAAAAATTCTGCTAAACATTCTAACCTTACATTCACACAAATTGATTATATCCATGACTATAATACTCGTCAGTGTAAAAATTTATGTACTATTCCGATAAAATCAAACTTTGGTCGGAAGTCAATATTTTATCAAGGTATAATGACATACAATTGAATTCCTGATCACTTGAAAAATATGCGTTTTAATAGCCTTTTCAAGACTCATTTGAAAAAATATTGGATCTCTCAATAATTTATTCATTTTATTGTGCAAAAAATAATATACAAAATTATAATAAGAGAAATACAACCTATTTTATTGATTTATCCCATAAGATAAAATAATTCATACACTTGTTTGAAAATATATGTTATTTATTTTGTATTGTATCCCTAATATAAATAATTGTATTATTTCTTGGGATGAACAAAGTTGTTATTATTATTATTATTATTATTATTATGATTAAATTATATGCATTTAATAAAAAAAAATCTTTATATGTTTTCAAGGAATAATAAGACCACTAACTACAGGACAATAAATTAATAACATTATTCTCACACGAGTTGTTTGGAAATATACGAATTGTGAATAGATGATCTATAGACTATGAATAATATTTTCATTAAGAAATAATCAGTTGTGATTTCAATGCTTTTTTAAATTGAGTAATCGAAAGATCCAGTAATGGTAGTATATGATTCAAGCATGAAGGGGCCAAAAATGAAAAGCATCCTTCGAATTTTGAAGTATTATGAAAGGGAATATTGGAAGAATCAATCCTGATATTTACTAAATGAAGATCGGATCTTCTAATTATCAAACTATATAGGTACCTAGGAGTTTGAGTTTGTAGCAACCTGTACACAAATATACTAGTAAGATATTGAACTCTGGCTTTGACATTTAATTCTTCCATACTTATTAGGTAAGGAGTTATGTGCTCTCCGAATGGTATACAACATACAAATCGCATGGAAGGGTTTTGAATACCTTGCAATTTATTCTTGTTATACTGTGGTAAGAAATTATAGTACACTGAACAGCAGTAATCGATATGAGGATAAATCACAGATTTAACTAACCTGAGTTTCATTTCTATAGAAAGCTGATACTTGAATTTATATAAACTCTTCAGTTCGAAAAAAGATGTTCTGAATATTTTTCCCACATTTTTATCGAATGAAAGAGAGGAATCAATGATAACGCCCAAATTTTCTGAAGAATCGGCCCATTCGTTGTCAGCATTATTTAGTGAGAGCCTATGATGATTTATTAATTCTGTTTTCTGTCTTAGTGGTCCAAAGCATAGTGCAACTGCTTTACTAGGATTTATTCTCAAAGCGTGGTTTCCAGAGTAAATTGACGTATTATGTAAGTCTTAGTTGATATGTGTAATACAATTTTCTATTTCATCAGCCTTGCCAGATAAATAAATTTGAAAGTTATCTGCATAGAGATGGGCTTGGTAAAATGACAATGAGGACGGATAATCGAATATAAAAATCGAAAACATCAAGGGCCCCAGAATACTTCCTTGTGGAACTCCTAATTTAGTTTCTTTCAATGAGAAGCACGAGAGATTTTGATCGAGTTTGACTCTTTGAGCCCGTCCTGTGAGATAACTCGCCATCCATCTCAGTGATATCTCATCGAATCCAATGTACTTCAGTTTACTGATAAGTAATTCAAAATTAAGAGAGAGACAGCTGATTTACCACTAGCGTTTCCGATGTAATCGATCACTTTCAGTAAGGCAGTCGTGTTCCATGTTTTTGGCGAAACCCCGACTGCACATCAGGAAGTATTTTATTTTCATCCAAAAATATTTTAATTTGACGAGAGGCATTTTTTTCGAACACTTTAGATAACGAGGGCAAAATGCTTATTGGACGCAGATCATTATATGATATAGGTGTGTTATTTTTTGGTATAGGTATTACATTTGCCATTTTCCAAATGTCGGGAAAAACGCCTTGGTTCAAAGATTCATTGAGAATATGTTTGATTTCTTCAATACAATGTGGTATTACGATGGATATCATTTTAATATTTATGTTGTCGATACCCAGAGCGTTCGATTTGATTTCACATATAGCAGTAATAATGTCTTCATATTTTATTTCTGCAAAGTAAAAATTAGATTCACAGTTCAATTTGTTATTATTATAAAATGCCAAAGTATCTTCGTTAATTATCGAATCGCCTGCCACATTTAAGAAAAATTCATTTATTTCTTCGGGTTGGCGCAAATTAGTTGGTAAATTATTGTTTTTTGAGCAGGACTTAGTGGTGACTCCCCATTCGACAAGATTTTTCCAAGTCATTTTGCTATTATTCCTGTTTTTATTCAGGATAAATTTGTTTTTTCGCTTCTCAATGCGCTATTTACATAATTACGTAATTCGACGTGATACTGTCTTGCCGCTGGAGTTTCATTACTCAGATATTTAGCATGTGCTTTGTCTCTAGCGCGCATCATAAGTTCAAGATTATATGTTACATAAGGAAGTGTTTTATGTCTTCTATTTATAGTGCAATTGGGTGCATGTTTATCATATAAGCTAGTAATGAGTTCATTGAGAAGGGAAACCTTGGCATTTATGTCGTGCAAATTAACAATCTCGCCCGAAGGCAATCTGTCTGCATCTCGTGAAAAATCATCAATATTTAAATGTTTAAAGTTTTTAAAAAATATCAACTCATCACTAAGAACATCTTCTCCCAAATCAATATAACAATATACCATCATATGATCAGACATACCATTCATATCCAGTGTACTGACATTAGTTACCACAATGTCCTTGCTAGTGCAGATAATATCAATTAGGGACTCAGAAGCACTAGTAATCCGAGTTGGACTTTTCACAATTTGACATGAATCAAAATTAGAAATCAGACCATCGAATAATTCACAATCGCGAGTATAGGGATTCAACAGGTTTATGTTGATATCATCCACTAAAAGAACACGAGGTATACACGTTCCAACACATCACCTATATCTTAAATACAGTCGTTTATATTTGTTCCAGGAGGACTATAAACCACACCACAAGCTAACTTGTGTTTGTTTATATTCACTATGATCCATAGCTGATCCAGACCATTGGTAGAAATGGACGAGTAATATACTGTATACTTATAAGGAGATTTTTTAAAAACTCTCCACCCCCTCTGCTGGTTCTGTCCATTCGTGTGATGTTGAAATTAGGTATCATGAGAAGATTATTGGAGAAATCTGGCGCAAGCCAAGTTTCAGTTACACCAACTATAAAAAATTTGTTTCCTATGATACAATCCTTGAAAAGTTGTTCAAGGAGCGTATATTAACATGGCCTATTTTGCAATCCACTTTTTTGACACAGCTTTTGTGGGTATTCCATCAGTATATTTTATATAAAGGTTTTCCTTACCTTTCTGCTTACGTTTATTAATTTCCGTGAGTACTTTTTTCAGGTATTCTCGTTGCAAATTAGTTTTGTCAGCGCTAATTTGAACGTTAATATTCAAAGATTTCAACTTTCTTTTATTTTTGAGGATTGAAATGACATCTTCCCTATTGTTCAAGATTACTTTGAATGGCAATGAGTTGTCACTGTTTTTTTTCGATTCTGAAGGTTTTAATTCCATCTTTACCCACAGAAGGCGCTATGGCATTAATGATATCCATGGCGACTTTAGTGTCTGATTCCTCACCCTCTTTTCTCAATTTGTAGATAATAAAATTTTTTTCTTTCCTCTGCCTTTCTGATATTTCGTTGATGATTTCTTCCGTATTATCAGTGGTTTTTTTTCCTTTAAAATTTTCACCTCTTCCTGAAGTCCCCTTACCAGCACACTGAGATCCTTAATCGCTTTAGCCAGTTCCAGACAGTTTGAACACTCTGTATGTGTATTAATATCTCCTCCTATAATCTGCCTACAGTCCTCACACTTGTAAAAGGTTCCTTGCATATCGGTAAAAAGAGCAAATTGTTCTTTGGATAATCCCAGTCACTTACAGTGAAAAACTTTCTTGCAAAAACAACACTGGAGATAAGGTGTCTATTCGCGGTTTTTGTACACTCATCACATTTAGCTGACATATCCATCGATACAATGAATAATAATTATTCGAAATGAAGTAAAGAGCGATCTCAAACACGTCTCGACGGTGGTTCAGACAAAATATCGTAAATTTTTTAGGTACTTGCATTGTTGCTATTGGTTGTTAGCCCACTGGTACCTCTGAACTTTGTGAGATGGCGCTATGGACATTATTTTGATACGAATAACCTTACCGAGTGACATTACCGAATTTGGGCATCAAATCAATGTTATATATGTTTTTCTTTGGTTAGTCCAAGGAACTGTTACGGTCTTTTTAAATGAGTATTTGTAGCCAACCTGTGCACTAGGTAAGATTGCAAAATATTCAAATGTTATAAGTACCTGATTCGTATCTAAATAAGCATCTTCTCCGAAAAAAAACACGAAAAAAATGCCCCCTGTTAACTTTTAAACGGTTCGACGTAGAACGATGGGACAAAAACCATTTTGAATGATATCACCGATACTACTTCCTGAAATGAAAGTCATTGCGATTGCTCGATAAATGGCGCGGAGGGGCACATCAACTTTGAAATTTTAAAAAGCATGGGGGCTCAAGTGGCACATCGTTGAAAAGATAACTGAATTCTCCTCCCAACTATGTAGTTCTTTTAGTTTTGTATATACGTTTTTCACAATATGCATTTGAAATGTCAAGAATAACGAAATTTGAAAGGCATATTGTGAAAGAATGAATAAACAAAATTTAAAAAAATGAAATGGTTGGAAAGAGAATTGAATTATATTTTCACCGATGTGCCACTTGACCCCCTATGCTATTAGAAATTATTAAGTTGATGTGCCCCTCCGCGCCATCTATCGAACAATCACGATTTCTTCTATTTCAAAGGGTAGTATCGATGGTATTATTCAAAATAGTTTCAATTCCGTTGTTCTATGTAGAACCGTTCAAAAGTTAACGGGGATGGGGCGACTACAAAAGCCACACTCGCAATAGGCGAGTTCACAAACTCACAAATTTGCTTCATATGTGCTTGAAGTTGAAATATAATGATAAAATATTATATGTGCATAGTTTTTCCTAGAAGATATTATGTAAAATTCGAATAAACGCCGCTCTAAAACTCTCAAAACAGTGAGACATTCGAACACAGAGTTATTGCCGCTTCTTTTGACTCCATATGTCCATTGATTTGTATTTTCCTGAGTTGCCAGTGTTACTTTTCTGCGGAATTTCTGGGGAAATGTTATTCTGTTTCATCCAACAGAACTTGTGACAGCATGTAATATATTGGAATGAAGACTTCTGATATAGTAATATTCATTTATCTTGGCGAAAGTCGGCGCAAGCTGTCATTAGATCCGGTTGATTCAATTGGTTCATTGGTATGACCATAGGCGTATATGTTATTTGGATTTATTTGCTATCATCAGTTTATCGCACCAGAGCACAAATCAAACTGACCTTCACGCCGCTGCCTATAGCGGAGAGGGCCATTAACCATATGAAATCGGTGTAGTGCGCACCCAACCTTCTCGTCTGATTAAAAGGCGACTATGTATACCGAGTGCCTATGTCATTATTTTTTTGGCCTGCTAACACTGTAAAGAAATATTATGAATAACGCTTGACAACGCTGTAATTCCTGGCCTTCTACGCGATCGGCGAGTTGCCAGTGTCACTATTTTGCGAAACTTCTGAGGAAATGTTATTTTGTTTCATCCTATGAATAAAACAGAACTTGTGTCAAAATGTGTTATATTGAAATGAAGACTTCTCATTTGGTATATGTTCTTGATTTAGTTATTCTTAAAATATGTTGTATATCGAATGCTGTCATCATTTTTCCGGCCTGCTCACCTTGCAAAGAAATATTATGAATAACGCTTGACAACTCTATTTCTCTCGGCGATCGGCGATAGATCTGAACTTGTTACGTCATTTTTTTTTTTAAACCACTCAACAAAAATTGAAAAAACATCCAACCCCTTTTCTCGTCGTTCTGGACATTGAGCTATTTTTTTCAGAAATTAGTGATCTTGCCTATTGTGAGTAGAACAACCATTGATTTTTCATTCTTGAATAATAATTGTTCGATTATTAAGTTTATTTGATTCCAAATGCCTTTTCCGAAAAGGCAGCAGAATTAGTTTTCATATGTGGAGATAACTATAAGCAGCAGATATTTTCAATGAACGACATCAAGACAAACCATTCAACTGTAAGCAGAATATTAATTATTTTAGACAGACAGGGTATTTAGACTGTAAATATGAAAATGAACAAAAATCAATTGAAAGAACTTAAGGCAGTTGTGGAGAATACTAGAAGATCCACTCAAAAAATTTCTGCTTGTACGGGTGTAAAAAAGGCTCTGTCAAGAAGATTCTTAGGAAAAATAAATATCATCCCTATAAGGCAAAGTTCATTTGCACGTTTCAAGAACGAGACTATGCATGTGGATTCAAGGACAAATAGAAGATCAAAGTCACTTCCATATACACATTTTATTTGGGGATGAGTCCACGTTCACAACAAATGGCCATGTCCTTCCCAAAATTGTAGAATCAAAATTTTGTCATTGCCAATAAAAACCAAACGTGTGTTGCGGTATTATTAACGACAAATTAATAGGGCCGTTTTTTTTCGCCAAAACCCAAAAGGTGATACCTTTTTACAGTTTTTGAAAAATGAACTGACGGATTTTTTGGATAATATGAGTTTAGAGGAACGAAATAAATTATGATTTGTATATGATGGATGTCCCGCTCAGTCTGCTAGAATTGTTTCTGTGTGGTTAAATGAGTAATTTGGTAATAAAAGGTTAAGACGAAATACCGATTCACTGTGGCCAGATCTCACGCCAATATATTTTTTTTCAATATTTAAAGCAACAAGTAAAGAAATATCGATCATTCAATAATGTTGAGGAGCTTGAAAATTCGATGCGATTTCATTGCAGAAATATTCCAGCAAATATATTGCGATCTACTCTTAGTTAATTTAATGATCGGACAATTAGATGCATTGAACGAGACGCTTCGATATTTTTTTTTCATTTTAAATATTTTCTGTTCGAATTTATTCCGATTGGTCAATTGTTAAGTTATAATAAAAATAAGTCGATAAAAATTGTCAAAACCATCGGCACCACATTCAAAAACATTGTATTATTGGTTTTGAGATTTGGGTGCGTTCAGAGCATACATTATTGTTTTGTTAATATTAATTAATAATAATAATAATAATGTTAATTTTACCCACTTTTTTTTCCATGGGTATCCACGATTAGTTAAGTAGGATCTCATGTTTGTGGATTAATGTGTACAGTTTTTTAATAAACATTTTAAATACAAATTTTTTACTTCAAATTAGAGTTTTTCAATATGAATATTATCACAACTACTGTTTTACCTTGTTGAAAAGAATATTTGCGAAATTTTAAAGTTGTGTTAAATATCGGTGCAACAAACATGGAGTTTGTGATTCCCTAAAAAATATAAAAGTTAATTTTACAAATATGCTCGAATCACACGTGTGAGTTTAAAATAGTTTCTATGTCTAATTTCTTGGATTGGAATTTTTTTTAATCATAGAAATTACTGTTTTACTAAAACATTGTAAGGTTCACTTATCGAAAAGTATTACTTTTCAGATGATTATTAACAAAATAAAAGCATTGCTGGTTTGAAGGAAGTCAAATGATATGTCAGTCAGTCAGTCGTTGAGATAAAAGAAGCCGCCTTTATACAGAATGGGTCAAAATTATCGAAAATTTTGCATGTTTCGCCAATCTTTATCATCGGTCCAATTAGTAGGACTGAGGATTTTTCATTAAAAATCTTCATTGGGTGTCTTTTCTTAGGACAAGAATATTTTTCTTAGGACAAGAATGCACGGGAAATATAGTGTTTATGGCTTTAAAGTTAATTTTGCAGGGCCCCCTATGAAAACAAATTGCTCTGCGCGGTAAATAACTAAATAATAATAATACCTAATTAGACGCTCAATGATACGTTATAAGCTCATTTTGCGGGGAGGGTCCATAAATTACTATTTATAGATATTCGTGGAATCGTCACGCAGCGTAGAGTTCGACTTATATGGATATGGACACCGAATTTTCATAAAGCAGGTGGAACCGCACACCAACGTGTCAATAGCCACGCTGTTAATAGTCACACGGTTTATGGTAATGTTTTCAACGGCACAATTGTTTTGCGCCGCAAGATCATATTTATTTCATCAAGAAATAAGATTGGATAATATTTTCTATAGAATAAAAATTTTCAATATTCATATTTTTGATACCAGACATAGGAAATAATGTAATTCACACAAGTGTAGGGTAATTGACTTTGAATTATAATAAAAAAATATGATTCAAATTGCCAGGTCCATTCAAGATTAATTAACGAACTTATATTTGTAAACACCCCTCGTATAAAATGTGATTGTAACTTTCTGAAGCTAATCATAGAAAGCAACTACTATAAGCCTTCGTTGAGTAGTTTTGGCTTCAAAGCGGCTTTATTGTCTCAAAAAGACTGTTTTAAGTGACTAATGTCAAAAATATGAAGCATAGAAAGCAAACATTGAAGAAAATGTGTATTCGATGAAATTTAAAACTTTTGGAGAAAATGTCATTGTCATAAGACAAGACTCACAATAAAGATATTTTTAATGGAAAATGCTCAGTCCCATTAATGGGACCAAAGATAAAGATTGGCGAAACTTGCTAAATTGTCGCTAATTTTGACCCATCCTGTATAAAAAGCGGCTCATTTCGTCTCAACGACCGACTGACTGACATATCGTTTGACTTCCTTTGAACCAGCAATGCTATTATTTTGTTACTAATCATCTAAAAAGTAATATTTCTGGATAAGTGAACCTCACTATGTTTCAGTAAAACAGTCATTTTTATGATTTTCAAAAATTAATATTTCCTAAACAAGAAATAGAAACGAATTTAAACTTGCACGTGTAACTTCAAGTGACTTGTACTACAATATCCCAAAAAAATTGGCTGAGAGCCATTTTTCCATGTATTTGGTGCTGGGTTCTTACCATATGTTGCACACTTAAATGACCACTGTATATATATATATATATTTATATATAAATATATATATATATATATATATATTTATATATATATATATATATATATATATACATATATATATATATTTTTATATATATATATATATATATACATATATATATTTATATATATATATATTTTCTTCAATTTCTCGGAATAAAGGTCTGATTCAGTCAATTTATATAATTTCTCTTATTGACGTTTAGACATGGTATTTGTCATCATCAGGTTAAAACACTAAAATTAAAAATATGGAGTTGAAATATATTTAACTTAACACAATATTGAAATGTATGCACTAAAATAATTCTTCAAAAATATTCTTCGCATTTTAGCTTACAAATTATATTATTTGAATTCTGCGTTCGCATCGTACGAACGTTATTGTAGGTGTGTGACTGCGTCGAGGTTATCGGGAATGGTTTGTTTATCTTTCATGCATTTTTATCCTCTCCAAAAGTACACCGGATTGTTTATATTAAGTTCTAGTATATGAGCCGGACTGTACTTTTTTGGCAGCATGTAAAGATCAGTTTTCATTATTATTACTATAAACAAAGTTGTTATAAATCTGGCTTAAGTTTTTGATATAATTTCCATTGTTAATGCTATTGGGGTCTTTTTTAATATATATCACCTCAAGGAATGTTCTCAATCTTGGATTCCTTTCTTTGGCCAAAATTTCAACGTTGTTAGTGTAAAATTTATGTTGATTTTCTTTTTCGTGTTTGGATAAGGCTGTAATGTCGGTTTTTGAGTATTTGTGGGCTTGTACTCGTTTCTGCAAATATTGTTTTGTTTGACCTTTATAGGTACTTTGACAGTCTTTACACGGTATTCTATATACTGTATGAGTTTGTTTGTTCTTTGGTATTTCTGGTGTTAATTTTGAATAATTGGTTATGTTCGTATTTTTCAATAGGTGTGAAATAATTATGTTGTGTTTTTCCATTGTTTCATTAATTTTATTCGATAGTTTGTCTATGTATGGCAAAGGTATGTATGTTGTTGTTTTCTTTTCTTCATTATCATTTTCTTTGTAGATCGCAGGTATTCGTTTTTCATTGTTTTTTCTGCAAAGTGGCTGGGGTAATTATTTTCTTTCAATATATTCTTGGTTATTTCTATATTACTTTTCCTGAATTTTGGGTGAGCAAGCTTTATAGCTCTGTCAGTTAAATTTTGAATAATTTTTTTTTTTGTAACTAAGGGGTGCGTTTGACAAATTTGGGAATTTTTTGGTTTAATAAACCAGTTTGTGAAATTTTTCCAGTATTGTCGTGTATTATTGTTGTGTCGAGAAAGTTTAATTATTTTCCAATTTTTTTTCTATTGTGAATCTCAATCTAGGATGAAATTTATTAAATTTTTGTAGAATTTCATCAACTTTGTCAGTAGGAATACAGGTTAAACAATCGTCTACATATCATTTGAAGAATATTGGTTTGGTTAGTGATTTGATGATCTTTTCTTCAACATACTCCATAACCGGATTTGCTACTGTTGCAGCAATTGCAATTCCGATTATTTGTGAGAAGTATTTATTTTCATATTGGAAGTATGTTGAGGGAATTGCAATGGAATCTCCAATTGCTGCAACAGTAGCAAATCTGGTTCTGGAGTATGTTGAAGAAAAAATCATCAAATCACTAACTTCCAAACCAATATTCTTCAAACGATATGTAGACGATTGTTCAACCTATATTCCTACTGACAGAGTTGATGAAATTTTAGAAAAAATTTAATAAATATCATCTTAGATTGAAATTCACAATAGAAAGAGGAATAGAAATACAAATAAACTTTCTCGACACAAAAATAAGACTCGACAATACTGGAAAAAATTCCACAAACTGGTTTATCAAACCAAATGCGTCAAATCGTTACACAAACTATTTGTCAAACGGACCCCTTAGTTACAAAAAAAAATGTTATTCAAAATTTAACTGACAGAGCTACAAAGCTTGCTCGCCCAGAATTCAAGAAAAGTAATATAGAAATAATCAAGAATATATTGAGAGACAATAATTACCCCAGCCACTTTGCAAAAGAACAAAAAAAAAAACAAATATATGTAATCTACAATAAAAATGATAATAAAGAAAATAAAACGACAACATACATACCTTCACCATACATAGACAAACTATCGAATAAAATAAATAAAACAATGGAAAAACACAACATAACTATTTCACACCAACTGAAAAATACGAACAAAACCATTTATTCAAAATCAAAACCAGAAATACCAAAGAATAAACAAACTCATACAGTATATAGAATACCGTGTAAAGACTGTCAAAGTACCTATATAGGTCAAACAAAACAATATTTGCAGAAACGAGTACAAGCCCACAAATACTCAAAAACCGACATTACCCCCTACTCCAAACAATAAAAAGAAAATCAACATAAATTTTACACTAACAACGTTGAAATTTTGGCCAAAGAAAGGAATCCAAGATTGAGAACATTCCTTGAAGTGATATATATTATAAAAGACCCCAATAGCATTAACAATGGAAATGATATCAAAAACTTTTTCAACTTTGCTTATAGTAATACTAATGAAAACTGATCTTTACATGCTGCCAAAAAAATACAGTCCGGTTCATATACAAGAACTCAATATAAACAATCCGGTGTACTAATGAAGAGGGTAAAAATGCATGAAAGATACACAAACCATTCTCGATTACTCCGACTTCGCAGTCACACACCTACAATAACATTCGTACAATGCGAACGCAGAATTCAAATAAAATAATTTGTAAGTGAATACTCATATATGTTACAGATATTTTTATATTGAGTTGAATAACGTGTTATATTCCGAACAAAATGTTTTCAAAGAATTAGTTTAGTGCATACATTTCAATATTGTGTTAAGTTAAATATGTCTCAAACTCCATATTTTTAATTTAAGTGTTTTAACCTGATGATGAAAAATACCATGTCGAAACGTCGTTAAGAGAAATTATATGAATTGACTGAATCAGACCTTCATTCCGAGAAATTGAAGAATATATATATGTGGTCAAGAAACTAAAGAATATATATATATATATATATATATATATATATATATATATATATATATATATATATATATATATATATATATATATTTATATATTGTTATGTTAGGAAATGTTGTGAAATGATTAAACTTATAATTATCATTATTATTATAAGATATTTTAGCTATCGTCGTTAATGATATGTTGTTTTGCAATTTTCTTCACCATTTTACTATTATAGAATCTTATAATATGCTTTAGTCGGTGCATATGTATCAAGAGGGCAGTCCTGAAGTAGTCCTATTATCAAAAAAATGTGACTAACAATATCTTATGAAAATACACAATTAAATCATATCAAATTGGAATTTATAGAAAACATTAAATTTAAAGTAAGATCAACTGATATATAAGTTTTGAACATCCTGTATGACAATTCACATCAACAGGAAACCCACCAATGGGATATCGAAAGAGTTTGTGTGGGAAAAGTGATGATATATGGAAGATGTGATAGCAGAAATAGTAAAAATATAATTTTATACCAATTTGTAAATAGTATGTAAGATTTAGAAGTAGCTTTCATTCATAAAATCATTAGTAGTAAGTGACACAAAATTCAAAAATCTGTGAAAAAAATAAAAAAGATGTGTGTTGCCATGAGAGAGGATAACAAGTTTGGAAGAGATTAAAAAAAACTCAAAAAGGAAGCCACGTACAAAAATTTGAAAGGAATATTAATAGACAATTCAAGAAAAAACTGGTTAAAAATATATATATATATATATATATATATATATATATACAACTGTACGTTTATATAATATATATATTTATATATATATATATATATATTATATATAAACGTACAGTTGTCTATCACAGTCCATCATACGGTCAGCATTTCTCTGCGAATAATTTTCATTTTTTCTCATCTCCTAAACTATGCGACCATGTAACATGATGTAAAGGGCAAATTTTATCGTCATGAAATTCCTCAGATGATGAAATGATTCTTTAAGCAAGATATATCATGTTGCTGACTTTTTTAGATCTACTGATGACTAATTCAGGAATACCAACATACTGACAAAAAATGGTTCAACTATAGGAAAAGTTCCGAATATTATTCAATAGCTCATTGAATTGACTCTGATCTATTTTTAAATATCGTTTGAATTGATCAAGATCTGCACTCAGACATTTTTCGTGGACTGTCAAGTTTCCTCTCCTCCTTTCCTCAATCCAATGTCTAATCCACCATCTTCTACATCTCTTCCTTTTATATTCAGCAATGCACATTGCTGCGAATGTAATGCAAAGTAAATTATGGTTTTTTTCGCACTATAATTTTTCTCGCGGTTGGGGTAGGGTATGTGAAATCGCGTAAATAATAACATAACCTGAAAACATATGTTCTAGCAGGCATCAAATTCATGGCCGAAAGTTATCGCAAATTGTCACTGAAAATTGATGAAAAATTAGAACCGATTCTAAACTCATCAATTGATTGGTCAAGTTCGAATTATCGACAATTTTCTGTTTACACCTATCGATAAAATTCAAGGTCACACTTACTTTTTTAGGCATATAGTATAGATGAGCTCGGTATAACCGTGACAAATTCTATTCTATGTACTTGGTTAAATGATTATTGTAGAAGGCTGTGACAAACTGACAAGTAGCAACTCGAATTTTGATTTGGAATATGAAATTAAATAACGTATGTAGTTCACACATAATTTGCTACATGAGATCTGAGATTCGAACAACCTACGTGATTTTCCAAAGACCATATTACGGGAAGTTTTCATGACCATACAGGAATTATATCCTCAAAAAATTCTTACCTGAAGTTGAGAACGAAGCTGCTTTTTCGTAATCACAACATTGTTTGTTTTCACTTACTTTTTCACTACCAAATACTATTTATCACTACCATAAAGAGTCCACATCAATTTTCATACACGAACACTTCCAAAACGCAATTAGATAACTTCCTAGGTACTTCCGATAATTTCAAAAATATCCGAATTCACGTCATCCGAAGGTCATGAACTAACGCATTTTAACAACGAACTGGGCGTGTTCAGCACGATTGTTTGCAAAGCTCACTACACTAAGAATAGATCATTCGTTAACCGTCTTTAGGTAGCTTTTTATGAAGGTACTCCCAACTACCTTGATCGATTTAACTAAATCTGGAAAAAACACGATATTATGGCAAAATATCTTAGGTACTTTTCATTTTGGTCGAAAGAGTTGGGTGATTTGTTGGAATGATGTAGCCCTCATTATTCAGTGCTTGGATGTTTTGAAGTGTATATTTCGTGAAAACTTTCATTGTAATATCTATACACGGAGAACGGCAAATGATCATTCATCCAAATCAGACTTTTTCGACTGCTCGAGTCATGCATTCTGGCTAAATAGTAAGAAAAGTTATACCTAGTTTGTAGTAAATAAATTTTCTCTTTGTATAAAATATTTCCAAATAAATTGTAAATTGGCATGTCCATAAATGAAATACATAAAATTAAAAAAATTAATATAATTACTTGTACTGACTGACTGACTGATTCATAGATTCACTGACTTACGATCTATTCCCAGACCAAACTGCTGGACCTAGACAGATGAAATTTTGACGTATTTTACAAGCTTCTATTTAGTTTCACATGTTCCGGCGTCTGTCTGTGTGTCTGTCTGTAATCAAATCTGGCAAGTTAAATTTGACCCACTTCTAATCATCCGATTGATCTGAAATTTGGCAGGTGTACATAATTCCCGTAAGAATGCATTATTGAGTTTTTTTTAGGGAAAAACAAAATGGCGAACAATTTTCGTCACTATGGTCCGATTCTATTCAAAATTGGTATCTAGGGATTTTTGGGGTAGGAGATTATGATTTTTTTGTCAGAATTCAAGATTTTATCATGGCGGCTACAAAATGGCGGACGAGTTTTGTGATTATGGTCCGATTCTATTCAAAATTGGTATCTAGGGATTTTTGGGGTAGGAGATTATGATTTTTTTTCAAAATTCAAGAATTCAACATGGCGGCTACAAAATGGCGGACGAGTTTTGTGATTATGGTCTGATTCTATTCAAAATTGATTTGCGATCAAAGATTTTTTTACAAGCTTTTCTTTTTAGTTTCACCTGTCCCGGTGTCTGTCTGTCTGTGTGTCTGTCTGTCTGTGTGTCTGTCTGTAATCGAATCTTGCAAGTTAAATTTGACCCACTTCTAATCATCCGATTGATTTGAAATTTGGCAGGTGTACATAATTCCGGTGACAATGCATTATGAAATTTTTGTTAGGAGAAAAAAACAAAATGACGGCTCCATTATGGCGGACAATTTTTGTGATTAGGGTCTGATTCTATTCAAAATTGGTATCTAGGGGTTTTCGGAGTCGGAGATTATGATTTTTCAAAAATAAGTTCGATAGAAATTACCAAACTAGTTATTTAACATCATAAATACTAAAAAATTTAAAATTAATTCACGAAAGAAAAACATTTTTATAAACACGCTTTTATCAGTTGTTAATTAAAACAGAACTAAAAAGTTAAAAATGAAAATTATAAAAAAACATTTTTAAAGACAAGCTTTCATACAAATGCCCTAAAAAGGGAAAATAATTTCTTTCATTTTATGATCTAGGTTATTCTGTGAGTAACAGATTCAAAAGCTTGCCGTGGATACAAAATAGGTAATCTTACGCGGCAAGATTTTGAATCTGTTAACCAAAAAAAAAAATAATTTATTCCCTTTTAGGCGTTTTATGAAAAATTTTTTTTTATTTTTTTTTTTATGATACATAGGTAACCGATAAGAAAGCTGTGATATTCCAATCCTCAGGGGGTGAAAAGGGGAAAGAGAAGGGTATAAAAATTGAAAGCACCGTTACTTTTGAAGTAAGAGTCATGAAAATTGGTATTTAGGCTTTCATTTTCAAATAAAGGAACATGTATTTAAGGGTTTTTGAAAATTTAATCCTGAAGGGTTAAAAGGGAGGTTGAAAACCTTTTAAGGGGAAAAAAAAATTGGTTAAGGTCTTTGTTACAAATGAAGAAATATGTGTTACAGTGGTTTTTGAAATTAAATCCCTGAAGGGGTGAAATGGAGGGTTGAATGGGCATTTTAAGTTTGTATCGAGGTTCCGTTAGTTTTTCAGTTAGGGTCGAAAAATATGGAATTTGAGGAATTTGTTACAAATAAAGAAATATATGTTTCAGTGTTTCTATAAATTCAACCCCCAAAGGGGTGAAAGTTTGTATGGGGGTTCCGTTAGTTTTCAAATTGGGGTCATAAAAATTGTTATTAAAAGACTTTATTACAAATAAAGGAATACGTGTTTTAGAGTTTTCAGAAATTCAACTCTAAAGGAGTAAAAGTGATGGTGAAAGTTTGTACGGGAGTTCCGTTAGTTAGGGTCATGAAAATTAGTATTTTGGTGGTGTTCTATTACAAATAATTAGATCGTTTTTAACATTATTTGGAAATTCCTTCCCTAAAGGGGTGAGAAGGGGTTAGTGAACTCGTAATAATGGTCACAAAGCATTACTTTCGCTGTCAAATCAATTATTGTTAGGTCATTAGCTATCGAAATATTGGTGCCTCTCAAGTTTTTAGCGTTTTTGAAGACAGGTGTCTTTTTCAAGTATGAAGTGAATTCAATTTTGATTGGTGGATTTTCTGTTTTCCCCAGCTGGCAAAAATTATTTATATCACTCTCAACTATATTTATATCTAAAAATGTTTTTATTTCTTGTCTGATGTAATTGATTGTTATCTCCTCCGGTATAGTTTTCAGTCCGAAGATAATAATATTATTTTCTTTGGATTTTCTTCCTAATATTTCGATGCGGTTTGCTGCAGTTTCGTTTTCTTGTTCCAGGTAGTTGAGGCGCCGATTCAAATCTTCGAATTTCAGTGTTCATCCTACTTCCACTGCTTCAATCAGAGATTTCAATTCCTGCCTATTTTTTTTTATTTCTTCCAGTATAATTCCATTAGTGATGGACATTGTCAATGTTTGTAAAAACGTGATATGATGATAACGTTTTTTACTAGAATGTCTTTCAGCAAAAAGAGGGCGATGTTTTTGCTATTATTGTATCCAGTACTCAGGATCATTCACTACACAATCACAAAAACAATTATTTACACATAAAATTCATTTGAAATAAAATATCAGAGCACTTCTAAACACGTCTACTCTCTATGAAAGCTACGGTTGATATTTCAATCGATATGAAATGATGAATGCCAATATATTTTCAAAGGTTCTCTGTAGCTCTTCAAAAATTATGCCAAATTTCATAAAATTTTGAATATATATTCTGAATCCAACAGTACTCTCATAAAAAAGGTATTTTTACTGAATTTCTCGAATATCAACGAAAGCTATTAACCTATTTTACTAACTCACTTAGTTGAGATTCAATCAGAGTGACACTCTACATTATTTTTTAAAAATAGTAGTAATGAGAAATAAAATATTTCATTTAAATTCATTTATTTCCTTTTTTTCTCATTATCATTATCATTATCCTCATCATCGTCGTCACCATAATCATCATCGGAATAAACATTTATTATAAGGGGCTGAACATCTGTCCTATCAAATCTTCTCTGTCCCATTTTTTGTTCGGTATGTCGAACAGATTCATTCAGCCCATGCAGCATGTTTTATTTTTCTTTATATAGCCACTGATTCTTCAGCTAAAGTACCATCTGTACCCACATTATCCCTATGAATTTTTCGTGTTGAACCCCAAATATGTTAGATTTATTTGAACAGACGAAGCATATATTCTGCTGCAAGCATAACAGCTTCATATATAGGTGGTGGTTTATTCCTACAAAACGAATAAATAATTCATTAATTCAGCTTGAATAACAGTCACATTTACTTTGCTACTTAATTCAACAATGTGGTTTTAAAAAGGTATTTTCAAAATGAATGTTATTTTTCGATAACCATTCTTGGATATCAACCTAATTCGATGATGTTGTACAGGCCGTATTAATAATACACAAACTGAACCATAAAAGTCACAGTTGTCAGACGAAAGAAACGAATGTTTTGATCGATTTGACAACGTATAAAATTTTACTAACAGATTGAAAACTCTTAAAATCAAATTTTACATCGATATTTAACGCATTTCATTACGGATTTCAACTTTGTTATGTTGTACATACAAAATTATCCAAAAAAACGGCATTTTCTTCTCAACGTAAACATACTTCATATCCTCTATCCTTGCTCGACCTATAGTCTTCTAAAATTGAAAATGATATGTGAATAATCATGCATCACAACAGAATAATAATGGAATGAATCCTTGTGAAATACATCAGGATTAATTTGTGAGTCCACACGAAAATAGTCGAAGGTCTGTCACTAATCCTCATTCCGGTGCTCTTTGTCCGGCACCCACGACCACAATGCAGGATCACCATTCATACGATGGGATCATGTGCTGACCGGGAATGAAATTAAACAATGACTGGATTTTCCATGGATTTATAACAATGGCGACAAGAATATTTGCACATTATTAAATGTTTCCAGCCATTTGATGGAAATGCGGGTAGATAATAAAGAGAGACTAATGACAAATATTGAGTTTGATTCGTATGAATGTAGAGATAATTACACGATTCTCAGAGCATAAACCTAGATGCAGAGCAGCATATCTATTAGTTAAATGGTATTATTTCTTTTGATAGATCTATAGGTACGTGGTTTCGTCTACCTGTGACAAAACTATGTTTCAATGTGCGTAACCAAACTCATGTGTAATATCTTGTAGCACCATTCGAAAGGTATGCGTTCCGTATATTTCCATATTGTCTGATACTTTGTGAGATTTTTGAATTTAAAACGGACCATGTATTTCGAAAATCCCCCTAGGAAATCCATTTGGAATTTTCTGATCACGCCCCGTTTCAATAGGCTTCCTGTACGGTTGTCAAGAATATGGTACTGAATATGAAATCGAAAGAATCACCTATGCGACCAGTAGTCGAGTCACAAGGAATTTTCAGAAAAATCACGTAAAACCATTTTGGAATTGTCCGATTTCCTTCATATTTCAATGACAGGATATTGTTTTTGTGGAACATAATGGCAAAAGTTTCAAGACGATACGTCGAAGGGTTCTGGAAATATTTCAATGTATGATTGAGAGTACAGACAGACAGACTACATACAGAAACCAAAGTTACTCAAAATTCAATAGTGATTATTTTCTCAAATACCTCTATTTCGCTTAGTTTCCGAAATAGCTTTTTTAAGGAGACCGTAGTATACTCCTCTATGGTATATCGTCGTATAATAAGAGCTCATCATATGAAAAACTTCTCACAGAAATTATAAATCTGTTGGTGGTGTGACAAATGAAGGTAGCTATCCAGTTATTGGATTTTACCACTTCTTAGAAGCAATACCCTATCCAGGAATGAATAATTTCGACCTGCCACTAGAGGCCGGATGAGTTATTTATGATTAAAAATACAACTAGGGGACTAAGTGAGATGGAAATATTTTTCTGATTCGTGAAGAGGGGTATAATGTGATCATTACGAAAGACATACTGTATCGAACAATAGATGACATTAGGATAAGGTTAAATTAGGTGATAAAATATCCTTTCCAGTTTATGTATTTTGTTGAAAGGAGCGCCTCCAGTTTATATGCGCAGCACATACACTATTAACTTCTTTCTATTTCTACGCTCAGCAGGAAACTGAAAGATTTTCAAGAGGATTGGAGGAGGTTATGCTTCTTCGGAAAGAGTCGTGATTCATTTATAGGCATAAAAACGCATTGGAAAAGCACATGTTTGGCACAACATTTTTTTTAAACCAAAACTTATTTTGTGGTCTTCCAAAAACCGCTTCAACTGCCCATCTGAGCATTGTAACAAGTCTCGATTCATTTACTTGCAACAATAATATAACCATCCGGTGCTGTCACAACTGAGAATTCAATTATATTCGAGCGTTTTAATGAATCAGGGTTAACGTGACACAAGCGATTTGAAGTAGTAGTACTGTGATTAGCAATGTATTATTGACGAGTTATGTGTTGGTAACCAAGATGTAGACGAACGAATTGAACTGTTAGTGAATTGAGAACATCATGAAATATTTTGCTAACAAGATATTGCTGCTTCGGTTTCATGCCAAACATCATGATTATTTTTTTTGAGTTTAGCTTAGTTTTTAAGTAAAATAGCTACGCAGTTTTTTTTCAAGTTTTCTTCTAGCTGTCGAGTTATTACAGTTGCCTGCGCTTCACTTAATCTGGTTTCGCACTTGCAATCGTCGTCATTAATATTTTCATTGTCAAAATCAAATATCTTGGATTTTTCTTCTAGAGATAATACGCTAAGAGAGAGCAAATTAATAAACATTCATTGTCACAATCCATAACTTCAGAACGGCATCTCTTGAAATACGCTGCGAATAATAACACCACACACGCAACAAACTCTTTCATTAGTTGGCAGTTTGACCGGTACTTTTCTAATGTTTTCGCCATTTCCTTCATCATTATCAATGTCTACCTCATCATTGTTCTCATTTTCAATAGGAATGGGATCTCGTTGGATGTTAGGTTCTGTTATTTCGTTGCCTTAACAATCAAATACAAACAAGAATTATAATGTTGCTACTATATACTATAACATTATTTTACTTTATTTTGTCGTCGAAACCCAGCAAAGGATTGGGTGCAAATGCAGGAGTTTTCTCCAGGCTCTACCCAGTTGAATTCTCAACGTGCTTGCATATTCAGTAGAAACTCCCGGTATGTTTCATTATAAGCCGATTTTGCAGTACTTTTTTCATTGATGTATCCATCGCACCCAAAACACTTTATTGGGGTCATGTAAAATTAACAAATAGATATAAAAATTGTGAAAATAAAAAGATATACTAACTAATTAAATCATAAACGAATTGAAAAGAAAACAATGCACACTTTTTTGTTATCAACAACAAATTAAAAAAATGTCAGTTCCGACAATTAGTCATTGAAATAATAAAAAGGCAATGTTGCCACTCTGCATTTTTTGACAATAATTGATAAGAACTTATCACATAAGATAACTTATTCTAGATTGGAGAATAATTGAAAATATACTACTACATTGTTCATTTCTAAACATTTAAAATAATTAAATTTTTTTTCGGGAACCGCCTGAATTTTTCTATCAAAAGCATACCCTCCCTCATTTGGTTTTTGTTAGATATCAGTAGAGAAGTGTGGTCTGCATAAATTTTCATCTCAATATCCGGAAAAGAATTTGTAATTTCATTTATATATAAAATAAAAAGGACCGGACCCAAGACGGAACCTTGGGGGAAACCTATATTATATCGGTATTGGCAATATTCCGAGATACATCATTTTCATGATGTTTCAGACATGCTGAGAACGATTCTAGCCATTTCAAACAAACACCTCCAATTCCATAGTTATACAACTTATATAACAGAAAATCGTGGTCCACGCAGTCGAAAGCCCGACTCAGGTCACAGAAAATTCCCATTGGGACCTCTCCTCGGTCCATACAGTTTATCAGATTGCTAAAGTACTCATAGATTGCAGTTTTTGTTGATTTAGCACGTCGGAACTCATGTTGGGGCTGTTTGTCAAAATATTATGCTCATTGAGAAAATTCATGAGTCTAAAAATCCATATTCGAAAACTAACACAAGAAAAAACGAAGAAAAAAACAAAGTATAGAAATTTGGACAGAACAACGTCTATCGAGTCAGCTGATGAGTCTATAATTTCACAAGTAATGATCAATCAATTCATCATTCCACAATATTTATAACTTTTTATTTTATTTTTTTCAATGTATGATTGAGAGTACAGACAGACAGACAGACAGATCATATACAAAAACCAAAGTTACTCAAAATTTAATAGTGATCATTTTCTCAAATAACTCTATTTCGCTTAGTTTCCGACAATTCCACAATATTTAAATAATTTTTCATTTAATTTTTTTCGAATTTTTAACCACTGTAACACCTATCATTCACGAATGTGCAAGAGGTTAGAATACACCCTGTATATATATATATATATATATATATATATATATATATATATATATATATACAATACCATTTTGTATTGTTGTATTGCGATGCGTTTTCCGATTTACAATGTTTTTTCTCCTGCGTTCCAAAGCTGTTTTGCCCTATATTTCTGCTTTCTTATGATTTTAAACATCATCTCACATGAGAATGATATTTTGTTTTCTTGAAAAATAATCCCCTATAATGATTCTGACCAAAGTCACGAAATGAAAGCATTTTCGAAAGAGGAAATTAACCAATCCCAGTGTATTCACAATGGTAGGCATGGACGATTTCGCTCCCGCCAGAGGCGCTTGTGTCAGTGGAGGTCATGGGTATCAACATAATACTAGCATATCACTTTCGTTATTCGCTTTGATGGACATTTGAGTGTGATGAACCCATAGACAAATTCAAAATAATATTGACCACCAAGTTTTTGGTACAGCCAGTCGCGCATGGAGGCGCTGCCCGCAATCGACAGTCGAGTAATTTTCCAATTTCGAAAATAGAAGTTTATTGTTTACACATGTATTTTTCATTATGAGAAATCACGCAATAATTTTAGAATAATTCTTCTACTGCTGTCATCGGAAAATTAATGACAGAAATTATACTATGGACTGGAATCAGGAACCCAACGTCGAAAATAGAATGTTTTGTTATTCGAGATGACCCTGAAATTCCTGGAAATATTCTTTAACAAGGTAAAATATAAGCTGCTTTTACAAACTGATACTTATTTCCATCCAACAGTTGCAGAAATGTTTTTACAAACTGATACTTATTTCCATCCATCAGTTTCCATTTCCTATCACCATTTTAGGAAGTACCTATGAAGATTATCATCAAACTGGAGTATTCGTTATACCTACCTACCAGTTCTCCTTTGTGCTAATAAATGAACAAAACTATTGAAGGTTTGTTGTAAATGTAAGGAATTTGTTTTTATTTTGGTTGATTTGATGATAAGACTGAAGAATATTCTTAATTTTGTTGTTTTCAGAGTTTCATTATTGTTTTGTCTGTAGTTGTACCTTGTCCTAGAAACAATGAAATATGTTTTTTATTAATCTTGTTTTATAAGAACTTTAATTCTGTTCTTGATATCATGAAACAAAGATTTATTTTGAAACTTTATTGAAACCACGAACGAACTAATAGATTCTTACTGTATATATTTTATTAGTGATCGATTTGCCATTCCTGTATTTCATATGATACAACCATTCATATGAAATACAGGACTAGCAAATCGATCACTTATAAAATATATACCATATCAATCATATAAAAGTAACACATTTAGAAACTCGCCTTATCTCAATCGGTAACTGAAGATAAATCTGTTCTACCAACTGTACTAATTCAGTTCGGCCAGTTGCGAGATATGTCGCCACTGTCTAAGCGTGGTGCCAACTTTTACTGCAGGTTTGACAACTCTCTTTATTTTTAGTTTCTCTATGGAGGAACCTCATATTGGAATGGAAGAATAGAAGAGCAAAAACATCCGGCCGCAAAGAGCAGTTGATGGTGTGTAAACATCGGTTTCTAGGTTACTTTGTCCGTATTTTTAACATTTCTTACTGGGTATAAATGTTATCGGTTTTCAGGTTATGATAGGGATTTTGTTCAGCAGACAGCTCATTTGGCTGGTTTGGCTGAAAGTGAATAAACTCTCAGTAATTATAGGTTAGGTTTTTGTTTATTCCCTAAATCTTATATTGAACTCGATAACCTTTCTCTCTGACGAAATTAGAATTATGATGATTTATATTAACGATTTTGTCGAAGGGAACCCTTGGGCATGACGAAGTCTGCTTCAACAAAGTGTTTGTTGCATTCGCGAGAGTGATCGGTAGGAGGGAATTAATATCTCCTAATCGCAATGATCCATGCTTTGCGAAGTGCCGAATTTTCAGGGGAACGATGTCCAGAAGTTCTGCTGGAGCAGAAGGGTACAACACAGCACTGTGGCATTATTTTGAACGAAAACTGAACTTTCCCAAATTCCTATAAGCACCAATCTACACCATACTAACATGACCTCCACTGGCAGCAGCGCCCCCTACGTTGTGCTTGCGAGATTACATGACATTATCGGGTTCCTGTTCCTCATCGCCATCGGTAAAATTATCACGTAGGCGCATAGGTACACATCAAATTAGGCACACACGAAGTTAAATCACCTTCAGATATACATGCTGCTTGTAATTCTGCGCTATTCAAAACCCAGCTGCCAGGCACGGTGTTAGGTAGGTTTCCCTATGAACCTGGATGGAAAATCTCAGATAATTGAAATGCATTGAAAAGCATGATGTATTAGATAGATAGATAGATAGATTTATTTGAAGCTTTCAATTTATACAGTTGAAAAACTCAAGTCGGATATAATATACAATATAAAAAAAAATATATAATATAAAAAATACAAATGTCACTTATAACTAGGAATACTTCAATACTTCCTAATAGAAGTAATTACAACATGTATTGAAAAAGAAATTCTAAATATATAAAATATCACAGTCATAGGTGTAAGATTGATTGAACATTTTATTCAGCTGTAGTAAAATTATTTCTCCATGAATTCCTGTACTGAATATGGCTCGATGTCACACAACAGATCAAAAACATGTTTTTAAAAAAATTGTCTTGAGCGAGCTTTTTTGATGATTAACAGTAAATTGTTATAGAATTTAATGAATACATAATGTGGCCCTTTCTCTGTATTTGTCAGTCTATGCTTGGGAACAATAAAATAGGATTTCTGCCTGGTAGAATACTCATGTCTTAATCTGTCTTCTTCAAAGTTTGCTTCATTATCGTACACAAACATATATGTAAATGGCATAAACGGTGAGCATTTTGATACATCTGAGAGTATTACGACAAGAATCTGTATATTTCATATTCAACATAGTCTTCAATATCCGTTTCAGCATGATGAAAATTCGTTCTAGTTGTGTACTCCCTCCCCATACTGATATTCTATGTTTTAGAAAGGGATAAACAGTCCCATAGTATGCCGTTTTCAGTGCATCTATTTTTAAGTGACTTTTCAAAACTCTAATGCATAATATTTACTTGCCAGTTTTTTTGCGAGATTTTTAATATGCATTTCATAGTTTAATTTGTCATCTATATAGATTCCTAACAGTTTTGTACTGGTTGAAAAAGATATACTATCGTTACCGAGCTGAATATTCTCCGGGAAATTGATATTATTGTGGACAGTTTAAAAAATTATGCAGTCTGTTTTAGCGGTGTTTAATAATAACAAGTTAGTACTAAAATATGTTGAAACTTCAGAAAGGTTGTTTGAAATTGAGTTCTCCAGAGTAAGGTGTCTGTTAATGGGTAGAATGATATTGGAATCGTCTGCATAACTCACGACTGTAGTACTTGATCGTTTGAAAATATCTGGGAAATCATTTATATATATATATATATATATATTATTTTATAATGAAAAGTAGAGGATCAAGCATACTTCCCTGTGGTACGCCTTTTTCGATTTCAGTAAAGCCCGAGAAGAACTCAGTATTTTGTTTCCTAATACATACTTTTTGTTTCCTGTTCGTTAGGTGAGATTTTAAGAGATCCAAGGCGTTTCCTCTGATTCCATAATTGAAAAGCTTTCGAAGTAAAATGGAGTGGTCAGCACAGTCAAACGCCTTACTGAGGTCGAGGAAAATATCTCATGCACACGATTCTTGTTCGATTAAGTGTTGAATTTCATCTATAAACTTGAACAAAGCCGTTTCTGTACTTTTTCCTTTAAGAAAGCCATGCTGGAACTCATTGAGCAAACTGTGTGCGTTAAAGACACTCATAAGTCTCATTGATATGATCAATAGCTTTAAAAAAGCTAATAACAAGCTAATTGATCTGTAGTTAGTTATGTCATTGTTCGCCTTTTTTGTATAGGGGTATAACTACAGCCAACTTCATCCGATCTGGATAGATACCAGATCATAATCATAATCATAATTTATTCACTCAAGTTTATAATTTATAATAATAGGCAATCATTGAAAATATGGCATAGAACTGGTATTAAAGACGGGATACACATATTTTAAATTTTATGGTATATTATATCGATACCACTGCTCATTTTATTTTTCAGTTCAAGCTTGCTAGGATTATTTCCTCCTCCCTTACTGGATACAGAAATATTGAGTTGGGATTTATTTTATTTAAGGTAATTTTTCCGTTGTTTCTTAATATCAGACTCTCTAAAACGGGTGCAGAATTCACAAAATGAATATTGAAATCATTTGCTAAACTTATCCCGTCCACATGATTATCAGGTAAAGCAGCGGTGCTGCTTGCAGTCTTATTATTGAGAATATTGATTATATTCCAAGTAGTTTTTGATTTATTATCACTTTCTTGAATCATATTTTCGTAAAAGTCGCTTTTTGTTTTATTCAGAAGTAATATGTAGGATTCCCTGTATTCATTGAATATATTTTCGAATTTTTTATTTCCAAGAGCCATTTTCTGCAAGGTGCTAACTTTTTTTTTCATTCTTTTGATTTCTTCATTTAACATCCAAATTTCGTTTTTCTTTACTTATTTTTAATTTTTGTATGGGAAAAAAAGAATTGAAAAGATCACAAAATTTACTAAAGAATATATTCCATTTCTGATATGAAATTTTCAATAGTTTTATATGAGAATAATCTTTTATAAATGAAATTTTTGTTTCTGGTCGATATGGGGTGTTTGATAGTTATGAGTTGGGCTCGATGGTCTGACAGGCAAGTGTCTATAACATTTGAGGTATATTTAAGTTCCTTTCTGACAATAATATTATCAATACACGTTCCCGATCTATTTGTAATACGAGTGAATTCATTAATGGTAAGGACAGCATCAAAGGAGTTTAAGATATCTAAGAATTCAGAAAGGTTTATTTTCACAAATTTATACCTGATGATCAGAAAGCCCGATTGTGGAGTACCTGCCATAGTGAACGACTATTTTGTAGATTTTGTTGCATGACACCTAGAAACAACATTTTAGTCAGTCAGTTATTATATTTTTTTCAACAAGAGCGCAATTTCAAAGGGGATGTTCACAATAATCTCTGAATAGTCCCCAGAACCCAAAAATACCATTTGAAAATTTCAAATATTAAAAAATGACTAACCTCATTATATACTTTCCTATAGACTTTTTCGATTGGATGCAGAACATTTTCAAAATACATCTTTGATAAATAGGGCAACATGCTAATATTCCCCAATCCTCATTGTATTTTGATTGGGTATTATTAATATTGGTGCTGATGGAATTTTAAAGAAATTTCTTTCCCCAATTTTTGTATTTCTTCAAGGTGATTTTATTTGATGATTCGGTTGAAAGAGTCATCATTATGGCGTATTCATTTGTTTATCCCTTCGACCCATTACTGAACTTCCAAATCACCTGTTCCTTTTCAATACTGGTTGATCTGATATATGACTTTTTTTTTAATACTTCATTTAACGTCGGCCTATTTTTGCGACCTGGGTGAAACACCGACGCCGGTGAGCACACTCCCCCTAACCGGAAATTTTGCCGAATCCTCTGTTGTTTCAGAGCTCAACATCTATGAATTCGGGGCCGCCATCTTAACGTCCCCTGCGAAGGACGGCAAATCTATCATTTTATCTCGTGCTGATTGATAAGACGCCTGCTTCTGCGAATATGCTTCTACGCTACAGTTGTTAGGGCATTTCAACACGCGCCTTCTTTGTTAGGTGGTCCCCCATCCAAGTACTAAGCGTGCCCGATGCTGCTTGGCCCAAATATCGATGAGACTCTCGTCAACCTGACTAGCCACCAGTGCCCATATGACATAGAATTCTGCGTTGCTAAATTCAGAGCTAACCTATTCGGAGGTCAAAATGACATCAAATTTACCTACCATAATGTTTGTTGGGATAATGTATACTTTATACCTAAATCAACACACATTTCCTGGTTTCAGATTGGAACTTTGCAAGAAAACCGTACATATCAAAGACAAAATGTATTCAATTATTTAAGGCGTAGTTACAACCGCTTGAGATTAAAATTTCAAATACTTTTACCTAGAATGCCGTTTCATAGATACAAATTTATCAAATAAGGTGGTAGTTCTAACGACTTAGGATTTGTATTTTGGAAAATCCCTTCTCAGTGGATCTCGAAACCATACAACAAACAATTGACGAAATTTCTTATCAAAAGCTTCAGCTCTATCGGCTTTTGATTTGGGGAGTTTTTGATAAGATCGTTGAAATATCGTTGTTGAATATCATTGATATTTTAAAATGCATTCAAATTTTTTTCGTATGTTTTAACATATTTGGAGTTATGATGAGGGCCAAGAAGCCTGAAACCGGTATGCGGATTGTTAAGTGAACACGACATAAATTAAACATAATCGAGCTTATCAGAAAGAAACATTTGCATTCAATGTCCATTGATATTATATGGAAGTATGCATGGATTTTCAGGTGAATATCATTCAACGTTCTGCGTGGTATTTGCCAGGAAAGTAGTTGTTTTTCACCTGAGATCTACCATTTTCTGGTTCAATTTTATATTGAATCCTTTATGTGAAGAAAACCGTTTAATTCGATTTTTCTATTCATTCCACTTCACATGGCACTTATCTTTCACTATATGCTAGACGAGCTTGCCACTCCTACTGAGAAGGAATCTTTTATTTAGAAACCTATCGAGGTGGGAGATTTTCGGAGTGTTTCTTTCTGTCACTAGGTACCGCCAGTTAAAGTTTATCTTTTCCGGCGTACCTATAGGTATTACAAGCTCGATGATGGTTTGTTTACGTTGTGTCTCACTTCAGCCAGAGTTCTTTGGACCTTTGGCTGGTTGACTACTCCGTACTGATGAGGGCCAAGAAGCCTGAAACCGGTATGCGGATTGTTAGGTGAACACGACATAAATTCAACATAATCGAGCTTATCAGAAAGAAACATTTGCATTCAATGTCCATTGATATTATATGGAACTATGCATGGATTTTCGGGTGAATATCATTCAACGTTCTGCGTGGTATTTGCCAGGAAAGTAGTTGTTTTTCACCTGAGATCTACCATTTTCTGGTTCAATTTTATATTGAATCCTTTATGTGAAGAAAACCGTTTAATTCGATTTTTTCTATTCATATTTGGAGTTCGTTCGTTTGTCCCAGTTGAAATGAAATTATCTTCAACTCATTCAACTCACAAGCCTCTTTCGATCCAGGATCTTTGGAACCGACGTAGTTAAAGGTATTTTAATACTGAGGATTGAATAATATTGAAAGCTGGTGATTAAACAAGAGCATGTTTTTTATCACTATTCAATTTATTTAGGATAATGAGTTCCTACAGCATTTGTTGACATTGAGCCCGTTTCGTAGCTGGATGCAAATAGGCTTCCTAAAATTCATGCGTGCTCCTAGAACTGATGAAAATCCACAAAAACTGATATATCTGGAGGATCTATCTTATGCGAGCAGTGTGGTAAAGGAGATAACATTATCACAATATAATATTTGCCAAGATCTATGTTGTATCCCCATAAACATCAAAGAGCAACCAAAACTTCAAAAAATGTTGGGCGCCAGGATGCAGGAACATTATTTTAAAGATCAGCCGGGCTCAAACGACTCGTGTACTTGGCGAATAATCGTTACTTGCGTATACTCGCCATGTCGTGGGTTACTTGTACAATTATTTGTCACTCGTTGGTTTTCCATTTGTGGTCGGTAAAAATGGCCAGAGTCAAAGGGATCACGATTATTCGTACACTTGCCAAGTACATACTTGTCTATACTTGTAGAGGCGCTCAAACGAAATGCACAAATAATTGGCTCTTACTGCGACTATTCATTAGTTTTCAAAGACCTAGCAGAAGCGTACAGACGTTTTGTTTGTGTTTTTTTTTTAATTGAAATGGAGTGGACAAATGACATTTTGTTGGAGTTTCTTGATTTTTATGAAAATGAGCCGGTTATTTGGATGGCTAAACATGAAGACCATCCATCATCTTCTTCTTCTTTTTTTTTTTAATTTAATTAAATAAGCAGAGCTCATCACAACAAAAGCTGCGGAAGCAACAACGAGATTTTCCAGACGACCGCTATCCATATTGACTGCCACCACCACTGATTCATTTGTCAAGGTTTTTAAGCCAAATGTTCGCGCTCGTGTACTTGTAAATTGTACACGTCGTGCGAGCGCCCTGCTTGCCATCGCAATTCGCAAAGCTCGTATACTTGCCAAGTACGCAAATAATTGTGTGTTTGCCAAGTACACGAGTCGTTTGAGCCCGGCTTTAGAATTGTCAAATAATACCCCATCCACCATTATATTAATGGATGTATATGTAAGGAAAATCAAATAGGAAAAATCTTAATTTTTTCGACTGTTCGAGATAGATATCTCGTTTTTTTTTCAAAAATATACCAATCCAAGGATTTATGCCCAAGGACGGTCCTGGTTCCACTTACAAATAGGACAGAACGTGAACGGGTAGAAAGATATACTTCGCTATTAATTTTCAGTTGCTCTTGTTTATTTTCACACGAGCGAAAACACAAATGAGGTTGATTAAACGATACTGTGTTATCCCGGATTGCATGGATGAATATTAATGAAGGAGTGATGGAGGTTAATTCAATTCTAGGATATTTCCAGTACGCCCAGGAAAATTCAAGTTCAATATATATATATATATATATATATATATATATATATATTTTGAAGTGTGGGTTTTCTTGAAACCTGGTATATTTTTTTTTTGTTGGAAGTTCTTAGGTTTGGGATTCTTGTGTAAAAATAAAACTATCTCATATCATTCTAGACGTTTCGCCCCTGGCCGGAGGCATCTTCAGTAGGGTTTTTTTTTTTAATAATCAATTTTTAATTTTTTGTTTTGGTAATTAACAATAACATCTATATATATATATATATATATATATATATATATATATAAAACTATGAATTTGAAATAAACTTTGTAGAAAGGATATTCCTTGAGGTTGCAGTCAAATTTAATGGCCAGTGAAAAAAGAAAAACTCTTTCTTATTTTGTCAAGCTTTCGAAAATGTTCATTTTCATTATCAAGACAGCTGTGAAAAAGGAAAACACAATTGTGAAATGCAATTTTAAACAAATTTATAGAACTTACTAAGGGAGGTTAAGTGAAGATAGCGAACTAATCACCATTTTGTGAATGAGGATTTTTTTTCAAAATCATATCACTATGAAACACTACTAGTAATATATAATAAAAATTAAACAATTGTAAAAGCACATATGGTTTAGGAAACTCAATTTGAACAATTCAAAATTTGACATGACAATTACCACATGGTTAAAGCATGACTGAAAATGGAAATGGTGGATGACAGGAAATGCATGACATAAAATGTCAAGTGTCATATGTCAAAGTCAAAATGTCATTGGAGACACATGTGTTTTGTCCACAAAACAAAAGGAATAGTACCAATTTATATGACAAAAATTAATAAATGAGAGAAAAAATCAAGAAATACTAAGCAGTTTTCTATATTTCAAAACTTTAGTTAAAATCAAGTTTCAACAAGTAATTGTAAATAACACTTAGGTTGTAAATATCAGATCGTTTATGTATGCCATTAGGTTCATTTTTTATGTAAACCATTTCAAGGAAATTCCTTTTGTGGTAGTTATTCTCTACTGCTAAAATGGAAGGGTTGTTGAAATTACTAAAATGATTAGAATTTATATTATGTTCAGCTAATGCAGAACTGTTTTTTTTAATTTTACAATCACTCTTATGAGATGCTATGCGGCCTGTTAAATTCCTACTAGTCTGACCGATATATATTTTATCACAGTTAAGGCAAGGAATACTATAAATAACATTTGATTTTTCATAGATCGGTAAAGGGGCTTTAGTTCTAGTGTAAAGGCTAGCAATAGTTTTAACATTTTTGTTGGCAATGCGTAGTTTATCTAATTTGAACACATTAGTCAGTTTAGAAGTTAGTTCTCTTACATACGGTAATGTTTTGTAAATGAATGATTCTACTGGTTGAGGTTGAACAATTGAGTTTATAATTGGAGAATTTAATGTTACAAAGTCAATATTTATATTTGCATTTCCAGGTTCAAATAGAGTAACACTGGGTTGACGATCAGTACTGAATAGTAATTTATTAATAAATTTAATTGGATATGAATTTTCTTTTGAAATAGTTTTCAATTCATTTGAACATTCCCTTTGAAAAGTTGGGTGTGATAAACACACTACTCTGTTTTTCATACCTTTCACCAGGTTAGTTTTCATGTTTGGAGCATGATAGGAATGGAAACTTATGAATCTGTTAGAACATATTGGTTTCCCATACCATTTTGTGCGAAGAACATTGTCCAACCCTCTACATACTCTCATATCTAAATAAGGAATGCTTCGGTTGACTTCTACCTCAGAGGTAAATTGTAAATTGATATCGTAGCTGTTGAAGTAGAATAACGCTTCATCTACTTTGTCATAAGGTACAGAGAGGATCAAATCATCCACATATCTTTCAACAAACGGAATGTTAAAAGGAATAAGGGTTAAAACATCTTCCACTAGATCATCTAATACATAGTTCACTAATATTGGGGAAATAGTGGAACCCATGGGGGTACCAAAAACTTGTTTGTAATAAGGGTCATTAAAATTTAAAAAATTAGACTCAAAAATGAATTCAAGTATGTCAATGAATGCACTCCACGTTGAATCACAATGGTTTTTTTATGATGTTCCATTTGTTAGATAAACTGGCTCTAATAACTTCAAACGGGAGGTTTGTAAAAAGAGAAACCTTAGGTCGCTGTCTTCACTTAACCTCACCTTAGTAAGTTCTATGAATTTGTTTAAAATTGCATTTCACAATTGTGTTTACCTTTTTCACAGCTGTCTTGATAATGAAAATAAACATTTTCGGAAGCTTGACAAAATAAGAAAGAGCTTTTCTTTTTTCACTGGCCATTAAATTTGACTGCAACCTCAAGGAATATCCTTTCTACAAAGTTTATTTCAAATTCATAGTTATTTTCAACTAGTCCAGTCACGAGACTACCCTTCTTCTATATATATATATATATATATTTTAGGACCCTGAAGAAGTTTCAAAATTGAAACGAAAGCTCGGTCCAACGTATTAAAGAGTTTTTCATAGTTCAACATTTGTGCTGACTGAAGATCCCCGTTATTCCCCACTGTTCATACCAATTTTCAGTCGTTATTTCTCTAGCTCTTAAAAATATATATATATATATGAAAGAAAGTAATATCCAGGGGACTGTTAAAAACAAAATGGAAAGAATTTAATGGACATAGCCCTCAGAAGAAAGTGTTAACCGTAGACACGTGTTTCGGGCTCTTGGCCCTCATCAGTACGGTGGAGAAGTGCAAGGATCAACAACACTTGGTGGAAAACGACAAATCAACAAGTTTTGTTCATCCTTGCACTTCTCCACCGTACTGATGAGGGCCGAGAGCCCGAAACACGTGTCTACGGTTAACACTTTCTTCTGAGGGCTATGTCCATTAAATTCTTTCCATTTTATATATATATATATATATATATATATATATATATGAATTTATATAAATCATATTAAATAATTCGACTACTATATATACAGGGTGTTCCAAACTCGATGGCCTATTAGACGTTTCTGGAGAACGGGACACAGAATTATTTTGAAAATTTGGTTTTTTGGGTAATTAGTTTTGCTCTATCGAAGTAAAATATTTTCAGCGCTGCGGCGTCGCCGCTTATATTGAAAAGTAGCAACAACTTTGATATTTTGAATGAGACCCCCTATGTATTATTGCATTTTTCGCTTTGCTATTGCTTCATGATGATTTTTGTATGATACTCTCCTATACCTATCTCAAGCAGTTTTCGAGAAATTCATTGATTTCCTTATTTTTTGGACAAAACATAGCTTCAATTAAATGTTTATTACTGCGGTATTTGGACTCGTCCAGAGCTAAAATTTTGGGTGTAGATTATCAATGTTCTGTGCGTTAGTTATGTCTGAGGGGATTCGTTCTCCATTATACAAGGTCGTTCAAAATTTGTGATTTTTCCGAGAAGTAATAGTGAGAAGTATATGATCGAATATCCTGAAAGTTCCTTTCAAATGATGTATCATGTTTTTATACCTAAATAGTCTGGTTTCCGAAATAAAAGCTAGTTTCTATACAAATCGGATTATTTTGACATATTTTGTATTAGATGTCATGGAATACGTCATTATGAAAATTCAACAATTAGTGCATCAATAATAAAACGTTTGTGCGTTCGTTACCAAAAATTTGATAAGAAAAGACCCAAAATGGAAGGCAATAATAACTATTCAAACGAAGTTTTGATGAAATTGTTTATATTCATGGTCAATGTGATCAAATTATAGCGAGAACATGCAGAAGGTTATGTGGTGTATTGAAGTATATAAATAATAATATAACGAACTGATTGTACAAAGAATCATTGATATACAGTGTTTTCCAAACTCGATGGCCTATTGGACGTTTATGAAGATCTGAGATATAAATACTCAAAATTTTGTATCTCACGATGAGAGACTCCGATCTAGCTCTTAAAAATATGTTTACGGTTGCAGTGTTGCCACATGTACTTGTAACTAATATCTAACTTTCGAATTTCAAATGGAACACCCAGTGCTTCATTCTGTTTTCAGATCCTACTGATAAATACAAATAACTTTTACTGAACATGTCGTATCTCTACTGTTTATTGAATATCGATTATTTTGTAATTGTTTTATCACCAAAATGGTACCAACTTGAATTCAAATACCTCCTTATTTGTTACCCACACAGGACTCAAAAACAACTTTCACCCAGAAAATATTGAGTAATTTCAGGACCATCGAATGATTTGACCATATTTTATACAGGATGTCTGAAAAACATAAGCTTGTAGGTGATTAGGAAACACGGCCATAAGTCATTTTATTCAACTGGGACACCCTATATATTATGCCATATTCGGATTCTACTGAAAAATACCAATAACTTTCACCAAGCATGTCCTATACCTATCTCTCACCGTTTCTTAAATGGTAATCGTTTTATATTTTTTCTATCGACTATCAATATGAATATCTCTACAGGACTCATATATATATATATATATATATATATATATATATATATGATGAATAGTTGATTCATGTGGAAGAGTCTTCTGGAAATTAAATGAATCGACTATAGGAGGAGCCTGAAAAACATATGTTGGCAATTTGGAGAACGTTCATAAATTATTTTTTATACTCCCCAATCTGATAAATTTCTGTCTAGTATGTCCCATATCTATTTTTAACTGTTCGCTCCATATTGGTATTTTGTATATTTTTTTCACAACAGTCTTTGCCAAAACTAATATTGCATGAACAGTGAGCTGAAATTTAAATTCAAGCTTGAACAAAGTACGCTATCGGTGTTCCTTCTCCATGATAGTTTTATATTTCATACAGGGTATCTGGAAAATATGTGTCTAATAAAAAATCATGATTCACCTTAAGTAGAACTCAATTGTATTTCAATTAAACAAATGAAGGTCATATTAGTTGCCCAATTCATGTGTTCGAAAGGCTGACCAGAAAAAAGCAAGACAGTCTTTAAGTTTGACAAACAGTGACTTAATGGTGTTTTTGTCAAAATGAATAATAATACACATTCAAATGCAAATATTTTAAATTTCTATAGAAACTTGCTTTTATTTCGGAAACCAGACTATTTAGGTATAGGAACATGGAAGGAACTTTAGTTGCCTTACAGAATATTTGATAATATACAGAGTGTTCTATTTAAAAAAAAATACTTCTCACCATTACTTCTGGGAAAAATCACAAATTTTGAACGACCCTGTATAATGCACAGAACATTGGTAAACTACACACAGAGTTTCAGAATTGTACGAGTCCATATACCGCAGTAATAAACATTTAATTGAAGCTATGTTTTGCACAGAAAATAAGGAAATCAATGAATTTCTCGAAAACCACTTGAGATAAGTATAGGAAAGTATTATACAAAAATGATCGTTAAAAAATAGCAAAGCAAAAAGTAAAAAAATCAAAGTTGTTGCTACTTTTCAATATAAGCCGCAACGCCGCAGCGCTGAAAATATTTTAGATCGATAGAACAAAACGAATTACCAAGAAAATCAAATTAATAAAAAGTATATATATCATGGCCTGACTGACTGATTCATTACTGTTACGGAACAAGAAGTATCGACGATACAAGAATAATAATTTTCAAGGGGGTTACATTCCAGGGGGAAAGTAATGAAGAAATTTTTTTCCAAAAATCGAATCCAAGGAGTGAAAACTACCCCCTGAACATTTGTATTTATAAAACTGTTAATATAAAACGAGAACTGCATAACGATTTTCAATTTGTAATTTTGCTTGGAAATATTTCTTTTCAGATCATAGTTTTGTTTTTCGGCAGTTCCGTAATAGCAGTACGTAATTCTGTATCAGGGTTACATTCAGGAGTAGGTACGTACTGAGGAAGGATTTTCCAAAATTCGAATCCCAGAGTGTTGAAACTACCCCCAGAATAATCGAATAATAAAATTGTTGATTAAAAACATGGCGAAATATGTCATTTTTATTTTGGCTTGATTTTTTTTTCCTCGTGCCATTTTCTTTTGCACCCTAGTCCTACCCTCATTATAAAACAGGTTATATATCATAGAGTATCGATAATTGGATGATTAAATTGTGTACGAGATTCACAATACAAAGTTAGTAACGTACTAGAGAAGAGTTTTACCTCCTGAATATTTGGGTACTTTTAGTCCATGGAACTGAAATTGAAAAAAACAGCAAAATACGTCAATTTCATTTATTTTTTGTCCAAGAAGATCTATGAACCAAAAAAATCCCATCAATACATTTTTCTCATATTGTGAGTTGAATTACAAGATATAGAATTGTGTTTTGGTATTCAGGATTTTTGATAGATGTAAAATGTCAAACCATTTTCGAAGGAAAGGTTTTTAAATCATGTATTTTCTTCCTATTCTATAGAGACAAAATATTAAAACACTCACCTCGTTAGGTCTAACAACCTTCAAAATAAGGTAATCTGCAAAAAAAAATATAATTAACCCCATTGTAGTACAATAAAGTGGTATGGAAATGAGCGCTATTCATTTGTTTCGTTTTGAACTACCCTTGGAACACACATTAATAAAATCGATGGGAAAGCTATATAATTCTCATTTCAATTCTCGAGTCTCATTGAATTTTTGAACATAATAGTTATTTTCGCTTTCTTCTGCGGAACTCGCTGCGCTCGTTCCGCAGGAATACGCTCGTTACGAAAAATAGTATTTCCCAACGTGTTTCACACATTTTTTTTTCTAATTTTGAATATAATGTGATCCTTTTCAGTTCAAGTTGAAAATATAAAGAAATATATATATTTAAAAAAAAGTGAAGAACACTCTTTTAATGCACTAGGAAGTAAAAAATAATTTTAATATGCCGAGAAGCATGAGGTGCTTTTTGGTTACGTATCTTTGAGAAACATAATCCTTCCAGAGTACGATTTCAGAGCCAGCAAACCCACGTCATTTTCAAGTATGAATAGTGTGATATATAGTTGAGAACGTATGCGTACTTGCTAGCTCGAGAGAGGGGCCCTTTTACAGGTAGCAGGTACAAAAGTACATGAAAACTTTCTTACTTACGTTTTTTTTTTTTTTTAATGTTCTGGTTCCCACGAAAAGGGATATCCTGTAATGTCCAGAGAACATCGTGGGAACCAAGGGAAAGACGGTAGGAGTTGGTGTTCTTCTTAAATTTCTGGAGGTTGTATGCCTCGGGGAACACCTCCCTAGGCAATGAGTTCCAAAGCCTCGCTGTTCGTTGGATGAACGAGTCTTTGGAAAGTGATGTTCTGCAGGTTTCCAAGGTGACCGCGAAGGGGTGTGATGACTGAACTTTACGGGTTAATCACGAAGAGACTGCCAAAGCAGGAACGATTGTTGATATTTCAGAAGAGCATCGCCCATGAAAATATCTATAAAATAGAGACAAATCGCCAACTTTTCTACGGTGTTCCAGACAAGTGAGCGAGTTTGTAAGCGAGGCATCACCGACGAGACGAATTGCCCTTTTTTGGACAGAATCCAATAGCCTCAGGATATGTTTAGGTGCCGCACTCCAAATATGGGAACAGTATTCCAGGACAGGTCGGATCTGTGCCTTATAGATCATAAGCAGCTGACTGGGGGTGAAATAGCTCTTGGCACGAAACAGAAAACCAAGTTTTTGGGATGCACTTTTGGCAATGGACCTCACGTTATTAAAGGTTATTGCTGATAGTAATACCAAGCATCGATATGGATGGCTTCAGTGGTATGGTTACTCCTGACAAAGTTATGTTAGGCACAGTGAGATCGGCTTTTCTAGAGGAAAGACATGCTTGTGTTTTGTTTGCATTGAATTCTACCAAGTTATCAGATCCCCATTCGAGAATTGTTGCTAAGTCCATATTTATATTATTAACATTTCTTCCTCGTTCATTTCTGGTTTCACGGGCTGATATAGGGGCCCTGGAAGAGAAAGCGGTATGGAGGGTACTATCATCGGCAAAGCTGTGTACTGGACATGAAGTTGCTTTCAACAGGTCGTTGATGTGAAGTAGAAATAGTGTTGGTGCGAGAATGGATCCTTGCGGAACACCAGCATTTATGAGTAGAGTGTCAGATGAAACTCCATCGACCACTACATGGAGAGACCTGATGTTCTGTTTGAGAGAAAACTAGCAAGCAGAGAACACAGCTGAGGGGGCAAGCCATGAGACGGAAGCTTGGCGAGGAGTCTCTGGTGCCAAACTCGATCGAACGCCTTGGAGATATCTAATGCCACAGCTAAAGTTTCTCCATACTTTTCAATAGATAGCTGCCATATATGTGAGACGTAAGCGAGCAGGTCACCAGTTGATCTCTGATGGCGGAAGCCATATTGCCTATCGTTGACAATTCCTGAGTCTTCCAGATATTTCATGAGCTCGATGTTGATGGCTTTTTCCATGACCTTTGAAATAATAGATAGCAGTGCGATAGGTCTGTAGTTGCTCGGTAGGGCCTTTTTGCCTTTTTTAGGGACTGGCTGTACTCTTGCAATTTTCCAATTGGACGGAAATACCCCCAAATTTTAAGAGTGGTTGAACAACTTGCAAAGAACAGGTGTTAGTTCGGGGGCACATTTCTTGAGAACAATCGGCGGGATTCCGTCAGATCCACAGGCTCTGTTGGTGTTGAGACCCAGCAAAATCTTTCTGATAGTACGTTGGCGAAAGGTGATCTCGGGCATGTGACTGTCAATAGGTGTAATGTTCGGGGGTTGTTTTCCCGATGAATCCAGAGTGGAATTTCCAGCAAATAGGTGCGCAAAGATATTGGCTTTTTCCTGGGCAGTCGTTGCTAGTGTTCCATCTTCTTTGGTTAGGGGAGGAAATGAGCTGGAAGTGAAGTTTATTCCCACAGCTTTGGCGAAAGACCAAAATGAACGGGATCCGTTAGGACATTCAGCAAGTTTTGATCTCATTTTGGCTTTGTGGGCATCTTTTGAGCATTCTATTGTCTCTTTACATATGCCTCTAGCCTCGACATATGCTGCTCTGGTCTCAGGGCCCGGATTTTTTAGCCATCGATGGTATGCTGCCTGTTTGGAAGCCACAGCTCTAGAGCAGTTTCTGTTAAACCAGGTCTTATCGGATGATGTTCTTCTTTCGGTATTCGGTATGTAAGTTTGCATCCCCAACATGATGATTTCAGAAATTGTCTCAGCACATCGTGTTGGATCTACTGAAGAGAAACAAACTCTCTTCCATGGAAACGCTGAGAAAAACATACGAAGACCTTCCCAGTCGGCCGAATTGTAATGCCACATGAGACGGGGTGGTATTGTGCAGCTCGATGGTAAATGGAAAGAGCATGTTGTGGAGATGGGGGTGTGGTCAGAGTTTCCAAGTGGGGCACAAACTTCTATTCTATACGGGTCAGGATTGGTGGTGAGGAAAAGATCTAGTGTATTGGCAGACTGGTTGTTGACATCAGGGATGCGGGTTGGTAGCTCGACCAGTTGTTCTAGACCATGAGTAATATCGAAGGCCTCGGCTTGACGACCTGCATCATCTGTTTTGTTAGAGAATTTGAGCCAGGTAGCGTTATGTACATTGAAGTCTCCCATGATTATGGTTTCAGCTGTTGGATGGTTCTCCTGAATGTAGTCCAGTTTGAGTGATAAAAACTCAAAGAGGTCGTTATATGAAGGTTCATTAGGTGATAGGTAAAGGCAGCAGAGGAACTTAGTCAGTTTGGTATCAGATAGCTTGAACCACATCACATCAAAGTCTTTCGGTTCCAAACTCTCTTCACGCTGGCATGAAAGGTTAGCCTTGGCGTAAAGGCAGACTCCACCTTTGAACCTGAATCGAGAATGGAGTTCGTAACCAGGACAAAGCATATGGACCTTGTTGGTGGACGAGTTTACTTGTGTTTCTGTTAGAGCCAGAATATCCGGTTTTTCCGTCTGTAGGTGATGGTGGACGTCATTGATGTTCTTGTTGAGTCCGCGGATGTTGCAAAAATTAATTTTTAATGTCGAGTCCCCTCGAGTACCTCTCGCCCGGAAATCCGAATGGAGAGGTATTTTACTTCCGGAGTGTTTTACTCTAGGAGACTTCATCATTATTACTATTAGAAAAGTAAAGTACGGTAATGCGTTTGACAATTAATTTCGTCGCCGAGCGGTCTAAGGCGCGAGATCTAAGCTTTGGATCTCAAAAGTTAGCAAGGGTTCGAATCCCTACGCCTGATGATTTTTTTCATTTTTCACTTTCAAATTGAGAAATGATTTGTTTTATGATGAATATTCAGACCTCAGACCGCCCGGTTAACTGGACGATATTAATTGTCAAACGCTTTACCATACTTCAACGTAATTGAGAAAGATTTTTATGTACTTTTGTACCTGCTACCTGTAGAAGGGCCCCGCTTCCAAGCTAGCAAGTATGCATTTCTCCTTAACTATATATCACACTACTCATACTCAAAATTTCAGCTTTGCTAAAATGATGTAGGTTTGCCAACTCTGGGATCTTGGGCTATTTTGATTAATTTCGACAGAGCACCCCACGCTTTTTGGCATAGTCGTTGAATATTGAAATTATTTTTTCTTTTTAGTGCGTTAAAAGCGTGCTCTCATCCTTGGAGAGACTTCCATGGAATAAACGGAAATCAATGCTACACAGAAAACTACGTTGTCAGCTGGGGTCAATATCACCAATTATTCAATTATGATATTAATATTTATAATTCGTTCTTACCATACATATTATGTATTGAATTCGAATAAAATTTTATCTTCATAATATGTACAGAGAATATAATAACAATGAAGAAGTACTTCAAGTAGTTTAGCTTTAAAATTATAATCCTTGTTTTATGAACTAAGAAGCGTATTTCCAGCAGAGCCGCCCTTGATCACGTTCCACGTAGGATTATCCTTTCCAGGCATGAATTTCTAGATTGGGGTAGTCCCCTAACGTGATAAATATATCCCTCATGAATACTCCTTCCGCTTTCTTGAACGTTATCTTGAAAAAGTGGGAACCAATTCGGCGTAATTTTTTGGCCGGAATACGGCAATGTGAAGTATGCTGCATTAGGGTAGCTCTCGATGTTGAATCGATGCACCTAGTCGCGATAAACAAACAGAAAAATCCAAGAGGCATTGTTGAATCTCATTCTCCATCACCTCTGGTATCCTGAGAAATTCGGGAAGCGATTAATCAGTCTATTTGAATCACAAATGTCAGTTTTATAGCAGCAAAGTCAAAAATAGACTCCCAAAAACATGGCCCTTACGGAATATAATTTGAGTTCACTTTAACTCTGCAATGCGTATAGTACTGTAATACGTCTAAGAGACTCATTATTATTCATTGCCGATAGAGCTCACCAGGGAACCGTCCACAAGCAGAGACGTACTCGATATAATGACATTTTCACAAGATGATATGTTTTATTGCCATCTCGGTTTAACAAATTATTTCACTGGTATAAAATATTATATTTATAACGATTGTGGAAAGTGGTACTCTATAGTAAATTCGTAGACAATGAGTTTTTCTAAACTACTATTTTTTACACTGAAATATCCTTTTTATCTCCTAGTAGACAACAAAGTACAGTTTTCCAAATACCAGTAAAAAACTGGTTTTTATTCTTGATGTATCGAAAAAAAGTAAAAAAAAATATAGAAACGTAAAGATGATGTATAACGTCTGATTCAATAACGAGTAATAAACAAACGGTACGGAAAAGTGGAGCGTACAATTAGGACACTAATTTATCAATATGCACGTAATAATATTTATATACCTACGAAATATACTTGCTTGTAGAATATAAAAACTCAACTTCATATATTTCGGTTACAGATATGACTGAATTGTTGACATAATTATTTATTCGATGTAAAAAATGGTGGTAAAATAGATGGAATTTATTAAATTGAGTTTAACAGGTTCAAATACAATACGAAAAAATAGAATGTCATAAAAATAATTAATACATTTTAACCTAAGTCAGTTTCATTGTCACTATCGTCATCTGAGTTCACAACAATGTTTTCTCTGGCAACTTTATCTATATTCAAATATAGCTATAACGGAAATGTTTCCTATTCAAATCCAAACAAATACAAACGTAAATCCATACCTGGAATCCCTAGACCCTTTCCTATTATATATCACACCATTATTAGATTATGGGATTAGCATTCTTAATGAGTCTCTTAGATCTGTGGCAAAGATATAAAAGTATTACTGAGGCGGAGTGAACGTAGAATATAGAACTAACACAACCATGTTGATGACGTATGCAACTGGCAGCATGGAAAATGTCATCTTCAACATCAAAAATCATTTAATGAGTTGACCTTCCCCATTCAATCAAATGGAAAAATCTATATCGGTTCAAAAATGAAAAATAAATGAGTCCACTGAATTTCTTTTGCGGTAACTGATTCTGACATTCAAACCACCTATCTCACCTATCTCATCTCAACCCTATGTCAAGATCACCCCAAATCATAACTATAGCGATTATATTGTTTTTTTTTTCAATTTAGTTACCAATTGGAACCAATTGGAACCAATTACCTTTATATTCTTAAGAGTAGCATTTAGCGATATGTTCGAAGTTGAGTGAAAGAGCAATTTCCATGGTGATTCGTCACTATTAAAATTGAACTCCGCCTTTAATTTTCTTCCAAAGTTGAATATGCTATATATTTTATTTTTATTCAAATGACTGTACCGTTGAAAAGGGAGGAAATAATAAAGACGATATTATTATTATTATTATTATTTGTACATATTTTTCTCAATTGTCATTTTAGGTGAAAAGTTATAAAGCCAAAAAATTGTCTAGATATATTATCACTAGAACAAAATATCGTCCTTTAGAATTTTTTTATATGAGTATGAATAAAAGAGGAATAAAAGTAAAAGTATTTAATCTTTTTCACCCTAATGATCGTGTGATAATATCTTCATTATACAATCATTTGAAATCGTTCCAGAACCATTTCAGAAAGGGCAGAAAAAAATCACACTCCACATAGTCCACATGAGTCGAAGTAGCTCAGTACTGGGATACATACCAGGGATATGAGGAAGGAAAAATAAAACAACATATCCTGAATCCCTGATTCCACTTAGTCTCGCATCATTCGGCCTGAAATCGATGAAAAGCCTGTGGATAATTATATCAGAACGAAATCTTGGGACAGGCGCCTCTGCACCATAGAGAAACTAAAAATAAAGAGAGTTGTCAAACATGCAGTAAAAGTTGGCACCACGCTTAGACAGTGGCGACATATCTAACAACTGGCCGAACTAAATTAGTACAGTTGGTAAAACAGATTTATCTTCAGTTACCGATTTATCTTCAGTTACCGAGTTTTTAAATGTGTTACTTTTATATGATTGATATGGTATATATTTTATAAGTGATCGATTTGCTATTTCTGTATCTCATATAAATGGTTGTATCATACAAGAATGATCCCTAATAAAATATATACAGTAATAATCTGTTAGTTCGTTCGTGGTTACAATAAAGTTTCATAATGAATCTTTGTTTCACGATATCAAGAACAAAATTAAAGTTCTTATAAAACAAGATTGATAAAAAACACATTTCATTGTTTCTAGGACAAGGTACAACTACAGACAAAACAATAATAAAACTCTGAAAAACAACAAAATTAAAAATATTCTTCAGTCTTATCATCAAATCAACCAAAATAAAAACAAAATACCTACATTTACAACAAACCTTCAATAGTTTTGTTCATTTATTAGCACAAGGGAGAACTAGTTGGTAGCTATAACTAATACTCCAGTATCATGATAATATTCATAGGTACTTCCTAAAATGGTGATAGGAAATAGAAACTGATGGATGGAAATAAGTATCAGTTTGTAAAAACATTTCTGCAACTGTTGGATGGAAATAAGTATCAGTTTGTAAAAGCAGCTTATATTTTACCTTGTGAAAGAATATTTCCAAGAATTTCAGGGTCAACTCGAATAACAAAACATTATATTTTTGAGGTTGGGTTCCTGATTCCAGTCCATAGTATAATTTCTGTCATTAATTTTTCGATGACAACAGTAGAAGAATTATTCTAAAATTATTGCGTGGTTTCTCATAATGAAAAATACATGTGTAAACAATAAACTTTTATTTTCTGACAATTGTCGAAATTGGAAAATTACTCGTCTGTCGATTGCGGGCACGCCTCCATGCGCGACTGGCTGTACCAAAAACTTCGTGGTCAAGATTATTTTTAATTTGTCTATGATTTCCTCACACTCGAATGTCCATCGAAGCGAATAACGAAAGTGATATGCTACTATTTTGTTGATACCCATAACCTCCACTGACACAAGCGCCTCTGGCGGGAGCGAAATCGTCCATGCCTGCCATTGTGAATACACTGGGATTGGTTAATTTGCTCTTTCGAAAATGCTTTCATTTCGTGACTTTGGTCAGAATCATTCTAGGGGATTATTTTTCAAGAAAACAAAATATCATTCTCATGTGAGATGATGTTTCAAATCATTAGAGAACGCAGGAGAAAAAACATTGGAAATCGGAAAACGCATCGCAATACAAAATGGTATTGTATATATATATGTATATATATATATATATATATATATATAAATGTATATATATAAATGTATATATGTATATATATATAGGGTGTAATCTAACCTCTTACACAGTTTAGACAGTGGCGACATATCTCGCAACTGGCCGAACTAAATACAGTTGGTAGAACCGAATGAGATAAGGCGGGTTTTTCAAATGTGTTACTTTTATATGATTGATATGGTATATATTTTATAAGTTATCGATTTGCCATTCTTCTATTCCATATGAATGGTTGTATCATATGAAATACAGGAATGGCTAATCGATCACTAATAAAATATATACAGTAATCGATTCGTAGAATCTGTTAGTTCGTTCGTGGTTAAAATAAAATTTCAAAGTAAATCTTTATTTCATGATATCAAGAACAAAATCAAAGATCTTACAAAACAAGAATAATAAGTTGAACACTATAAAAACACATTTTATTGTATCTAGGACAAGGTACAACTACAGACAAAACAATAAAACTCCGAAAAACAACAAAATTGAAAATATTCTTCAGTCTTATCATCAAATCAACCAAAATAAAAACAAATTACATTTACAACAAACCTTCAATAATCTTGTTCATTTATTAGCACAAAGGAGAACGAGTAGGTATACTCAACAAATACTCCAGTTTGATGATACTCTTCGTACTTCCTGAAATGGTGATAGAAGATGGAAACTGATGGACGGAAATAAGTATCAGTTTGTGAAAAAATTTCTGCAACTGATGGATGGAAATAAGTATCAGTTTGTGAAAAGCAGCTTATATTTTACCTTGTGAAAGAATATTTCGAGGAATTTCAGCGACAACTCGAATAACAAAACATTCCATTTTCGACTTTGGGTTCATAATTCAAGTCCATTAGTATAATTTCTATAATTAATTTTTCGATGACAATTAACAGTAGAATTATTCTGAAATTATTACGTAGTTTGTCATTTTCTGACAAATGTCGAAATTGGAAAATTATCATGTCAGTCGTCTGTTGATTGCGGGCAGCGCCTCCATGCGCGACTGGCCGTACCAAAAACTTGGTGGTCAAGATCGCCAATGTTTCAAACAGTCTCTTTATTTTTAATTTGTCTATGCTCTGCACCCCGGTCATCATACATATCAAGCAGGAAATCCACGGAGACTGAACTACTATGATTGGCATGTCCTTCGCGATTTAGTTCAAAGAGGACTCGACCATACAAAGAAATGGTGCCATTAAATGGAACTCAATATCAATCCCACAAAGACTACTCTAGTTGCCTCCACAAGGAGAAGAAAACTCAATCTCAAGACCATCAAAATGAATGGGTCAATCATTGAGAGAAAGACAGAGGTTGAATATATTGACCTCCTTCTAGATAAACTATTCTGGAATTAGCATGAATAAGAAGTAACCAATGCCCCAGGAAGCCCCAATGGTGTGCAGAAACTTTGCATGGAAATATAAGAGATATGACCCAAAAACTCTGCAGTGGATGTACTTAGCAATAGTGGAACCAATAATAACTTATGTGGCACTGACAGGGGGTAGAAGAACCAAATAAAACACCACGAGAAGAACGGGTGCAACGAGAACATTTCCAACACTTCCCTACATATCAGAGTAGAGGCTGTGGAGAAAAAAAATACAAAGAATAATGAGAAAGGAATTATCAGTCATAGGACTATACTCCATTCCCGAAAGGATCAGATCTGGAACATTCCCAAAGTGCTATGCCGAAAAAGTTCGTGAAATAGTTCACTATGAAGCTAAGGCTGCAGAAGTAGGTGGAACTATAACAACATTCCGCATCTGAATAAAAACCTCATCAAATGTTACACAGATGGCTCTCAAACAGCAGAAGAAACTGGATTATTTTCTGGAAGTCTGGAAATCGAAAGGAACTACTCAGACAAGAGATCATCATCTTGTCTGATAGTCAAGCAACCATCCGTGCACTGAGCTTTCACGTTATCAGCTCGAAAATAGCCTGGAACTACGTAGAAAAGCTAGATGAACTGAGTAGGCAAAACAAGGTCAATCTCCTCTGAATTTCAGGGCACACCAGATTGGAGCGATATAAAATAACAGATGAGGTCGCAAAGAAAGGGGATGAAACACCGTTCCTGAATCCTTTTGCGAAATCAGCAATGATGCAATATTAGGTGAATAAATATGTGAAGAGGATAAAAAGAAAGTAAGATCTACAAGGAATGAGACAATCGAAGATTCTTCAGGGATCATTTCGCAAACTAACAGGAATGCTAACAGGCTACTGCCGACTGAAAGTAAACCTGAAGAAACTGGGATTATTGAAAGAAGATCCTACCAGGAGAAGGAGGAAACCTTCATCGACATCTTTTCAGTGTCCAGGGTACTACACGTATGAGAAAATGAAAATTTAACAAACTTCCTAAGAAGATTACGACTGGAAGATCAGATATGAACATGAAGCTTAAGAAGGATGTGTCACAAGACCCCTTTAATTTTAATTTTTTTTTCACAGATGGCGACCAGTCGCCCAGTCATCAACTGTCAATTTCAATCCAAAATATAGAATTCATGCATCAATTTCATTATCCCAAGTTTAAATTTTTTGAGTTGACCCGTTCAAGACATGAAAGGGGGGGAAAAATTAAAGAAAAGCACTGTATATATATATATATATATATATATATTTTCTTCAAATTCTCGGAATGAAGGTCTGATTCAGTCAATTCATATAATTTTTCTTAACGACGTTTCGACATGGTATTTGTCATCATCAGGTTAAAACAAAATTATTTTATTTGAGTTTTGCGTTCGCATCATACGAAGGTTATTGTAATAACCTTGTAATAACCTTCGTACGATGCGAACGCAAAACCCAAATAGAATAATTTTGTTTTAATGTGATGAAATCCTCGAAACGTCGTTAAAAAAAATTATATGAATTGACTGAATCAGACCTTTATTCCGAAAATTTGAAGAAAATATATATGTGGTCAAGAAACTAAAGAAAAAAAAATATATATATATATATATATATATATATATATATATATATTTAGTTCGTGAGGTTTTCAAATTAATTTGTTACTTTTCGAATATTATAATTCTTGACGACTTTCAGAACACTGACGAATTATCCTCTTCTCGAAAGTAAAGATGACTACTATAGGAATCAAATACAGAATGAACCAAATGACATCAAATATCTACGAGACGCAACAAATATCAAAAGTAATTTTTTCTGTCAAATCGACTAAAGACTAGACAAAATATATGGAGAAGTGATGAAAACAATTGAAAATTATTACATTCCTAGAAAACCTATCATTCCACAACAGAAAAATACTCAGCAACGGTGAGTTTGAGAACTTTATGCATCGAGTTAGAAGTTTTCCTGGAGTGAATAATCGGAGTTTGCAAGAAAAAATTAAGGGTAATTGCTGACCTATCCATCAATTGAAATGTGCCGTGCAGTAAAAACTACCAAAAACCGAATGTGACACTTCAAAATGAAGTTTATTGAAGTAGTTAAACAGAAATATCCCAAGAAATATGATAAAAATTGAAACAGGGCACAATAAAGTGAAATATAAAAACTCACTATTTTATATTTGTCAAATTTAGTGGATTTCAAATTTAGTCGAATGAATCTCCACCGTGATCTGTAGTTGAGACAGCTTCACAAGTTGACAATTATCATGTTGGATATCGATTATTATATAAAATATTTTCAGTATAGTGAATAGGACCACCTCATACAATTCTTTTGTAAAAAAACTGAAAATCAACTTGGTTTAACACGCGTAGTTTATATCTCTAGATCAACAAAAAATCATGGACTGATAGGTGAGAAAGTTCATGCTCGCCTCCTTCTCTGGAATAAAGTGCTGATTCCACCAGACACCAGGGAGAATTACAGAAATCCTGAAAAATTATCCACTTAGGACCGCGCGGCAGACAAAACCATAATTCTTTCCAACTATTTCTTCTTATTCTTTCAGCAAATCGTGTTCGTCGAAGTGATAAAACTTCTTGAGATGTATTTTCCAAGTGTTGATTATATACAGGACTCCTGAAATCCAAAAGTCGATGCATTCAGACTATGTAAAGAAAATCGGTTGGAATTGAAAAGGTTGCCAATCATGGAGTTTATTGTATGTTATATCCAGAGACATTTCCAGTTTCAACAATATTTCTTGATCTTGGTTATATCGAAAAATGTTTGTAATTTTCCATGGAGGTACCTTGATTAGTTAGTTGAAAGCTAACGAACGAGAGGGCTTTCCCTTGGGCTATCTATCCTTTAAGACTGAGGGCTGCATTGATCTATTGTATTCATCTGACGTCGAGAGCCTGTTTTTCACAAGGTAGAATAGCCTATTTACTACGTATTCGGGATCTTTGTCTGTTTCCGGATTGATTTTCTTCTGCGCCTGTTTTCCATTCAAAGATGAGTAACTGCTTTCTCCTCTTTTTCCCCTCCTCTTATGGAACCAGTGTGTTATGTTCAGTATAAGTTATGAGAGAAGAGTTCAGCAGATACCCGTATCATGTTTCTATATTTGTAGAAATGTTGTTTGTATAGGGCAAAATCATTTCACATCATTATCAACATGAATCAAATGAAAGACAGTACTATACTACTATTATATCAACAATCCGATGTATCATATTACATGATACATCGTGATTGTTGAATTAGTATTATCTCCACTGTACTGTATAGCGGAAACGTGTTGTGATTTTGTTTGCATCAAAATGTTTTTTTCCAAGAATATGCCGTATCAATTCAAAATCAGCCGAATATATCGTATAAAAAATTCGCCTACATCCGAATTCTGCGAATAACTGTCAAAATACGCATTTTTCTGGAAAAATAAAAGAATACCGTTTCCAGATATCAATATTTTCTACAAAAATGTGGTTTTCTTTATGGAAAAGTGAGATATGGAATTGAATCTCAACGCAATATTGCATTTTTTTGAATGCTCTGAATGTCTCGGCAGGAAATATTGAAGAAGTCCTTGATGCTCGTTTAATGAAACCAAAAGTTATTGGAACGTTTGAGTCGTTATTTTAGCTTGTTTGGAGTGTTGAAATTCCAGTTTTCACTTAGTCGATACGTTATTGCTCAAACGGCAAGGCTATAAGTTAAGACTCTGAAAAAACAAATCCTCCGAAGTTATATTTTGATGGTTTGCGAGTGTTCATTTTGTGAACAAATAACCGAGAAAAATTGTGTTTATTCATTCTGTATTTTCATAATAACAGATTTTTTACTCTATGAGGTGAAAAATAGAAAATTCAGAAGTTATAATTGAATGATAATATTTCACAGGTGAGCTACCGCTACCAGTTTCATAACCAACTCGTTGTGTGTATCAGCTATTGTTTATTTTTGTTCAGATGATACTCACAAAGGAGTTATTTGGGCGAGGTGCTTGACGATTGTAGTTGAGTGCCTTGACACTTCGATTATATTGATAGATATCAGCAAGGCCTTCGACTGCGTATCTAATGACCAGCTTATGGAAAAAATGGAATACTATGGCATCAGGGGATTACACCATGTCTTCTTGAATCCTATCACACAAAGATATACAAGAGTGTTTCTGATAATACCGAACTCAACTACGAAGTACCTGAAGGTTCGGTCCCAGGTTTACTTCTTTTCATCATATAAACAAATTCTCTCTTTACTACCTTTTTTTCTTACACGTATGTTGATGATGCAACATTGACCAACAGGAATTCAGATTCACAAACTCTCGAATTCTAGAGGATCAAGTGAATAATTTAGCCGATCATTGGTATGAAAATGATGATCTTGGTTGGTTGGTTGGTTGGTTGGTTGGTTGAAAACTGACGAGCCAGAGACAGGGTTGGCACTTAGCTTCCCTTGACACCAGCTGGGGTCTATTTTGTCACCAGTGTCATCAGTGGTTCCTCATTCAAATAGGTTTGTGCCTTCAATTAGGTTTAGTAGCCTGTTAATAAGGTTCTTCGGATTCATGCCTGTTCCCGTGCTGATCTCTCCAAAGGTTCTGTGTCGCTTTCTACTTAGGGCGTCACAGTCGAAGATAATATGAGAGGCTGTTCCTCCTCTTCATCACATAGCCTACACTCCACGGTTTCCGTGCGTACTCCCATGGTGTTTAGGTGTTTTCTCAGGCCGAAGTGTCCAGTCAACAGACCTACTATTATACGTACCTTCGTTCTGTTCAGGTTCAGAAGGTCAGCCGTCAGGGTCCGGTTTGGGTGCCCTAACATGACTTTGCTGGGTATTTCCCCGACAGTTTGATCCCACTATTGTTGGTTCCTTCTTATTATCCACTCGTCGATCAGGGTCCTGCATCGGTTTTTACTAATCTCATGCACAGGTTCTGGCCCTGTGAATGGTGTTTCAGATGCTTGTCTAGCTAGCTGGTCCGCTTTTACGTTGCCTTCAATGCCTCTATGACCTGACAACCACATCAAGGTGACCTTGTTGTGTTTTGCCAGCTCGATGAGGTTCTGGAAGCAGTCCCAGACCAGTTTAGACTTTATCTGTATAGAGTTAAGTGCTTCGATAGCACTTTGACTGTCAGATAGAATATGGATGTGTTTTCCTATAACCACTTTCCAGATTCTTCTGAATGCATACCATAATAGCATATGTTTCAGCTTGGAATATCGTGGAGCATTTGCCAAGTGGTATTAAATAGTCCCTTCTTGGCCTTACCCAATGTATTCCTGCTCCCGTTCCTTCAATTGTCTTTGAACCGTCTGTATACCAGACTATGTCCGCAGTTGATTGTGATTCTATACTCGGGGCCCATCCAGATCCGTTAATTCGTGTTTCGAATGGTTTTTCGAATGAGTATAGGGGGGGTATCGAGATACTAGAGTAGTCACATGTTAAATATTCACTCCCGTTTTTATCGCCAATAACAACAGTTAAGTGAAACTCATTACATTAAATGGATAGCATAACTACTAGTAAGTGTGAACTGTTACATTCAATAGTCATTTTGGTTCCTTTTAACGAGTGAAAGCAGCAAATTTCCCGATAGACAACAAAAGAATTCCAAACATCCCAGGATTCGGTACCTCCGTATCTACAACACGTGATACTCGATTCGGGACCATGCCTACGTGTCATGCGTGTACCAAATCGTTATCAACTCTTGATGATAGCAATTTACGGTGCTCAGTCTGCCACATATACTGGCACGGGATATGTGCTCGCCCGCAACCCATCGACAATTAGAGAGAGACGATAGACGCATATACATGCGAAAAATGCCTACCTGACCAACAGAATAAGGAGGACATTGAAACTTATCGCTTAAACGCTATTATGTCTAAACTCTCTGTTGTCTCCAATACTGTCAACCTATGTCAATCACAAATTGGAACGCTTAATGGCTTGGTAGCGGTACAGTCACAATCCATTAGCGAATGTTGTACCAAAATCACATCACTACGCAAAAAAAAAAGATGAAGTACGCGCAATAATGACTGCGCTTGAGGCGAACTCATCCAGTGAATCTTTCGAAAACATGCAGGCAGAACTGACAGAGAGAAGTCGCCGTGAAAAAAATGTTCTTATTTTTGGTGTTCCAGAGTCAAATACAACTGAGGAATCGAAACAAGTTAAAAATACTCTGGATGCTATTGATCCGAAAATTAATGAAAAACTGATACCTATATTTCGCCTTGGTAAACTCAGAGCGGACGGCAAACCATGACCAATCAAGTTGAATTTCCATTCTGCAGATGATGCACTGTACACACTGAAACGAAAGTCAAATATACCACGAGACAAATTCACGAACATTCCTATCAAGACTGACCTCACCTCTCGTCGAACTGAACACCTATCCAACCTGAGGGAATAACTACAGCGTAGACAACAAGAGGGGAAAAAAATCGCTCACTATAAAATATATAAAAAACGTCCCTCAAATAATATCTACAACCTCCAAAAGGACCAGGTATGAAGATGACTCACCTAAGAGGATTAATGGAACAAAAATATCGAATCCTGAGACATTTCCGTTGGTTGATCCACGGAAATAGCAATTATATTCTATTATATTCTGGAATTGTCAAGGAATGAAAAATATATTATATTTCATCAGGGACCACGACGGATTTTCAATAATGTGTGTCAGTGAGACGTGGTGTTCCCAAGAACTATTAAAATGTCCCGATTACTTATCGGCTTTCAATGTTATAAGCTCTCTCGCGCTGAAAGAGGAGTCAGTGGGCAGGGCAAGTGGTGGACTTAGCATCTTCTATAAAAAAGAGCTCAATGTTATTGTCCTTGATAAATCCCCATAGTGCATATTATGCTTCTGACTTGTCATGAACAATCACTTATAATTGGTTCTGTATATTTCAAACCCTCCCTGGATATCTACTATATACTAGAAACTTTCCAAGTATCTCTATCGGATATTTGTGAAAAATATCCTGACTCACCGATTCTCATTGGCGGTGACTTCAATTGTAGAGTTGGTGAACAGGGCGAAATACCCAAAGAGATGCTTGTGAACACTGAGCTATTCGAATGTAGGTTAAGTAATGATAAAACCTGAACACCAGAGGGCGCAACATTCTCGAATTCATGAATCTCAACTCGTTTGCTATACTAAACGAAAGAACATCTAAGGACAGACCTGCTCAGTTTACTCATGTTAGCAACTTAGGAAACAGTGTAATTGACTTAGCTTGGGTAAATAACTCTTTTTTATCTTTTCTTAAAGAATTCCAGGTAAAAGATGACGTCATCATGTCCGATCATTTCCCAATAAATATATCTTTGACTTTGAATGTTTCGGAAAATTACCGAAATACAAACAAAACCCCAAATATGGTACCTGCTACCTGCAGTGTGATGAATTGGAACGTCAACCGGTCCCTGGAGTATAATATTGCAATGCAACACTCAATCCGGGTACGGAATATTGTTGACGTGAATGATGCATATGAAAACTTCCACTCTGCCATCCACGGAACCGCTACAAATTTAAATCTAATGCACAAAAAAAAAATCTCCCACAAAAGAATAAACAGCAGACCATGGTTTGACAGCGGCTGCTTTCAGTCAAAGCTTACAGTTAAACAAATCCTCATGGTTTGTAAGCAAAATAACATTACACTAGATTACAAAAGAACGTACCTGGACTCAAAGCGATCTCACACAAAACTTCTGAAGCAAAAAAACACGCATATCAAACTGACATTATAGCAAAACTTTCTGATAGCAGAGACACCAGGACATTCTGGACAACTTTGAAACAATTTCGTAGCAAAAACTCAACCGAAACTCTTCCTATTGCTATCTGGGAAAATTTTTACATTGGCATCTCTACGCCTAGAATAAGAGATAATACTCTTTTTTTCGACGCACGTAGTCCAATAAAAACCAACGAACTCTATTTAGCTCTCAACAGGTGTTAAAACAAAAAAACACCTGGCTCTGATAATATTTCCTATGAATTTTCAAAAAATTCACCCCATAACTGGGTACTCTATCTCACATATTTGTTCAATAATATCCTAGAGTCCCAAACTATTCCCAATGGCTGGAGTGAAATTATTCTAACGATGTCACACAAAAAAGGCTCACTCGATAACCCATCCAATTACCCATCCAGTTGCTACGTAACAGACACGAAGACTGGGCAGAAAATTCCAAAATAATTCCAGAATGCCAATCAGGGTTCAAAAGTGGAAGGGGATGTGCAGATAGTGTTTTTGTTCTCACTTCCACCATTCAGCCCCACCTTCGTCTGAGGAAGAGAAAAGTTTTTGCACTTTTTGTAGATTTCAGACGCGCTTTGGATTCCATTAACCACAACCTTCTCTGGCACAAACTTTATGCTTTAGGAGTAAGTTCGCGGTTCATAAACATCCTACGAAACTTATATGAATCGGCACATATGAGGGTAAAAACACAGGACGGGTTCACAAAGATCTTCAACATAACTACCGGAGTTCTTCAGGGCGAATCTCTCAGCCCTACTCTTTTCCCTCTTTCCATTGCTGATATTGAAGACTACTTCGAAAGAAAGGGGGCGCAAGGTATAAACATCGACAACAAGCAGAGCTTGCTCATGTTGCTTTACGCGGACGATCTAGTAATCCTCTCTGACTCTGAAGTCGACCTTGCAAAAAAACTTCGTATACTCGGAGAATACTGCGTATTCGCGTATAATGCGGAGAATCATTTTTTTGAGAAATAGCATATTCTACTGCGGAAAAGGCCAAACAAGCAATAGGGGCTGTACTCCCTTTGATGGCTAACTCTAGGTTGAACAACTGGCATTCACGCATAAAACTGTTTGATTCCTTTGTGGTTAGTATCCTCTTGAATTCCATACCAGTGTGGGGGCTGCGCTACTTAGGAATATTAGAAAGGGTACAGCTGAAATTCTTCAAACGCCTTCTTCTTTTGCCGAGCAATACCCCGGATTACGCTGTTAGGCTCGAAACTGGACAGGTCAAGATTTCGTACACAATATTCGAAACCACTCTCAGGATCCTAGAAAAACTGTTGGCCATGGAAGACAATCGCCTTCCCAAAATTTGTTTTTCCCGACTGGTATCCCTTAATCACACTGGTGTGGATATCAGATACAATTGGGTTTCACAACTCAAAAAAGAACTCGACTTTGCCGGCTCCGAGTACTCCATCAATGAACACAACATCCACAATCTCAGACAAAGTAGGAAAGCACTTCTCTCTAACTACAAAAAAAAGCTCTATGACTCTGATTTTTCCCTCGCCACTCTATATCGTAACTTTAAAATAACCCCTTTTCCTCAAGGATACTTACTTCTGAAAGTTCCCATCCAAACTATTAGGACCCTTGCTCAAATTAGGATGGCTAGTGAATATATGATCAAATTAACATACAATGGCAGTACATATCGAATAAACCCCAATGAAATATGCACCATTTGCAATCGAAATGAGCTTGAAACCCTAGAACATATCCTCTTCAATTGTCCAATATATTCTTCCATGAAACCTTCAGATGCTCACTGTCTTTCCAGTTACAACAATTTCATCAGTCACTTCGAGAATGTTGCACCTACTGAAGCTAAAAAACTGTCCTCACATATATGGAATGTACTTAAACTACGTTCATTCGTTCTAAACGAATGGAAGGTTCCATGTAGCCAAATTTATGTCCTGATGTAATCAGATATGTGTTTGGGATTACACAAATGTATTGTTATCTCCCTCTTATTGATTTTATTTTTTGTTCTATTTGTATGACTTTTCTCACTAATAGTTTCCTTCTTCTCCTTTTATTGTGACACTCTAATATATAACAAGCTGAAGCTACTGCTATATGATATGTATTCATTAGAAGCGATAAAATTAATAATAATAATAATAATAATTGCATGTAGTCTGAAATCATTTCGAATTCGTCGATATTGATCACATGAGTGATTCTGGTATGTCCAGTTGTTCGGATTCTCCAGTTTTTTGTTTGTTTCAGTCTGTATGCACTCATCCTGGCCTCTCCAATGACATGTAAGTCAAGGGGTTCGAGGTTTAGGATGATTTCCATTGCATCTGTTGGAGTGCTATTCATTTCACCCGTGATGCAGGGACAGGCAAGCCTCTGGATTTTCCCATGGTTGGTTTTTGCCTGTCTTTTATTTGTTTTTGGCCACCATAAGAGTGAGCCATAAGTTACTCTTGGTCTTATCACCGCTGTGTAAAGCCAGTGCATGGCTTTCGGTTTGAGCCCCCAGGTTTTTCCAAAAGCTCTCCTGCACATCATGAAGGTTATCTTGCTTTTATTGGTTACATGTTGAAGATGCGGGTTCCAGGTTAGTTTCTTGTCAAGAATCACCCCTTGATATTTCACCTGCTCTACTACATGTTATGTTTCACCGAATAGTCTGGGAGATCTCCCATGCTTCTTCTCCTGGTGAAGGGAATTAGTGCTGTTTTGTTCGGATTTGCCCTTGGGCTCTATCTGTTACACCATTCCTCTACTGTCCTCAGTGCATTTTGCATTAGCTCTGAGATTGTTCGAGTATTCTTTCCTTTGATGAGGATGACCAAGTCATCTTCATACCCTTGAGAGTAATACCCTTGGTTATTCAGAGAAATTAGCAGTTCATCTACAACCATGTCCCACAGAAGGGGGGAGAGTATGCCCCCCTGTGGGGTACCTCTGGAAATTTTAACCTGCTCTGTTTCCTCGAACATGTTGGCTTGGACCAGTCTATTGTGTGGTTTCGTCTTCGAGTGGCCGCAGATACCACACTTTCAAAGGAGGTGTTGTCAAAGGCTCCTTCGATGTCTAGGAATAGTGCAATTTCTTTGTTTGTCAAGCCTTGAAACAAGCTGATGAAGTGCTGTCTCGCATGATTTTCCTGTTAGATGTTGGTTTTGATGTAAAGGCCGTTCTATGAGAGCGGTTTCCCTTATGTCTCTATTTATCAGTTTTTTTAAGCCTTTCAGAAGAAATGGAGATAGGCTCATTGGTCTGTATGCCTTTGCCTGGTCGTATGAGTTTCGTCCAGGTTTTGGAATAAAAACCACGTTTACAGTTTTCCAGGTTTGAGGTAGCCATCCCAATGCTAGGCTCAGCCCGTACAGTCTGCACAGTTCTGGTGCTAGATATTCAACTCCGCTCTGAAGTAGTATGGGAAATAATCCATCTAGGCCAGGAGACTTGTAAGGCTTGGAGGAGTTCATTGCCCACACTACTTTTGAGTGAGTTACCGTTCGCTTAGCCACAATTGAATGGGAATAATACCCAGTTTTTTTTTTCCTGGAAATGCAAATGCAAAGCAACATGAAACTGGGAGTCGTCTAGGAATCATTTTGGATGACAGTCTCAACTGCTGTCTACATTTTTTTGAGAAAAATTGAAATACATCTTTGTCGCAGAACGAAGGAAAGGGGGTAACCTCCGAAGATTTTCAATTTTTAACTATTTATTTATTGTAATAAAAAAGAAAGCTGTTTGAGGAGTTTGATATTCCCCATATTCCCAACTAGTAGGATGCTCATTCAATATATGATACCCATATATGTTTGAGATGAAATCAAATAATTACACTGGTCAACAGGAACTCTGTTGCACTTGATATTGGAGTGGTTCTGAGATTATTTCAGGTTGACAATCATGGAACTACGAATGGTTTTGCAAGATTGGCTCTAGTTTTTCGAATAATCGTCATTTTTATATAAAACTGTTGACGATATCACCTGCGGTTATATACCTCATCCAGGTTGTTGGAAAATATATCCAGGAGGCTGTGGAGTGTATTTTTTTGCTCATATTCAGGTTGGCATCTTTCCTCAGTATTCGAATTCGAGGGCCGACAATTTTTCATATTCAGCACGGGAAATGTTTTGCAAATATATTTGAAGCACCACAATGATGCATTAATAGAGAAATCGAGCGTTAATAGGTTATTAATGGTTGATTTTAATGTATGTTTAGCTGCATATATCTTAATTATGCATTGATAGAAAAATATAACGTTAATAGGGGTCATTAACGATCGATTTCGTGTATATTAAACAGACTCGTTAATACGAGGTTGCCGAAAAATACTTTTAATACTGCAGATGTGGTCATTTTTTGAGAAGTTTTGGGACAAAAGATATACAATTAGTTACGATGGTTGATTTTGGTTCATGTAAAAAAGAAATCAGCTTGTATATAATTATAATCAAAAATATGTTTCTTCCATTATATTTGTTATGTTACATTATACAGGTTTATTTCAAAACTTACGAAATTGGGAAATTGTTTGAAGGTCTCACCGAATTTGAAGGTTTTAGAGCGGTGCTTATTCGAATATTACACAATATCTTCCACGAAAAACTATGCATATATAATATTGTATCACTATATCTCAACTTCAAGCACATATGAAGCGAATTTGTGAGTTTGTGATCCCGCCTATTGAAACAGCCTAATGAATCCACCGGCCCCAAAAATAATTGATCCGGCCAGCTATCACCGCTGAAGTAATACGCATCAGGAATCGAATTTGAAGCCAATCTCCTAACAAGAGCGAAGTAACAATGAAGTTTCGAAACTTCCTTACTAATTGAATGGAGTTCGAATGAATTGCGTCAGCAGAAACTTAGTCTCGTATCAGTCGAGGGTGGAAAATCGTCACTGTTAAAGGGCCTCTTCAAATTTCAATTATAATATAATCTTCAGAATGATGTTGATGAATGATGAACATGAATAATAAGTAGAATTTGTAGAAATGTAGTTACAGCTAATATCCGACGCATGGGTGGATCTAGGAACAGGGGAAGCCGTGGGCGGATCTAGGAACGTTTAATATGATATTATTCAATACTGAAGTCAAAATTCTCAACTGCTACTCAGACGAATTTACACCGGAACAAGAAGTGCCCCAAGGGTCGCCACTATTACCACTATTATACAACATATACTGCTCAGATATCTACTCCTATCGCCAAGATGGCATTCAACACTTCAACCACAAAGCTTATATCCTTCAATATGCCGACGATAGTGCTCTCATAACAGATGACCAATCTCTCAATAAAACAGTGAGGAATTTACAAAAGCTCATTGACAATACCGGCTCTTGGTTCAGCAAATGGAGGCTCAGACCAAACCCTACAAAATCACAATTTATCATCTTCAATCACCAGACCGCACCAACTGCGATTTTTCTACATCATATCCTAGAGCTAAAATCTTTTATACATTTTCTGGGAGATAATAATAATAATAAAGCGGCTTTATTCATCATTTAAATTTTAACAGATAACAAAAGGAAAATACAACAGTATTAATTTATAGAGAGAAGGTGAACGATGAAAAGGCGAAGTGTCAGCTATAGCTGTTTTTCAATTCGACCACAAAAAAGATAAAAACAAAAAAAAACAAATAGAAAAGTAATAAATAAGGTAAAATTGTCACAAATAATCTACTAAAGCATATAACAAAATGAAAAAAGTTAATAATAAAGTTCGTTACTGTTCTATACCTTATTGGTTTGTGATTCTCAACATGTCAAAACATATATCAGAGGCGGGATCTATCAACGTAAGAACAAAAACTGCCTATTCTTGAGCTGAAGTTTCGGCCTCTTTTTGAAATTACTCAGTGTGTCTGAATTCATTGGGTAACAGGTTGTACAATTTGGCAGCATTGTATGAAAAACATATTGTGTAAATTGTAGTGGAGTGAGGAGGAATGACAAGAATGTGTCTATTCCGTGTTCTGAGGTCGTTCAGTGCTGAAAACGTCTTCAATTTTTCATGAAGGTATTTAGGAGTTTTCGTTATAAGAACTATGTGGGTTATTGATAGTAGGTGTAGATTTCGAAGATCGTTCAAACTCAGCCAACTAGAGTTATTGAATTCCGTACTTATGTGGTCAAATTTCCGAATACCGGAGGAGAATCGAATGCTCAAGTTTTATATTATTTGCAGACGATACTGGTCAGGAGGGCAAGTCCGTAGACGCTATCACAATAAGACAGCTTGGACGTTATCAATGATTCGCATAAAAAAAGCTTCAGTAGCTTGGAAAGCATGTGTCTGTTAGGAAAGAGTTGTCTAAGGATGTTGAAGGATGCCTGGCAAAGATAGCTCACATGTTTGGTGAATCTTAGCTCACAATCCTAGATTTTTACATTCTTTGACTATAGGCAATATATCACATCCGATATTCATTTTCTTATCTTCACGAGCACTTTCTACTTTGTTTTCTGAACCAAATAACATAATCTGTGATTTTTTTCAATTCAAGCGTAAATTATGGGCAGTGGAAAACTCGTACAATTTATTCAAATCTTCATTTGAATTATTTTGTGTTTCGTTGTGTTGCAGAGCATTGGAAGATAAATACAATTGAATATCATCGGAGTAGTGATGAATTTTAGCAAATTCTATAATTTAAGAAAAATAGGAAATGTATAAAGAAAACAGGAGTGGCCCCACTATAGATCCTTGGGGAACACCGTGAGCAACCGATAATTTCGACACCAAATTGAAAATCAACACTCATGCAATTCTCAAATAAAAAGAAAGTTATTGCTGGAGCCTCTCATTTCACAAGCCTAATCTATAAAGGGGCAGGGGCGGGCATAGCAACAGCAAGCCTTATCTACAAGCTGATTTGTCGACCACTTATTGAATACACACATCCGTTATTACTCAACTTGAGACAACGAAATTGCAGAAATTGCAGAAACTACATCTATAACAAAAATCACCAAGATAAGGCACCCAAACAATCCTCTTCATAATCCCCCTAACCTTCTGCTATACCAGATCACAAAAGTTATGGCAATACGAGAACGCATTCTACATTTCGCCAGGAAATTCTCAGAAAAACAAGAAAATATCGAGGTTATCACTAAATACGCTCTGAAAAGAAACCCTAATGTGCAACAAAGACCCAGAAGAAACCTTACTTGAAAAACTATTACATCTCTCCATCACAAATCCACCGTAACAATTTTACTTATATGTACATAATTTTCTTTCTATAACATAACAATTTTGTTTTCCTTTTTTATATAAAATTGTTAATCTAAGCACTTGTAAAAAACAGAACATTGTACTAATGGGCAAAAGAACATCGGTCGATAGCCTTTTAAATTGTAATATCAATTCAATAAACTACATTTATTATTACTATTATTTTCAATACCAAGCGACAGGCTGAATATGACGGAAAATGAAATTGTATTTGAAAGTCTCAGATTGTATTTTCGTCTATAAATTAGGTTGATCGTCTTTGTGATTGGAGCTGGCAAAAACAAAATATTAATTCATATACGAATGGTTGTTATATATGCCAGCAGTTACTTAACTTTTCTAGATATTTTACAGAAAAAATTCGTAAAGTTTTGCTTCAATAAATGTCAAACGTGTCCAACGACTTTGCTTTATTCTGAAAGTAAAATACTAGACCACAGACAAATCTACTTTCTACGTGTAGCGATAGATCAATACAAAAACAAAAGTTGTTTAAGAAATATTGACCCCCTTTATAAACCAGGGCAAAAAAGAAAACATGATGCGCACTGAATATTCATCCAAAACTATTGGTCAGAGAGGATATACTTACCCAAGAGCAAGAATATTCAAAAATATTCCCAAAAATATCAACGATTCATCGTCCATAGTATTATTCAGAAAAAATACAAAACAGTACCTTCACGAAACAGAGAGAAAAATAATACACAACCTGATAGACTTCTCAATTTCGAGACTTACCTCCAAAGAAATTTAAATCCAAATTCAAATTTATTCTATTCAATAACTACTAATAGGTACAATCCAAAATTATCTATCACACCGTAAATCTCACTTTTATTCAGATGATATGCAAATTTACTAGTCTTTTAGTCATGATAATATAGAGGAGCCTTGTACTGTTCTCAATGAAGAACTAATTCATCGGAGGCGTCAAATGATCACTGTTTGATCATAAATCCTGCTAAATCTAAATTGCTGGTTTTTGGTAACAAAAACTATCGAAATCAGCTAAGAGAACAGATAAATATAAGAATTGATTCAGAGCCCCTTGAAATAGTTGATTCAGCGAGAAATTTGGCACTGACTATGGACACTGAACTGAGATTTAGCGTGCATGCGACAAAAACTTCGAGAAAGGTCCATTGCAATAAAAAATTACTTAACAATATTTCCAAAATTATTAACTTCATGACAAAACAATTACTAAGACGTGCTATTATAGCTCGTAATTGGCTGAAAAAAACTTCGAATTTTATGAATAAAACTTGAATGACAGTACTTCACCGAGAAAAAACTTTAATAACCACTATTAAAACTTCAGTATTGGCAATCAAAAAAAGCATCTGTATTGGGGACTGGGTCTCACTGTGATTGTGACTGGGAAAAAAAAGACCCTGACACTGTTTGATTGCCATTGTCAAACTGAAATTCAAATATAAAGTAGTGCTACCTACTATCAAATCAAGTACTTACAGTTATGCCACAAAGTTTTTGCCTTGAATATATATTTTGATTGTTGTTATTTTCGATTTCATTTGGTATAAAAAAAAAGTATTTGTCATTATCAAAGTGTACATTTGGTACTATCAATTGATTTTACTCATTGTTATTGAACACCGTCATTGTGGTAATGCAAATAGCTATTTGCTATTATTCAACCATATGTTTATGACAAACACATAATGTCATTATTACATTAAAAAAATGGACTTACAGTTAATAACTTTACCACTTGGAGCAATTAAATTGATCACTTACCTTAATTAATTATTTTGTGTGGAAAATTCCAAATACAAGATTTTCCAAAACTATGGTGTCAAATTGGAACTGGAGATTCCCTTTCCCGCATTATTTTTGCCCAAAGGTGCTAAGATGCATGCAGAGCAAAAGTATTGAATTAAGTGAATTGTTTAAAAAACTTTTTATCGAACACTACAAAATTCAATATTCTTGATGGAGTTTTTATTTCAACTCCAACATGCTGAAAATATCTGCAAAACCACTGAGATGGAATAGCAGTCCCATTCGTGCATCAAAAGAAATCCGAATTAGATTCAAATTAACACCATGGTGGTGGTGTATTCTTTCCAAATGGAAATGTTAAATGAAATGTCAGAAATATCAAGATGATTATCGTAATGCATCCAGTCAGCAAGGATATCATTTTTGACTTATATGGTGCCCGCAAAAAAGCAGGACCAATGATGGAATAAATAAGAAATTGTAACAAATATTTCATGATAAAACAATCATTACCGATTGCACTATAACTTTCACAATCCTCGTGGATTGTTTTGATAGGATAGGGTATTGCTCAAGTGCATTCACTTGCTTCAAGTGCTTCAACATTTCCAATGAAACTATCAAGATGCAGAGTCTGGAGTTTAATTGAAAACTAACTTGGAAGTTGAGGACGTCCCAAGATGGAAAATGATGAAATAATACGAATTTTCATTTTTTTCTTTTTATATGGTTGCACCAATAAATATACAAACTTAAAAATATTTTTTTAACAAAATGTTTTGTAACTCTATTTATATTTTCAACAGATGAATGCCAGATGAATATGAATTTACTTTTGAATATGCTACTTGTTAATAACTTTCTGAAATGATCATGGCAGCTTCGCATCAAAAACATGTAATGTACTTTTTACCATTTGAATGGAAAACAATCTCACTATGTCTAGTTATTCAATTTGTGTTTGCAAAACACATCTTTTTGTGTGAGTGAATTCCACTTCATGGGGAAATAAATGTCGATTCAAATATATTATTTTCATTTCTTCAAAAACAATACCTCATCAATCGTATTGACTAAGATGAAACAAACGATACCAAAAATTGGTTTACCCATGTTTTCGAGTTTTTTCAAATCCTTTATCCAAATTCGATATAAATCTCTGACATAATTGCAGTTGATGTTTGATAGCTAAGGTTTTAGTAATATTAGGATAATGTTATAAAAAATTATGTTTGGGTTTCAGAGTTAGTGAAAACAGATTTTGATATGAGGAGTGACTTTACCAATAGGATAGTCCAATATGTCACACTTTGTATCAGAAACTTCAGACAAAAATACTATAACTAAATTCACCAATCTGCCAGTAATTTCGAGAATTCCATCATACTGAGACGTTGTGTCCCGGGGTCTTGTTAGATTACATAAATCGCTAGATCTTGGTGGGTAGGGGGAGTGTTTTTTTCATAAACATAAAAGAAACTAGCGTTATGAAGTCAACTATGGAACACATCAGATTCGTCTGAGGATGGAATATCATTCAGAAGAAAAACAATGGTGTCAAAATGTATAACTACCTCCAGATATAAAGAACTCGGCTTCTCCTGAAGCTTTTAGAAAAAAGTTACACGAATGATTGGTATCCAATGCCTATTATAATTCGAAAGAATAGTTTAATGACCAAGCGATATGATATTGTTGGTGCTTTTATGTAATAATATATGTGTATATCTACCTGGATGTGATTATTTATATGTATTGTTTTCATATGAGAGGGTGTGACCCCGGGTCTTGTTAGATTACATAAATTCCTAGATCTACGGTGGGTAGGGGGGAGTGTTCTTTACATAAAAAAGAAACAAGGTTCATGAAGTGAAATATTGGGAAGGAAATCGACCGATGAGGGCACCACCGTTTTCTACAAATGGCGGCATTGTACAGGCTTCAGGAATATTTCAATTTTGTGTTTACATTTTTGTTGTGCGTTTAATAACATTTAGAACTCTTCAGTGAAGTGGTGGATAATATATTGTGACTGAGAAACGTTTAATAGAGATCTATTTGTGCGATTGAAGACGTGACAATACCCTTATTTGTTGAAATATTCAATTTTCCTAACCTGTTCATTTTGGGTTTTAGATTTGTTCTGAAGTTTTGGTGGATTAACTTTGATATTCATTTTCTTTCGAGTTGTGCTGGTATATAACTGTTCAATTACAATCTTATTTATTGATATTATATATTTTTTAGATACATTAACATGGATTTCTACCTAGGAATAGACAAGTTGTTCATGTATTTGGAGACTACTCCAAACTCATCAATGAAGGACAGGTAGTTTTGAACGCTGGCCACATTGTCATGTGTGGCATTACAGAAAAAAGTCCTCAAAGTCTCGAACTATTTGCCCTCTGTTTGGAAAGCAGCGGACTTAATAATTCAATGGTTATAAAGGAGGTGATTGGCATTCAAAAGCAGTAAAATATTTTCACAAATAAGTTAGTCCATTTGTTATATTCAATCTTACTCTGAATAACACCCACAATTTTCTTGGTCATTTGTGTGTGATATTTGAAAAATCTTGTTTGGAAACCCCAATTAATTTTTTTATGAATAGGTCCACCAGGCATGGGATCAATACTGAATGCTTCGAGGAATAGTTACGTCAAAGAAATTGTTGTGAAAATTTCTAAAGAGCAGCCATGGCTGGCTTATAACTCAGAGGAATTGTTGTTAAAAATGGACTACCTGTGAAACTACTGGGAATCAAGTGCCCTTTCATAGGTTAGTAGTCGATAATTGTGTAAGTAGTGTCTTAATACACTGTTTTTTCTAGGTAAAAAGAAACCTGTCATTGAATTCGTTCATGAATGCAGTTACTTGATTATTGATAATGATCGGCTATCGTTGAGGAAAATGCATCCATATTATTGCCAGGTTCAACTGGAAATGGCTATCCAAAGACTTTTTGAATATAGTTATCGAGCATCATAAAACGTTTAGCAATATAATGTTCAGACAGTTTATTTTAACAAAATGTTGCATGTAATTTGTTTATATGATAAATAAAACTTGATTTTCCAATTTAATTTTTTATCGAAAGTATTGTTACTGTATTTATTTATATACATATAAGCAACTTGCAGTTACAATCAAGCGTTTCTTCCACTCTAAGCACCTCACTTTGCATTTCACATGAAATTTTTTGTCACTCGCAAACTTATACATTACAACCTTTCTTCAAACAATCACACATAGATCCTACCAGTCATCTAAATATGAAAATCTTTCTCAACATCAAACCCTGTTATCAATCTTACTTATCTTATTTATTCAACTTATACAAATTCTTATCAGTCTGTACCATTATCATTTGTCGTTTTTATTGTTCTTCTACTTTGCTCTAATATGTAATTCTTTAACGACTTTGTCGTCGATAACATTAATTTCTTCTGACAATAAAATGAGCCTATCTAATCCAGTCACGTAAGGGGTTTGTTTCACCTCGTAATGAAAGATAATAAGCTATAAACCTTTGTTTTCGTATTTCAAAAGTTGGCTCAAACCTCTCATAAGATCTCGTGTCCGCGTCTTGAAATATTCAAGGTCAAATGTTGCAAAAATTGGTTTTTCGTAAATATCTCACTTCCTATGCACCCAATGATATTTGCATTCATTATGTAGAGCATAAAATTCTCTACAAATTTTGTTTGAAGCAATTTTTCATACGTTCAACCGTTTTTGAGAAAGAGGGCGAAGTTGTCGGTTCCAGCATTTTATTTTGTAGTACCCAACCCCATTCCTGGGGTTCTAAATCGTTCCCTAACCAAGTTTGAATCTAGTAGTAGACACGATTCATATGTTGATGAGATGCTGCACTAACGAATAAGTGAATAATTAACTTTATAAGCCGTACTGTTATGGGATTCACGGTTAACTTTGCGTTATGACATGTAAGACGGAGCGCTCCGCACTCTATCTCAAAAACGGTTGAATGTATAGAAAACTAATTGCAACAACATTTTTCGAGAATTTCATGTTCTACAACTTCTATAATGAATGCAAATATAATTTAAAGCAGAGGAAGCGATATATTTACGAAAAACCGATTTTTTCAACCTTGAATATCTCAAGACGATGACACGAGATCTTATGAGAGGTTTGAGCCAACTTTTAAAATGCCAAAACAAAGATTTATACGAATTTATAGCTTATTATCTTTTGTTCCGAGATTTTCTCCCCTTTTGAAAACTATTTTGTTCCATTAATCTTGATCGCTTGAAACTCGAAAATATTTAAAATAACTAGAATGTGCAGTATTATGTCAAAGTTTTGTGAGATTTGTTGTCACATTCTCTTCATGATGCCACGTACCTACAGGGATGATACGAAATGTCATAGTTTTTCCCTCAACACAATATCTTCAGTAATCAATTTTTTTTCTATAGCTTTGTAAACATAGGGAAATTTTTAAAGCCATCCCTGATGGGTACAAAAGTAATGTAAACTTCTATTTGTGAAAAATGGATGAGTAAACATCTTTACCTTTGAATTAGTATCCCTTAACAAAGAGTTGGTGTAAAATAAATAAATAACAATTTTGCAAAAAATTTACGAAATCTGTGTGAGTATACTTCAAGTCTATTCAATCTAAATTATGAATTATATTTTCAGTAGTTCGAACTCAATAAATATTTGACTCAGTACATAAAAGAAACACTAACAGGTACATAATATGAATTTATTTATATTATAATAAAACAGACATATTGTAAAAAAGGATTGTTACAGTAATATTTGGAACATTTATTGGTACATGCAATAATCCATTCAATACATTCATGATGAATAGTAATATCTAGAATATCTACATCTTAAATTTCGTTAAAACGAATTAATTCAGTAATATTTGGAATATCTATTAGTACATGCAATAAACCATTCAATACATTGATGATAAATTTCAACATCAAGAATATCTACATCATAAATCTAGTTAGAAAGGTTAAATAAAAATATTGATACAATAGGTAATCTACAACATAAATCTTGTTCAAAATATAAAAATATCAATACAGTAATATTTAGAACATATATTGGTACATGCAATAATCCTTTCAATTCGGCGAATACCCCAATGGATGAAGGTAAGTTCAACAGAAGCTTATATCCCCACTTCATTTTGAATAATTAATTGGTTGTTTCATCCATTCTGTGTAAACTGTACAGATGCTAGATGAACATGAAAAAAAAAGAAAGATTATTAAAGTAGTCCATGCCAGGTGGAGTTCCAATTAATTTGTAGAAAAAATTAAGTCTGCTCCACAGTAAGAAGCATTTATTTCTAGGAAAAAAAATAGCAATGCATTTCGGCAAAGTATTTGGCCATCTTCAGGCTCTCTAAAATATACATAAAAACGATACAAGGGTGAACATCGTAAAATTTGATAGAAGACTTAGCACAGAAATAAACATAACATCACTGACTTATAGCTCGTCCAGTATTGAAACGACCGTTTGGTAGGTAGAGAGGGGTAAAACACGATTTGATGTGGCTGCTTATGCTACAACGAATCTTCACCAGTGTCTTGTCATGCAGCGTTTGAAAGGTTAGGTTTGTTTGATTAATAAATAGGTAGTGCAGTTATTTATTCAACTTCGTATACTGTGCATGTGCTCAATCATGAAAACAAAATGTATGTATATAATGTATATATATATATATATATATATATATACTAGCTGGCACCTGCGACTTCGTCCGCGTAGAATTTGTATTTTTTCCTGTTTGTGTTGTTCCATCTAGCTTATGCCTGTGGCTTCCCGTTTCCCATTATGCCGTTATCTCGTTTGGGTGCCATAATTGATTTTACAGCGAAAGTAACGTTCTGTGACGACTACTACAAATTCACTAACCCCTTTCCAACCCTTTAGGGACAGAATTTTCAAGTTAGGTTGAACACGATTTCTTCATTTGTAATAGAGAGCCAAAACACGAATGTTCATGATCATAACTCAAAAACTAACCGAAGCCCCATACAAATTTTCACTCCCTTTAAGGTACGAATTTCTAAATTCACTGTGACAGGTATTCCTTTATTTGTTACAATGACCCCTCAAATACAAATTTTTATGACCTCAACTTAAAAACATTTTAATAAACACGGAAACACGTATTTCTTCATTTGTAACAAAGACCTCAAATACCAATTTTCATGAGCCTAACCTAAAACCTAACGGAACCCCTATACTTTCACCCCTTTAGGGGTTTAATTTCTAAATACACAGAAACACGTATCTCTTCATTTGTAACAAAGACCTCAAATACCAATTTACATGAGCTTAACCTAAAAACTAACGGAACTCTCACACTAACTGCCAATCCCCATGTAACCCCCCATTTCACAACGTCAGGGATTGAATTTTCAAAAACAAAGGCCTCAAATGCCCATTTTTATTACCTCAACTTAAAAACTAACGGTAGTCCTATACAAAATTTCGAGCCCCATTTCAACTGCTTTGAGGTTGAATTTTCAAAAACACGTGTTTAATTGAGAGAACTCCAAAGCACTATCCTACTAGCATTTAGAAAATTGCATATGTATTGTCTGCACTTCAGATTGAAATATACTTTCATTTAAACTGAACCTACCTTCTCTGTAAACTTCATTCACAAGTGTGTGGCACTTCCTTCCATAAGTTTCCAAAAAGTTGCTATACTTGAACGGGGATTATCAGTTCTTTCCTGTGCTGGTCTTCTTTTTGGAGTTATACGCTTTGATCCCTTCTTCTCGTTTGGCAAATTTAAAGTCGGAACCGCTATTCTCTTCAGCCTAGGCTTTTGAGTTGCACAATCTGAAATCATCATTATCTTCATTTGATTCCTATATGAAGAGGTAGAAAAACAAAATAAGATTCCTCCAGATGACTGCCATCAATTATATTCCTAGTATACAATGAAAAACTAGTTTTAGACCAGTGTATAAAAGACACTATTTCAGACATTGACAGAAGTTACAAATGGTGAAAAAATTATATTTTACAAAACTACGTTATCCTAATCATATTATTCATATGTCTGTTGATAAAAATGAAATATTTCACAAAGAATAGATTGAAATGAATATATAGGCAAACTGGCAATCATATTTTGTTGTACTCACCTGGTAAGATGAAATCATCCCTTGCGAAATGAAGTAAACATACCCCTGCCGCTCTCGAGCCTGTTTTTTTTGAGTTTAAATTATTTATCCAAGCCTTATACTTGTACATGTTTGCCCGGAGTCCAAGTTTAGTGACTCCATATACTGCTACTCCTTCTTTTCAGGAAACTTGTGAAAAGAGAGGTTACAAATTCACGCTTCTCCTGCTATTACAACCAAACGCACAACAGTATATATGGCTCGGCGAACGAACTTTCGACATTGTCTTCGGTATAAAAAAAATCCAATTTGTTGTTAGCTAGTATTTACACAGCAAATCGTGAAAATAACACAACAGTCATATGGCGGCAATATAAACAAGCCTGCACTTGACAGTTCAGTTCATCTCCGACAGGGGTCATATCAGGATGATTAATTCTCCAATGGAAAACATCAGATGATGATGGAATATCATTCAGGAGAAGAACATCCCAAGCACGTAGTTAGAATCATCATCTGTACTTCCAAGAAAAGGGTTTCCGATGACAAGAATCTAGCAGAAAGTAAGTAAAATTCCTTCGATGATTTATTTCCCTCTCCTGCGACTGAAATTATGTAATTGTACGACAACTGATAACAAGTCTAAGACTGCATGAAGAGAACAAGGTGAGTATGAATCCCTTCATAGGTATGAGGTCCATTCACTTCTTAGGTAACGTTGTAAGTACTTCCTACGATGCAACTCCCAATCACATTTTCCTAACAATTTGTCATCTAGAATAGATATACACACTCCATTGATTGATCTGAGCACACAAATATCAATCTTTGGAACAGAAAGGACAAATCTGGGAACATTATAGAGATGAGGATACTCAACTCCAACGATACCCTGTATTGTTCCAATAATATTTCTTTGCTGAAATGACTTCCCAAATCGTAGAATACATGTTACTGATCAAGCTGATCAAAATAATAGTAACTTATCAGGTAGAAAAAACGAACCTTGAAACTTAACAAGCATGTAGGAGTTACCTTCAACTTCTACGTTACCCCGCAATCTTTTAATGATGTCTCTCTACTTATTCCACACCTAGAATGAAAGAATATCCTTCCTCGATAAAGCTGATAGAAAGAGTAATATCTTCAGAGTTCGTAAAACCAAATCTAGGAAATATTAAAACCGAATATAGGAAACATTATGAACATGTAGGGATGACATTTCAACTTCTACGCTACACTGTCATATTTCTCTACTAATCCAATATATCAAATGAAAGAATACACTTTTCTCATCAAGCTGATATGCTTCCAACCCACCTTACCGAGCTTGAGAGTTGAAAATAGAGTTTCAAAGTAAAAGTTGTCCTGTAGCGTAGGTTATCAACAAGACGTCAAAGACCAAAGTTTATGGCTGAAATTTGGTAGATGCCGTATTTATTCAGAAGGGAAACTTGGTTCTAATCGTATAACACATATCTTAGATCACTTATATGCAAGTTTCAGATTGCAAATCCATTCGGGAAATTCGAATATTGGCAAGTTTCAGTCGGACAATTGGGAATTCTTAGAAACAAAATCCGTCTCCCTGGATACGATCCTTTTCCTATAAAAGCGAGCACAAAATCGATCAGAAATCAGTCCAGCTTGAGTCCTCATCCTGACAACATCTCCTGCTATGGAATTATATTTAGGTACTGGCGACAATGAAGGAGCCCTTCTTTCAAGATGGAATCAACGACACCAATCCCTCTCAAGAGTCCGGATCCGTAACGATTTGAATCAAATATGCCTTGAGTCTTAAGAATACGTTCTGTTGTTTATATCAGTTGAATGAAAGTTCTGACAACAAAGACATCATTAGTCGTTTCGTGTCACTCTCAAATCAGTACAAATAGAATTGATGGAGTCAGCTTTCTTTAGTTGAATTGGTATGGATCTAACCGTAACTTCGAGTAAAGTCTTGGTTTCATGAACCTTTCATGTACAACGGTGAAATATGAGAACTGAGTATGTTCATCTGGTCCCAATGTTACTTCTCGCCATAAATAAATAAATCCCGGTTTTACAACTTGCCAAAAACCTTAAACTTAAAAAGAGCTCGGGAGAGTAACAGTTTGTTTTATGGGTGCACCCAAAAGGATTCCAAGCTGGTCACTAGGCTTATGTCAGGACAAACCCTTGGTTGTGGCAATTCGAACATACTAGAGTATTATTCCCACGCGTTGTCGGGAGAAAATTCTATAGGAATTTGGTTAAGGTCCAAAATTAATTAATTATTACACAGTCTCCCTCATTTAATGTTAAAAATAAAAAAAAAAACTCTTATCATAAAATTCAAGGAATAAAGTGAGTTAGGAAGAAATTAGATATTGGAATCGTCTCTTGATAAATGAATGGACGATATACTTGAGGAACGTATCTGTTCAGCTAGTAAATTGAATCACGTTATTATAAGCTAGAAATCGCCAAGATATCGTTGTCCGGATTTGTTGAAATTAATCTATCGTATGACGGTGTCACTATACCATAGCTAAATCGAGGAATGTTTGAAATGAGTAGGTTTGTAGTGCTACAATGTTACTCTCTGTAAAGTCATGGATAATAATAATAATAATAATAATAATATATTTACCAATAAAATGATATAAAATAGATATGAATAATAAAATAATATAAAATAGAGACAATATCAGTACAGCAGGTAAATACAGGTAACCCACAAAGGGATGAATCCCTGTGCGTGGGTATATAGATATCTTAACATACACATATATTACACACTATAGTATTGTATAGTATATACACCTATACAAATATATACTTACATTCATTCACACATACGTTATACATATATAAAACAATTTTTAAAAGAATTTGAACATAACATATAGGTAGGTATAAGCGGACCGAGGCAGCATATATCACATCAATAGCAACTATCAGAAGGATCAAATGTTATTATATTTATTTTTTTCATTAGTGAATTCATAAGTTATAGGTATTTTTTATCAATTAAGCTGTGAATTTCTTTTCTAGGGACAGACTGAAGCCAAACAGTAAATTTTTTTTTGAATAGACCGTACGCATTAATTCGTGTCAGTTCGGTAGGAATTTTAGCATAAAGAATGGGACCAAGGTAATTATAGCATCTTTGGGTTAGGGTTTTTTCAGCTTTTGGTATAGCCGTTGTTTTGGCTTTGTGTCTTGTATTATAACCATGTTCTATTTGCCTGAATATATTTCTAAACCTATAATGGTTCCCGGCTTTACGCATGTATAACATCCCAACAAATTGAGGAGCCATTATCATATTTGTTTAATTTGTGTATAGAGAAAGGTTGTTGGCCAACAGCACTCAAAAATCGATTGTTACTCCTTTGTTCGAAAAGGGGAATGCCGATATTGTGACAAACTACCGCCCCATATCACTGATAACACACCTAACCAAAATTTTCGAAAAAATAATCAAAAAAAGACTAACTTCATATAGCTCGAAATACAATTTAATATCTGATCATCAGTTTGGATTTAGAGAAAATGTATCTACACAAGATGCAATATTAGTAGAAAAATCGAATTAAACGGTTTTCTTCACATAAAGGATTCAATATAAAATTGAACCAGAAAATGGTAGATCTCAGGTGAAAAACAACTACTTTCCTGGCAAATCACGCAGAACGTTGAATGATATTCACCTGAAAATCCATGCATACTTCCATATAATATCAATGGACATTGAATGCAAATGTTTCTTTCTGATAAGCTCGATTATGTTTAATTTATGTCGTGTTCACCTAACAATCCGCATACCGGTTTCAGGCTTCTTGGCCCTCATCAGTACGGAGTAGTCAACCAGCCAAAGGTCCAAAGAACTCTGGCTGAAGTGAGACACAACGTAAACAAACCATCATCGAGCTTGTAACACCTATAGGTACGCCGGAAAAGATAAACTTTAACTGGCGGTACCTAGTGACAGAAAGAAACACTCCGAAAATCTCCCACCTCGATAGGTTTCCAAATAAAAGATTCCTTCTCAGTAGGAGTGGCAAGCCCGTCTAGCATATAGTGAAAGATAAGTGCCATGTGAAGTGGAATGAATAGAAAAATCGAATTAAACGGTTTTCTTCACATAAAGGATTCAATATAAAATTGAACCAGAAAATGGTAGATCTCAGGTGAAAAACAACTACTTTCCTTGCAAATACCACGCAGAACGTTGAATGATATTCACCTGAAAATCCATGCATACTTCCATATAATATCAATGGACATTGAATGCAAATGTTTCTTTCTGATAAGCTCGATTATGTTTAATTTATGTCGTGTTCACCTAACAATCCGCATACCGGTTTCAGGCTTCTTGGCCCTCATCAGTACGGAGTAGTCAACCAGCCAAAGGTCCAAAGAACTCTGGCTGAAGTGAGACACAACGTAAACAAACCATCATCGAGCTTGTAACACCTATAGGTACGCCGGAAAAGATAAACTTCAACTGGCGGTACGTAGTGACAGAAAGAAACACTCAAAAAATCTCCCACCTCGATAGGTTTCTAAATAAAAGATTCAATATTAGCTTTAACATCAGAATATTAGCTTAAACATCAGAAATATCATCAGCGCTCAATGAAAACAAGCCGAGTCTTTGCGTTTTCATAGACCTATCGAAAGCGTTTGATACCGTCGACCACAAATTGCTTCTACAAAAAATGGAAGATAATGGCATAAGGGGTACTCCCTTGAATCTATTTAGGAGTTACCTCACGAACAGAGTCCAAACTGTGAGAATAGATAAAATTATAAGCAGTGAGATGTATATCGATACTGGGATACCTCAAGGTACGGTTCTTGGACCAACCTTATCCAATCTGTACATAAATGAAGTATTCTCACTAGAAAGTAAAGGAAAAATTTTAGGTTTTGCAGACGACACTACAATATTCTATAAGGCAAATAATTGGCAAGAATTAAAAAATACCGTAGAATCAGACTTTGACACAATGAAAAACTGGCTTGAATATAAACTATTAGCCATAAATTTGGAGAAAACCCAGTACATGCCATTCAGTTGCAATAGCACGAACAAACCACCCTTTTCACATATAGACCTAGGCAATCAACACTTGATTCTTCCTGAAAAAAGGTGAAGTATTTAGGGGTAATTATTGATTCACATCTCAAATGGAATGAACACATAAACTTCATTTGCAAAAAGTTGCGAAGTATTCTATATAAATTCAAACCTTGAGAGAAATATTCTCCACCCACCATCTGAAAATTATTTACCTCGCACTTGTGGAAAGTGGAAAGTCACTTCCGATATGGGATAGCATGTTGGGGAGGGGCTCTTCGAATACACCTTCGTCCTCTTGTAGTACTACAAAACAAGTTTCTAAAATTAATACATTCGAAAAATGCACGCTTTCCAACAGACAATTTATTTTGCGAAGCCGGTGTTTTTGATATTCGTCAACTCTTTTATTTCAATATCATTTTAACGTACCACAAGAAGAAAAGTTATCGCTTACCGCCACACAATTATAACACTCGAAAAAAAGATCATGATGTCATTCCATTAACACAAAAATCACTCTTACAGCATACCTATACCTATCTAGCTCCAAAATTATTCAACACTCTTCCGAATACAATAAAAAACATTGACATATTTCACCACTTCAGAAGGCAATTGAGACAATTTATATGTAGGCAGCCAAGACAAACAATTTCCGATTTAGTTGACAAAAAAAATATTTTAAATTAAGTTTCTATCAATGTAAGAAATATGGGAATGAACAAAATTGTTACTACTTTTATCATATAACCTTATAGCATATATTAGTACATCAAATTGTCCAGTTTATTTTTTTTTTCAATATAACTCCTAACATACCGCTTATCTAAGATAACATTTGTGTCATTCAAAGAGCATACAAACAATGTTAAAGCATTGATATGCATCAACCCTTACATCAATTATAGTTACACATAGATGAGGGTGTGCGAATGTGTTTGTAAAAATTTGTCTTTACATTTAGATAAGTCTGATATTCAATGGATTTTTCAGTCAGTAGGTTCATTATTTATAAATTTATCGTATTGTATTCTATTGTATTGTATTTCTCGAAACAAGTGTGAACAACACTTATCGAGTACCTTTATCTGTTATTACCTTGTTTTGTATCCTTGTCTTGAGTGAATGCATATCTTTATTATTATTATTTATTATTATAAAAACTCTATATATATATATATATAAATAGAACGTACTGTAAAGAGTGGCCGAGGATGGTAAAGGGTTGTCTAGTATGTGTGCACACAAAACAATCTCCGACCGGTCCCTAGGTCAAATGAGTCTTACAACTCCTTGGTTGGGTAATGCAAATGTACTATAGTCTCTCAATTGGCGGAGACAGATCTATGAATATACCCGCGAAATATACCGCCAATGTATTTTGGGATTAAACACTTTTAGAAATCCAGATATATTCCTGTCACTTGTTAATCTAGTCCTAATTTCATCACTTCAGAAACACTTTACATTGTTGTATCAAATTAGATTCGAAACCAAAGACTATTTCCTAATAAGCTGAACTCTTATAACTTTCAATATTGTCTTGTGAAAAATGTAAATACTTTAATCGTTGAATAGTTATCAAACAAGTTGAGATCGTAACTCCTGACTTCAATATATGTATTTATTTACTCTCCGTCTTTTATTTCTCTTCAGCTGAACAGAACTTTGTATCCTGAAGAACAAAAAAAATATATACACAACGTATACCTATATAAGGCTGTGTGCCGACAAAAAAAATTGCTATACTAGGCTGTGTGCCAAAAAACAAACAAGATATCTTCTGAGAGATTGCAGATCCTGCTACCTGAGAAGTGGTGCTGACTGTCTAGAAGGAACAACAAAAAAAAGGTAGAAAAAAAGGTTAAAAAAAATGAAAGTCAAAAAATTTACCAACTATATATGATCGGGGTGGGTTCGGTTACAATACAGTTCACGATATTCACCAAACACCATGCAACACTAACAATATTGTTTGTATATAAGTACGAACTATAATATTACAAACAAGCAATTCTTGAGTATAAGACGCCGCGTTGGTTCAATATTCTATCTACAACGCAATCACATATGCATCACTGTCACTGCTTGAACGAAATGCAAAATGCAACAACCGGAAAATCGGCCGTTGGTGATAAATCTGCGCAATGATATTGATATTTATGAAAAGATGAAAGTAGGTTAATTATAAAATGAAGACTGATAGTAACTAACACTCTATGTGTTTATGACTATCAATGACACTTCAATTACATATCTTTAATTATGACGAAGAGCAAGTTATTTGCACTTAGTGCGGCCGTTCATTGAAGTTTGAAAACCTTGATAATAGTAATTACTTTATTGTCAGAGTTCTTTTTTTTATTTACAGCGAATACTGCACTTGCTCGTAAGTGAAAAATGTATTGCCGTAATCAAAATAGTGTCAAGTGCACTAGTGCATTTGGACCGTTTTTCTCGATGTTCAAGGATTCCAACACGATTTTACTATTTCATTCATGAATACGACAAATAATTTATCTTGTCATCTATCCCTAGAAATACCGAGGTCATGAGACGTGCGCAATAGCTGGTAATATTTCCATGAAATCTTCCCAACAACAGTCTACTCATATTATCTCTATCCTCTGTGCCATACATGCATAACTGAATTTCTGTTGCACTTCAAGTGCCGGCTTTCAGCCAATCAGTTTATAGGTTGTCGTTGTTTTGTCGCAAGTAAATTGGATTTAGAACTCTAGAGACAAAGCACTTGACAGTGTTGAAATTAATGAAAAAGGAGAAAAGAACACGTCTACCGGAGCAGAAAGAATGGGACATGGTTTTCTGTTGACGAGAATGAGCATGTTGCAATTACTTCAGTTGGAAACTACAAAGGAAAAATTATGCAATTGATATTCAGATTTTCATAATCATTTGGAAATATGGGGTGATTATTCGTGATACATAAAATATTCAAGTAACAATAGCTTAAAGAAGGTGATTATGGCCTGCGGTGTGAGATAATAGGCAGAAGCGACAGCTTAATATGCTGGAGTTGCGTATACAATTTTATATAACATAGTGATTGCACGGAAAAAGGAGAAAGCAATAACGATATAAAAAGACCCAGTATGTGAATCCTTCTCATGAATATTATATTGAAATATTTCCCCTGGTGGAACGAGTTTGCATATTCATCAGGTATAAAAAAAATCGATGTCGCGTTCATACGGAAAAGTTGATTCGGAGAAATATGGCGATATTCTGTTATTATGTAGGAACTCTTCAAGGAATATCAGCATGAAATATGAGATTTATTCTTCAATCTTCCAATTTTGATATTACGTGGAAGATTTGGACTAATTAAGAACATTGAACGATAATGAATATAACAGGTTGATAAAAGCGCAAGCTGCGCAAATTAAATAATGAATGCAAAAGATGAAACATTAAATTTTCAAGTGCAAGATGGTTGTGGGGACCCGAATGTAGTGGCCACTGTGACTAATATTTGTAGAGCGTTGAATCTGAAAGTCGAAAGAAATCAAATTGACACTGTTATCGCGCTGAAAGGAGAATTAGAAAAGGAGAACAAAAAACAATTTTCTTCTGGTTTGTGTCTTGGTTAAAGGAAGAGTTTATGCAAGCAAAAAGAGTAGGAAAGTCATTGAGTATTGGAGACATTTAACCAAAGACAAATTTCCAATTTATATAAAAGAAGCTCTCACCGCGCAAAACAAGATTGTTTTCTGAAAATGACGAGAATTTGAAAAGAATAATGATGTGAGATTTATATTGCCAATAATGGTAACTCTAATAAGGCACTCCGAAAACTCCAATATTTATTCCACTGTAAATTGAATCAAATCATCATTGCAAAATATATTATACAGGGCACAAACAAGTATATATCTCCTATCATATCAATTTATATATCAATTTATTCCCAAAACAGGGCAAAATTAAATTAATAATTTTTTTTCAATTCATCATTATATTACAAATGGCGCCCAACGCGGTGCAAAAATATAATAATAATAATAACAAAACTCAATTATAAAATTCATTTTATACAATCCATCATTAATAATATTACAAATGGCGCCGCAACGGCAATATATCATTTCAAGGCAAGTAAAGGCAATATATCATTTCAAGGCAGGTAAGGGCAATATATCATTTCAAGGCAGAGTAAGGGCATGTAAGGGAAAAATATTATTTCTTAATAACACTGTGCGAACATTAGCAATTGGCATTTCAACGTGTAAGGCTTAATATTGGTGAATGAAAAATGGATTTGAGAGATGGTAAGAAAGTTGGTTTGGAAGAAGGTGCAGAAGGTAGAGAGAGGGGTGATCAGGAACAAGAAGAGAGTAGTAATGTGTGGGAGATAGAAATAAAAAGTGAGAGTACACAAATGAATTTGACAGAGAGTCAGTTTCAGAAAATGATGGAATACATGAAAGGTATGGATGAAAAAAATAAAAAAATTAAGGTTGGAAAAAAAAGGGAAAAAAAAATTAAAAAAAAAAGATTTGAAAGTAAACTCAGTAAATGAAGAGAAAAAAAAAAAGAGAATAAAAAAATTAATGAAAATATGGCAGGTATGGAAGGTAGAATGAAAAATGATATGAATATGGGAAGTATGAAAAAGGAAATAAAAGAAAGTATGAAAAAGGATTTAAAAGAAAATTAGCAAGAATGGAAGAGAAAATAAAGAATAAGATGCAAAGAGAGAAAGTATGGGAAGAATGGAGGAAAGAATGGAAGAAAAAATGGGCAATATGAAGAATGAAATGAAAGAAAGATTGTCAAATGAAATAAAAGAGTTGAAAGAAAATACAGCGAGTATGGAAGAAAGATTGAAAGAAAATGTGAAAGAAAATATAAAAGATATGAAAGAAAATATGGAAAGAATGGAAAACAAAATACAAACTAAATCCAATCAAAATAAAGAAGAATTTTTAGAAATGCACAAACAATTAGAGACAAAAATAGGACAACAAAATGAGGAATTTTATGTGGCAATAACACAAGAAGTATCCACTATAAACAATCATGTAGGAAGGCAGGATGAAAAACTTAAAGACATGAAATTAGATATCAATAGTAAACAAGAAAGAGTTAAAAAAGAAATAAGTACTCTCGAGAAAAAAGTTGAAAAACAACATAAAGATACTAATTTTAAAATAATAAATGTAGAGAGTGAAATAACTAAAAATGTAGAAAAGATAAAATTATTAGAATTAAGCAGAATATACAATAATGTAGAGAGTAGAATCATCAAGAATTGTTATGGAATACAAAAAACAGATGATAGCAATAATTCATTAGAAAAAGTAGATAAACAAATACAAAATATAAAAATGAATCTTGATCACAAAAATAATGAGTTTATAGATAATATGAATGTGAAAAATAAAAAAGTTTTGCTGCAAAAGGGTAAAATAAGTAATAAAGTAAAAATAATGAAAATATATGACATAATAATGGCTAAAATTTTAATTAAAAGGGAAAAAAAAAAAAAAAAGAAATTTTGAATTCAAAAATGGAAAAGAAGTTTAATGAATTTGACTACCAAATACAAGAAAAAGTTAAAAATAGAAAGAAAGAAATAGTTAAAAATGTTAACAGGAAATTTCTTTCGAAAATTTGTGAAATAAAATATAGGCTTGCAGTTATAAAACAAGCAGGATTCCGGAGACAAATAATAAAAATGAAAATTTAAGGAATAATGAATTGTAGGTTAACAAATTTGATGGGCAAGTTAAGGAATAAAAACTGGAAAAAAGTTAAAAAAATAGTTTGATAGATAGTTAGGATTTCAGAAACATTTGAATAAAAGAAAATAAAATGGAAAACAAACGTTAAGAAAAAAAAATACATCAATGAGAGAAAATATTAGAGGAAACAAAACAACGCCTAAATAAAAAGTATAGGAAGAAAAGAAAGATATTGAATAACAATCATAATACTGAAAAACAGAAAAGTTGATGAAATTATTGGTACAGGTTAGTTAGATAAAGTAAAGTGAAAAACAATATTGAAAATGTTTACAAATATAAATCAATATAGATTATGAAGGAGGAAAAATATAGAAATGGATAAGGTGAATTTTGAAGAAAAATGAAAAGAAATGAAGATAAAAATATTTTGTGTATAAAATGAATGTATGTGAGAAATGAAAGTGGAAATGATAATAATAATAATACTAAAGAAGTATATTATAAAAAATATGATGATGATGATAAAGGTATAATGATAAATACAATTAAGGTATATTAATAAATAAAATGAAGGTATTTTAATGAATTATAAATGAATATAATATGTTAATTATGTGTGAATAATGAAAAAGTGAAAGAGTATGTACACAAAATAAAAGTAAATAAAATGAGAGATTCAAATCAATAAAATATCCAATTCAATATGAATATAAAGAACAACTGAAGGAAGAGATAGGAAAAATAATAAAACAGCATAATTGAAAAGAGTACCAGTAATTGTAAAATCGATAATTGAAAATAATATCAGTATAAAATATAAAATGAAAGTAAGATAATAATAATACATAAAATATCATTAATGATAATATCTTGAAAAGTTTTCTCTCTTGATCTGAAAAGATGTCTGAAGTCAAGTTTTTCTGGAACGAAAGAACGTAGTACTAGTAGTTGTAAATAATAGTTTTCGTTGAAGAACTTGTTTTTCTTGAACTGGTGGGAAATCCAGCATAAGTAGTTTTCTGAAATTAGAAAAATAGTATTAGTTGATGTAGATTCAATAACTGTAAATTAAAAATTATATTAAAATTTTGTAACAGTAGAAAATTATTGAATATAAATTAAGGAATGTTGTTATGTTATGAAAAACCAGTTATATATTTTAAAAAGAAAAAACCCACAAAAAGAATAATTACTAAATAGCTATTAGTTTCGAAAGATTGTTTTTACATAATTTTTGAAATTCTATTTCCTTTATTAAGCCTCTGTATAATATGAATAGATAAAAATATCCAAATACTATAATACAATCAATTTCATACACTGTCATAATGATTACAACCCATAATTGTTCAAAAGACAACGAAAAGTCTAGATTTACAGAATCATCCTGAATAAAATGTGATCCACGAAATTATAAGCTTGAAACATACAGTATATGAAATTGTATCTAACTAAAAGTAGCCAATGGGAGAACAGCAAACTTCTTGATGACAATAGCCAATCAGGGAACAGTATGGTCGAATGTAAGATTTGAAATTGTGAGAAAATAAGAACGAGAAAGTGTCAGAGACAATTATCACTGAAATTGTATATAGTTTATAAGAAAGTAAAATTAGTTGTATTTATAAGTTTTGACAAATAACCCCAAACAGTGAAAATGTGACAATATAGAGCGCGAATTCAAAAATTCAAATCGAAAGGAATGAGGAAAAATGGTATCCAAGTAACGAAAAACAAAGCCACGAGGTAGATCGAAAATAATTTAAGAAGGAATGCCACGTTTTGTTGGGAGAGAAAGAAAAATTCATTAATTTCAACATAATAAGCAGAAAACCAACATTACCTCATTTGTACACCATATACAAGTATTCAAAGCTGATTTCTGAATTTGTATGGTTCCTTCGTTTCGGTATTGGAGTTCCTGAGAGCATTGGAGTGAAAGAGAATCCAAATCTAGGTGTATATTGAACAGCGACTGTTCCAGCGACAGGTATAAACTTTCCTAGTGCACATCACGAACTGAACAATTTCACTAATAACTCATATCCCATCAGAAGAACTTTATTTCATTTGAATTTGAACTATTAAAGAAAATTTCACTTTCAAGGTAAAAGTGAGGTTGTGTCCATTTATCCATGATCTGTTTCTCATGGTTATCCATGAAAATTTGTAGATTGACATTAGAATAAGTTATCGATCGTATGCCAGGTAAATTTAAGTTTTCCTGAATAAAGGAAATAATTGCTTTTTGATACTTTGTTGCTTATTTTCCACAATTATCAGCAATCGTATTTATAAACACTAAATAGAAATTGACATCAAGAAATGCATCATGCCGTCATCGGAGAGATTTGCCAATTTGCACAGTCATCTGAGTCGATTTCAGCGAGTATCCAGTAATTTCGCAAGGAAAAACATATTAAGTCATATCACTTAATTAATTTGCTGCAGTCACAAATGGCTGTAAAGAGAGATTTGAGTTTTGGAATTAATATTTTATCGAATTTGCAGTAGATATATTAACTTTCTAATCGTCGAACAATCCCCTACTCAATTACTGTTTTTGCAATTTTAACAATGTTGCCGACCTAGAGTCCTGTTGCAAAATTCTATATTTTTTATTCATTCGCTACTTTTTCTCGACCTGTAGTTTCAAAAATTTTAGATTTGGGTTGAATTTTTCACCCATTTACTGGTTAAATATTTCATCCTAGATTTTCGCGGATTCAATGTGTTAAACTGCTTTTCTAGAGTTGCTCTCCGCGTATTAGCATAAAGAGAGAAAGGTCGTGTTTTCTATGCTCTATGAATATTTCAAAACTTAGCAAGTTTAGTTTGTTTTCCAATGGAATTCAGTATCAAAGTATTTTAATTCAAATAATATTCCTAATGATCCAATGTGCATAAGTGCAATCTTCAAACTAAGAAAGTTTAATAAGTTTTGATAAATTGAAACATCACAATCTGGATGTACACGGCAAAAACAGGTTATTGCCAATGAAAAACTTCGAAGTGAGAACAGAAGTGATATGAAAAGAATTGTAGTTCTTCATACCTGGGGAAGAGGACCGGATTCAGGAACTTTGTGACGCATTTAAAATTTATGCGGATTACAATGGTCAACTTCTAGTGATCCAAATTAAAACCTGCATTATCTCACTTCATAAGTACTCAGTGTCTAAATATCTTTCATCGGGCTTGCATACTACAAAATTAAAATCGAGTCAAATTTATATATATATACAGGGTCCGCCATAATCTTGGAACCATATGGAATATTGTTTTATTAATAGTTTCTCAGAAAATTTCATTCTTCATAAAAGTTGGTGCATTCAATTAGATTGAATACGGGCACATGGGGGGATTGGCGCGGTGAGTTAGCGTCCGACTCATGATCGAAAGGTCGTGAGTTCGATTCTCGGCCAGGGCAGAAATTTTTCTATTTAATTTGAGAGAATTAAATGTTAAATTTCGTAGCCGGGCCGAGGATGGTCCTCGACGATTCGCTGTTGCGTTCAAATTAACAGTGCTGCTCCTAGGTGGCGTATGGAGTTAGTAACAAGGCCTACCCAGAACACTATGAAATAATACATAAAAATACTCAACTTGTGACTGGCCGAATGACGAAATGTCAAAGCCATAAAAAAAAAATAATAAAAAAAAAAGAATACGGGCATAGTCATTATTATCAGGGGCGTGCGGCTAAGAATCGTGCGATATTCTAAATTCGCTAGAGAGTAAACTATGGAAAATATCCAAAAATGTTATTGAAAAAAATTGTTTGCAATTAAAATATATTCCCAGTTTCCATCTACCAATTACTAATTTCAATAACTACTCAATGAGTTAGCCTCAATTTTTAATTGGAATTATCGACAATAATTTTTGCGTAGAAAATAACCAAATTAGCATAAATTGTCTGTCAAAGCAATTAACTGATCTAACAAAATCTTGAGGATGAGTGCAAAAATACAGTAATGGAAAGATAATGAAATAAAGCCAGGATCCTCAAAAAAGAGGTCAATTTTCATTGGAAAAATATTAGCTGAATAATTAATTACCACAAAATAAATATTTAAATTGAGACTTAGTAGGTATTCGCACCTAACTAGATAAGTGGAAATATATTTCAATTTCTCGATATTTTCCATAGTAATGTCACTCTACTCCATATGAATTTAGAATATCGGCCGATTCCTGCTTAACCGCACGCCACTGATGATAACGGCTATGCGCGTAATCAGTCTAATTGAATGCACCAACTTTTATGAAGAATGAAATGTTCTGAGAAACTATTAATCAAAAAAATTCCCATATGGTTCCAAGATTTTGGCGCATTATATATATATATATATATATATATATATATATATATATATATATATATATATATATATACAGGGTGTTATCTGCCCTCTTGCACAACCGTAAATGACGAGTGTCTAATGCCATTTTATAACGAATTACAGTGGTTAAAAATTCGAAAAAAACGTTTGAGTAATTCAAAAATCAAGACCTTTTGGTCATATGTCCATATAAAGTATTTTTCTCAAAATGGACCAAAAAGATAACCGCCCTGAATATTAGCATGTTATTGAGAAACACCCTGTATATCGGTAAAATCACAAATTTTAAACGACCCTGTATAATAGAGAACAAATTTCCTCAGACATAACTTATATACAGGACATTGGTTATAAATAATCGGAAAGCAATAGCAAAGCGAAAAATGCAAAAATGTACAAGGTGTCTTTTTCAAAATATCAAAGTTTTTGCTACTTTTCAATATAAGCGGCAACGCTGAAAATACTTTGGATCGATAGAACAGAACTAATTACCCAAGAAACCAAAATTTCAAAATAATCACATATCCAGTTTTCCGTTAACGTTTAAACTACCATCGAATGTGAGTGACCCTGTATCAGAAAAAGTAGAGAGATATAGAGCATTATTAAGTTTTTCAAGTAACTACCGATATTCTGTTATAAATTTGAAATAGATTAACAATCACCTTCCGTTTTTGACAGTTTTTTTATGCCTCACATTTCACCTCCTTTCATCAAGTGTTCGAGTTTTTTTCTATATTTTAACGTTGAAACATTTTGTTTTCATACTTCTGGAGATGCAACTTTCCTGTATATTCACAGAAATGTAATTGAATACATTTTCATTCACTATGTGACATAAAAAATATTATTAGTTTGATTCCATTAAGAAACTTCGAAATCTTCCATTTCAAAACTAACTATTCATTATTACACCTTATAAAGCTTACTTCTTTGATTTTTTGATAGAATTCTCTTGTGTGACCCCGGCGTTAGAAATAAGAATCGTCTGGTATATGATATCGACTACAGGCAATATTTTAACGTGGGCGGCCAACAACCCAGGAACGGCACTGAATTCAAAGGTACGTTAGTTGAACATTAATCAGTACGGCTGTGGAAATTTTGACAATCAATCAACGTGACATTTCAAGTGTGAATAGTTCATGTCAGAGAAATAGTGCTCGCATCAAGTGAATGATATTACGCATCTTCGAAATATAATAACCAAAATGGAAGATTTCAGACCTTTCATCGAGTTTGATACAATTCTCAATAACAAAAACGTATTATTCGACGATAGAGTCGAAACTCTTATCAAAGTTTGGAAAAACATAGCAAGAATGAACCTAGCAAAATGCGTATTGGAGAATGTTGTTCACGTAGTGGATTGGGCTATATTGCATAGCCTGAACAGCATCTTGATTGCTGAATGGAACTGTTACAAGGAACATGGTAAAAATGTACAGGACGCAATTAAAGCAGCTCAGAAAAAACTAGTAAAACTCAACCCTAATTTCCACGGGCGTTGTGAGAGGTTGATGTATGTTGTCAAGGTTCCTTGGACCCACTCAATTCTGATGAACTTGATGAAAACAAAAAATGCGAGAATAAGCTCCGAAGAAATAGAATTTTTCCACTACGAGCAGACATATTTGATTTCCATGAGGGTCAAGATACTGTGCGAATCAAGATGTCAAGATCTTGCCCTCAATTTAGTCTCAGCTTTCATGACCTGCTATAAAGCCCTTGAAAATGCCAGTTCTTACCTCAATGCGAGTGAAGATCAATTTTGGTATATGTTCGACATCCATATAGCTCTTCTGTACCACTTCAGGTATCGGAAGGGTATTAAGAAGATGATTGATCAAGTGAGTTTAGATGAGGGGCTATTACTGGTGAAGAGGTTCTTCAACAAACAAGTACAACTGCTGAAGCTTTGGAAAAATTGCCGGAAAATCGCACTGCAAGCTACGCAACTCCTCCTAACTCGTGCAGTCAATGAAAACGATAAAACACTGACAAAGTATCTGGAAACATACATCGGAATGTGCAGTACGGATAACATTTTTCGCGATTTGTGTGCGAACATAGGGTATATATGTTCCATCGTAAATTCTTCCGTTATATACGCCTGCTGTAACGTCATCCAAATGAGATTGGATCCGAAACTCAAGGCTTTTCTCGTTGAGATGTTCGTTAAAGGACTGACTGCAGATATGAATGAGCTTGAGCACCAGAAACTTCTTGGAGATAACGGAATGGTGGCGGTTATCACGAGTAGGCTAGCAGGTGCTTTGGTTCAACTCGGACAATTGTTTGAGGATAATTTGGAAGTGGTTAAAGAATGTGTTTTGACCGCCTTCAGTTTGGAACCTACCGAGGAGCGGCTACTTTTGATAGAAAGCCTCGCACAAAGAAGTGGATTTGAGGTGAGTTGATATTCAGTTTGAAATATTCTCAAATATACAGGTTATAAGCAAAAATAATACCAGCCTACCGAATGATGATAATGTTCTGTAGTAATATGTTGATGCATGCAAAATAGAGCACTGTCAGCTGTTAGTGACGTAATCTGGCAGTTGTCGAACAGCTGTTGAGGGGGCATGCAATCCTTTTTTTTCCATCGGAGCACATGTGTCTATCTTGTGAATTTTATCTGAAAAACTATATCATAAAAAAATATTCTTAACATTGTTTTGATCCTTAGTTCATAGTGAATATTGTGGAGTGAGTGCAAAAGTCTGTAGATGTGTTACAAACATGAATTTCTCACTTTAAAAATACGTTGCTATCATAACAACACACCTAAATAGTTTATTTGGTAAACCTGCAGCAAAGTGAAATATCACCGATTTTGACAATGACAGATGCTTTAGAATACGATAATGAAAGTAGATCCATCAAAATTTTTCCGCGGAAACGGTTATTTTCGGAATTATGGTCCTTGGAAGATAAAAAAAAAGTCTATTTTCAATCATCATTTCCACTTACTTGGGACTGCTTAAATTCGTTGTTCTTTCAGCAGCACACTGTAGGAAACCCTCCTTTAATATTCGATACCTTCTTTTTTTCGGGTAGGATAATAGTTAGTTTACTTTCAGAAAATTAAAATCATTTGACATTTTACGTTATACATCTCATCTGTCAAAGAGAGAACTATCTGTTTTCTACATTGTTGCCAATTATTCAATTCTTGGTAAACCTTCATATATCCTGCTCTCCGAAAATAGCTGAGAGACTTTTCTTACGTGTTTTTGCCCCCTTCTTTGATCCATAACACAAGGTTTTCAAGCACGTTCTTGGTGATAGCGAAATGTCTCCAAACTTAATTTTTACCCTTACACATTTTCTGAAATGTCTGCTCCCATTGAAACCTAATTGAATGTACTTGCATCTCGCGACTGACTGTCACTATTGTGCCCAGATAATTATTCGTAAAAAACGAGAAAAATAACCGCTACCGAAGTGCCCGCGAGCGAAGCGAAGCGTGTTCTGAAAAATTGATTGGCTGACCATCAACTTGGATAGCAAGGTTAGCCAAGTTAGGTTAGGTTGTGTTCCCTTCTGTAACGTAAGACATTTACTGGATTTTAAGAGCGGACCGAGACTCGCCGAAGAATGTCAATAAACTTCATTTTACCATTACTTATAACACATTTACTTAAATGTCTGCTCCCATTCAAATCCAATTCAGTATACTTGCATCTCGCGACTGACTGTCACCATTGTGCCCAAAAAATTCTGAAAAACTTGATTGGCTGACGATCAACTTGGATAGCAAGGTTAGCCAAGTTAGGTTAGGTTGTGTTCCCTTCTTTTACATAGGACATCGACTCTTAGAATTTGGTGGTCGCAGAAAAGAAGGAGGCATTGTGAGTGATATTTGCGCGAGAAAACGGAGCTTGAAAAATACATGTTTTGGATCAAAAAAGCTATCTCGGAAAGGGAAGAGAGCGCCGCATTCTTTCGGATCGGGGGCAGAAACAAGTGAGAAAACTCTTCCAACTATTTTCGGAGAGGAGTGCTTTTACCGGATATTTACCCAACATATTTCCGCGCAAATGGTTATTTCCGGAATGATGGCCCCAGAAAGGTAAAAAAAGTCAATTTTCAACTTCTTCTCATTTCTTATTATTCTTATTCGAGACGGCTTGATTCCTTAAACTTTCCACCATTACACTGAATAAAACCTTTAATTCTGTTACATTGATACCTACGTGCCATGGAGTTACACATTTTTGAAAAAAAAAAATTTTTCGACTCTTTTCGCGAAAAAATTTCGTTGCTTAACGAAGCTTAGCGCATTTTGAAACATCTGTGAAAATTTCGTCAAAATCGGTGACATTTCACTTTGCTGCAGGTTTGCCCTTAAAGTTCATAAAAATCACAACAAATCACTAACAAACACAAAAAACAATGATTTCCACACACACTTGTTGCCCCCTATCATCTATGACCGCCATGTTGCGACGTCAGTTGAAAGTGCGCTATTGCTGAAAATCGTGAATGAAAGTTTGTTACATAGAAACAATTTGAACTTATTTTCATTATTATATGACGAAAAGTGTTACTTTTGAAGGCAAATAACAATAAAAATACATGAAAGCTGTTTCTTTGAGGAAACAAACCTGAATACATGATTTTCAAGGTATTTTGCATGCAGGAAAAATATTTTTTTGACTATTTCCTTAATAAATTGGTAGTTTCGACGGGCGAAAAATGTGGTGAACTGTCTCCAAATATACCAACGAGACCTTTTTGTATTGAACAAAAATTCACCAAAACGACTGACTAAAAAACAATGATAGCCACCCGAACAACTTTTCAGTAGTAACAACCCAAAGACATTGATAATTGTTCGAAAATAGTAGTTTGTGTATCAAGTACGCAAAGTAAGGCTTTCGTGGACGAATCCGGACGAGGCGTCAGCCGAGTACGGAATATGAAGGTGGTGTCCGCTAAAGCCATTTGCATACGTGTTGCATTTTTTTTTGTATTAGCTTTCCAAATAAACAGAACAGAAATGCCACACATATTTCCTCGCCGTGCATACTTCATCAGTTACCATCCATACGGTAGTGTAAGGAAGTTGTGCGAAAATCTAGGAAGCGATTGTTTATCAATGACACATTTGTCAAATACTTGTCAAGTATTAGTGGTCAATTTTCATGAAATGAGTATTCCAAAAGAATAATTTGAAGAAAACGTGTGCTGTCGCTATGAGGTATCAATTAATCTATAGTTCATTGCGTCTCCTGAAACGTTTTAAAGATGTTAATTATAAGTTTTCTGAATAAACAAAAATAGCCCGATAAAGTATTGCCATGACGACTTCACCGGCCTAGTTCGGTAAATTGGAATTTTGCGGACTCGTTTCAGTATCCAAAGTAGGCATTTTGTGGAGCGTGTACGAAAAAAATCATAACACATTCCGAAAGCATGTTGCTTGAAAACAAACCGACGCCGTAGCGGAGGTCTGTTACCAATAAGCAACAAGCTTGAGAGAGTTGTTATTAAATTTTTGAGCATTTACCAATGTTCGAGGGTAATTCCGAATTCATTTTTGCTAATTATACATAGCAAAATACATATTTGAAAGTGCAATTACCAAAAGAAATATTAGAAAAGTAAATGGAGATCAAAACCTGTTAGTTTCTATAACTGATGAGTATGTATTTCCACGCATGCTGCTAATAATTTGATAATGATGTTCTTCGTCAATATTTAAGTAAAGTTTTAAGGAGTTGGCATTAAGACCCGTAATTTTTCTCTTGCTTTCGAACACTATTTCCAGCCAATCGACTAACCGCGATCGATCTATTGCAGTGATTAGTATATTTTTTTCCTTGGTATTCAAACCAATAGGCGAGATCAACAAATTTGCTTCATATGTGCTTGAAGTTGAAAAATAGTGATGAAATATTATATAGCATTGTTTTTCCTAGAAAATATTGTGTAATATTCGAATAACCGCTGCTCTAAAACCCATTCAATGGGACATTTTCTGAGTTGCCATTGTCACTATTTTGCGGAACTTCTGAGAAAACGTTATTCTCCTCCATCCTATGAATAAATCAGAACTTATATCAGCATGTGTTATATTGAAATAAATTGATTTGATTGCTGTCCTTGATTCCATTATTCTTGAATAATATGTATGTATACCGAGTGCTATGTCATTATTTTTTCGGCCTGCTCTTATTATAAAGAAATATTATGAATAACGCTTGGCAACGATGTCATTCCTGGCACTATCCGCTATGGGCGAGTTGCCAGTATCACTATTTTGCGAAACTTCTGAGGAAATGTTATTCTGTTTCATCCTATGAATGAAACAGAACTGGTGTCAGCATATGTTATATTGAAATGAAGACACCTCATTTGATAACTGTTCTTGATTTAGTAATTCTTGAATGATATGTATTTATACCGAGTGCTATGTCATTATTTTTTGGCCTACTCACATTGTAACAAAATATATAACGCTTGGCAACTCTGTAATTATCTTGTGCTCTCGGCAATCGGCGATAGATCTGAACTTGTTGCATCACATCCTGGCGCGATTTTTGCAGTGTTCAAACAGGAGCATTTCTTTAAGATAATTTTTTCGGAAAAATTACTTTTAAACAAAAAAAAATTAAAAAAAAATTGAAAAAACCTAACCTAACCCAACTTTTCTCATCGTTCTGGACATTGTAGTATATTTTCCAGAAATTAGTGATTTCGCCTATTGCTTCGGCTGATGATTTTGTCCAATTTTGAATCACATTTGTTGCCATGGGCATATTATCATACCAATGATCAGTTTCGGCTTTCCATTAATGATTTGTTCTTAGGAATAGTCTGTTGGATTTAATATTTTGGCCCCTTTTTGACATTAAGTTTTTGAAAAAACTGACAGGTTAAACTGTCATTGTTTTCCACTAAAAATTTCCTTTCCGTACACATTCTCGGACCACTTTGGCAAGTCTTGCTGAATACAAGGTTATATTCAACTCGATTTGTTTCAGAACCATCGTCATTCGTTTCGATACGGAAAAAGTCAGTCAAGCAAGCAGCAGCTTCTCCACCTCGCCAAGCTGATTCTACCGCGGCTATGTGATTTCCGTTGCAGCCCTTCAGGGGTGTTTTGATCCCACAAATCTATCAATAGCGTAATTTCTACTGAACCTAATGCTGCTGAACTTTGTTTCTTTTTACAGGGATCCAATTGCAGTTTTCGTCGTATAGAATCGCGGTAAGCTCGCGCTTGTTGGAATACAACATTTTTGAACGAGTCAATTATAACATTTCTTCATAATATTTTTCTTGTAGCTCACTTGTTAGGTTCCACATGGTTTTGACCGTAGCTCCTTCAAACACTAGACCATATTTTTTTCTCGTGTTCACAGCCCTATCCTGCAAAATCCACGACGATCTTTCACTGTCCCATTTCCATCTAATTGACACATTCTAACATTGCAAAAGTCCATAAATGCTTTCCATATTTTTGTTTACCGTGAACGGTATTTTATGGTAAATTTGATTTGATAATTTCATTAATCTCAGTTTTACAACAAAATCGTGACATTTTGAAAATATTGAATATTCGAAACGTCAAAATCGAAATAAATCAAAATGTCTCCATAGGAACGTAATAGAGTGAAAACCCGTGGAATCTATTTTCGGGGGTAATATAACAAGTGATGTGATTATCATCGGTAATTGCAGCGAGTTAAAACCGATGAAAATAGAACGACTGCGCAACAGGAGTGGTTCGAAAAAAAACAGATTCTCGACTTTTTTCGCGGAATTGTTCCTAAGGCTGAAGAGAATCAAGGGAAAACTATTTAAAATCTCTTGTCACAAAGGGGTTGTTTTTAGAAGGGGTTGTTCGAGAAAAAACAACAGATTCGAGCCATTTTTTCGCGCGCGAAATTGCTTTTAAGGCTGACGAGAATCATGGGAAAAATATTTGAAAAAATCGTGTCACAAAAGAGTAGTATTTAGAAGGGGTGGTTAAACAATAGAATCAGATTTGAGCCTTCTTTTTGCAGAACCATAGGAAAATGTATTGCAAAGGGGTTGGTTTCGAAAGGGGTAACTTTGGTGTTAGATTAAATATTTTAAATGATGACTTTTTGAATGTTTAACTTCAATTAGCAAAATCAGTACTGAAAATCTTCCTAAAATATTGCTTTCAATATAGACAGTCACATTCCAGCAGCAAAGTCGATTTTTCCACAAAATAATGAGGTGTTAATTCATTGTGGGTCAAAATATATCTGATGATAGACTTTTGCAGAGGCTCACAATTATTTGAATATTTTGAAAAAGTGCAAGCAAATTTTTGATTTGTTTAATAGAGACTTCAGGCTATCCACTAGATATTTTTTCAGACCGGGAAGCATTTTTTGTAAGTCTAACGAAAAATATTCGCACAGAAAATAACTTTTAATAACTGAGTGAATAATCGACCAATTTACCTTATCAAACATGAAATAAAAACTACATACCTTGGCTGACTTTTCACCTAAGTTTCACTGGAGTTATTCACAAGATGTTCTTTCTGGAGCTGATCAAACTCGGTAGAAAAAGTACACGTATGAAATCGAGAAGCGTACACGATATAATGGTCGTCTTCGAGGGACTGAAGAGCACAAATGTTTCGCAATAGTTACCCGCAATTCTGAGAAAAGGTTATCTGATCTTTTGTTTGCCCTCTCACAAAGTTGGGAGCGTATACGAAAACTTCACCAAAATTCGAATTAGTTCTGCTTTTTCGTTATTTTGGACCACTGTTCAACGCTTTCGTCAATCCTTTTATTCCCTATTCAGTCTAGATTTTCTTTATTCATTCAGCTGCAACTGAGATAACTCTCAACAGCGTATGAGTTCTTTCGTTACACATTTCATAAAGAATTAAATCATTTCCCAGGGACATTTCAACATAAAAATTCAATTGAATAAATGAATCTACCTCCGATCGAACTAGAATTAAACAAAATTCTAACACCATCAAGCTATTATATCATCCTCTTACAAAGGACATCGCACCGCATCAATGGGTAATTGTCTTTCGGTAGTAAATAAAACTTCATCTACTACGATTAGTAGAACAACTCGAATGATGGTAGAAGAATCATTGATTAACAACAGAATAGGAGACAAGATATGCTCATATCCCATTAAAAAGGCGTACCTATATGAAATGTATAGGTTGCTAATGAAGAACAACAGGAAATCCAGAATTATTCAAGTTTCAGTGTTCAGATGACTTTGGAAACCTTGGGCTCACCGCCGGACAACTGTCAATTGATCTTGATTGATGATGTATTATATTACCCACTTCAATACCAAAACTGTGGAATTATATTGAAGTATAAGTGGATAAAAAGGGCTTTAAAACACGCGCGATTTTTTGAGCACGACGGCGCAGCCGGAGTGCTCGAAATAGAGCAAGACCAGTTATCCACGAATACTTTACGTTATTTTTTTTTATTGGTGCACTTTGAAATCATATATACTGGTATTATTACTACAAAAAATAGAAATAAGAACTAATAATGCAAGAAGGTTGAATTCGTGATGTGACATCAGTATACCTTTCGTTGTCATGGAAATGAGAAAAACATTCATTTGCAATTTGTTACCAAAGATCAATATTTGTTGTCACCAGAGCTCAAAAATGAATGATTCTAATATCGATTTTTTGAATAGTGAGGCAGAATCGCGGTTAATACCGCGAAAATCCAGTGATATATATAAAAAAGAATATGAAAAGTTCATCAAATGGATGGTGGAGCACATATAAATGAACGAATTGTGAGTAATATTTCATTTGACGTTACAAGGTACTCCTGTTAGATCAATAATCAAAAATTTGTCATTTAGACTTCACGTTTCTCGATTTGTTGATGTTGTCATGGTTACCTTTAAAAAACGCCCGTTTTTTAAAGTTCGATTTAAACACGCTGAGGCGTGCTTTAAATGGGTAAAAAGGGGCACCAATAAAAAAATACAATATATAACAGGGTACCAAAGAACTAAAACGAATGATGACATGAACATCGTACAGAAAAGGATGATAGAGTCAGAACACCTGATAAACTTGCCCCTCTCTATGTTCAGCATATGCATATGGATGAGAAGGGCATTTGATGAATACCTTGTATACTGTTCATGACGTGCCAGATAATACTGGCCACACGGGCACAACATCCAAGGGTCCTGGTTCCAGTTTCACAAGTGCAATAATATCCAAATATAACATCGTCAACACTATTGATTTGTTCAATATCCTCTACATTTGCTATGAATGCTATGAATTATTGATATTTGGTGGCATGACGGAATCTTGAATGAACTATCATTCGTAAAAATCTACGCTCATTCGTATTTGCATCCATTTGAAATTCATTTTCATCATGATGATATACGGTATCTTGTATATACGATGCTGCCAATTCTACCTGGTATATGCCAACAGTTATATCTCGTACCAATTGTGAATCTAATCTTGGGAATTCATTGAAATGATCCCGTCTGAGTAATGTCCACTGACCACGTCTCATATTTTGGATTTCTGCTTCAACTCTGGCTTGGACTACGTTGACTCTATTAGCCTTTTCCAATATTATATTGGGTGATTCTAGGTTGGCATCCCTCACTTATTTATTATCGCACCTACTATTCGTAGGAAACAGTTTTTATTTTTAATATGATGTGTATTAAATTTTTGATAAAAAAATGTGAACGTTGTCTTCAAATGACCATCCCGTGCCTCAACCATCCATTCAGTTTTTGTTATGATTCTGGACTTTTGGCTTCCTCAGTAAGTAGTTGTCTTCGTCCCTGAGGTAGAACTGAAGGCATATCACAATTACTACCGATATTCTGAAGAAAAGGAAGAGCATCTCGGTAGCCCCTATCTACAATAAAAATATCACCTGGATGAAACCATCTTCTCATTCGGTTGACATCTATACTCGATTCATTCTGCAGTATGCGTGCATCATGTTTCTCAAATCTGCGAAATATGGGCCTTGAATATCCAAAATGTAACCATCAGTACCCACAGGACTGGTTTGATTGAATGTCTTCCTTTGTATTGAGAATTAGATTGTCGTTATACCCGGAAGTTGCAACTTTTGTCTTTGTACAAATAAGTGCCATCTAGATAAACTATTGCTTTTGATTCATTGGGTTGTGGGTTGTACAATTGATTCGCAAAAACACTTAACATGTCGTTCTATAAAATGTTCTCTTGCTATTGCGATGAATCCTATATTATCGGGTACGAAACAAGTCATCAAAGATTCTCGCACTTTGGTTATCACTGGCGGCTTGAATAATTGATTATAATGGTTAAAAATTCATCAGGAATACCTTGTCGGAGTTTGCATAAGAACGCCAATAAATCTTTTTTAGAAATATGTCTCTCACCTCTATCTTGTCTTGGTACAGATAGACAATGATTAAGTATATAAGTCACCAATTTGTTCTTCTGTGAGGGGAACAATGAATTTGAGTTATTCATCAGAAAAACTATTCTCGTCTACGTAATCCAATTTACGCTCAGCGGCAGTTCTGAGTTCGTTTGAAAATGATTGAAGTTCCTGACCTTTCAGAGCGGAAGGTCTATCGATATATCTCCAGCCTATCTGTAGGATGAGAAATGAAAACCCACGATCATCAAGATGAATTCTACAGGAACGGCTATTTTCTGGTATATAGATGTTCTGATTTATGAACACGTTGACTCTGCATCTATTGTGAGTCTTTGAAAAATGAGAACGTTGCCTTGAGGATTGTGTAAATATTCAATCTCAACATCCTGGATCTTCTTGAAGGTGATGAGTCTCTTGAATAATTGATTGGTTGCATGTCAAACAGATTCTATTTCCATCAATTTCTGCGACATGTGGATCCCCTTTGGTCGCGTCTTTCAATGGCAATTTCTCATTTCAAATCATTTGGTTCTCCATCAAGTCGCGCTATATTTTGTGTATTGAATATAACATCACACGTAAAATAATTCAATCGGTGACGATTAGCCGTTTTTTCAATAATTGATTTGATTCAATGAGAACTCAACATATGCAATGATTGCAAAATGACAATTCAGTATTTGTTGAACAAATGGATATGGTTGCTATATGTCATTCCAAACTAGAGCCATTCTGTCCAAACTGGAGTTGCAGCTAGTCCATCTCCTCTTCAAGTGTGGGTACTTTTCAGATGAACGGGATAGTATACATGACTTGGACTGAACATTTTATGGCATAGGCTTACAATTGGAAAGTGCGAGCCCATATTTTTTCGTATTAAAGAACGCATTTATATGAGATTATATTGGCCATAAATGGTTCACAGCAGGCTACTAAACATGTATTCCTTTCCATATGCAGGAAGTTTCAATAACCACAATCGACATTTCACCAATTGAGGTGTGAATTCCAGTAACGAAATCATTGGTGGGAATTCGATTGTGGTTTATTATAAAATTCCATATGCGACATATATCTAGAATCTGGAAATTCTCCAAGGAATATTGAAATTGATTGTTGTTACGCGAATGTGATACACTCTGTATAGGTACGAAACATTTTTTGTAATGTAATATTGTAATTCAATGACTGTGTTTAATTTTTTTATATTTTTCGATATTCTTTTACCTTCTCTCGAGTCGTTTTACCACTCGTAGAATATATAGGTTTATATATATATCATTCAAGATATTCCAGAGAAAATTGTTCAAAATCTTTCAACAGATATGTATTGAACACATATTTGTGAAAATGCTTCAATGACATCAATATCAATCATAACTACTTCGAGGAAATTATCAGTGAAGGACACTAGTTTTTGATCCACCCTGTATATTTTATGTATCTGCAGAGTGAACTTTCACCGTAAACGATCGAGTTTGTAACCGACTTTTCAGTATTTTCAGGCATTTGGATATATCGATAAGCAGGATTGGTGCAGTTTCATGAGAAATACATAATAGATATGTCAGTTCAATTCAAGAGATGCTGATTTCATTAATCGCAATTGATATTGGTATCCTACAAAATATCTGAAAATGAATGAAATTCCACCGCTCAATTTTGGAAAAGTTATATTTAGCCCCCCATATAATCTAAACGGTTGAATTTAGAGCGGTGGTGTAATGGAGACGAGTTCTGTAACATATTAAAAATTCGGGCAAATTCACCGAAAGACAATTTTCCATTGATGCGGTGCGAGGTCCTTTCTTTCCCTGGGATTTTTTTAAATATTTTACAAACATCTGAATTCAGGCTTTCTAGGCTATTAACCTTGAATGAGGATCAGTTCTCAAACTTCAGATGATATTCAAACAATTGTACTGAATTAAAATATAAAATCTGCATTTGTGATATTCGTATAACACATTTTTGAAAAAAATTACATTTTGAGAAAATGATAACGTATATGTTCAGTGAACTATTTCCAAAACTCTAATACTTCATTATATATTTCCAAACATCAAATTTTCAGATCTCTCATGCAGAGCAAGACTGGAAGTGCCTCTTTCATCCACCAGTGCTGCCATCTGACGAACTTACTTGGAAATGCCCGGAGTGCGATGACTGGATGTGCAAACCCCAAGTCGAAGTACCGCTCAGAATGAACCTTACTCTCAATGAAGCAATTCACAATTCCATTCTAGGATTACCAGGACCTCTTTGCGATGACCTCATCGTCTGTATATCGAATCCAAGATATCAGATCTTAAAATGGCATCTGCCGTGGAATGTTCTGCATAGACTTTGTATAATGTACCTCAAAGATCCTCAAGCAACCAAGAACTTGGTAACAGAACTGAAGTTTGTCGACATTGATTATTCCATATTCGAAGGTATCAAGAAGGAACCTATGGAAGAAATCACTGGTATAGAAAAGGGGTATGAGAAGTTTTTGGATAAAAACTACGTACCAGAGGAGAAAGTCGAGACACAAAGTATAAAGATTGATGAGAAATTTCCAGCAACCAAAAAATGTTGAAGCAGAGATCTCTGAAGAACAAAGTTATGAAAATTATGTCGTTGAGGAAGAATATGACCCAAATTCTCTTGAAAGCTTACAGAAATACCTGAAACTCCAGAGAACCCCTAGCATCAAAATACGTCCCAACAAAATGTTGCCCAATAGATCCGTTCCTATTAAACATGGATCTCGCACTACTCCGAAAAAAAACCACCACCCTCTGGTCGATTTGAGAAATATTACTGATGGAAAGATTCAGAAAAAGCAGAACCACTTCGGAAGCATTGTGTCATTGAGACATCTCAGAGCATAACGAACAATTGGTAATAGAAAATGTTGAAAATATCAGGCTGAAACTTTTGAAAAGTTCACGATCTCTGGTCTTGGAACGGAAGTTGGGAAATTTCAGAGAGGGCATTGATCGGATTCATTTCAGTTTGTGTATGTTTTATGTGTTTGTTAAGTTATCAGTTCTACTGATGGAATTGTTTCTATATGAATATTCCGAACATTAATAATGAATCGTTAATTATTGTGAGGGTTGTATATCAATAAAAGTTCAAAACCATGGACCACTTTAATTGAGAAAAGTTTCGAAAAAAAAACATGTCCTCCTGCTTCGAATGATTTGTTATAATGCTAGTCTAACATGCAAATAAAATTTCTCCAAGTAAGTAAGGCACTGTACTATTATGGACATTGATTTCTTCAAAGATATGTGACTTGGCCATAGTTTGGAATGCGTAGTCTTTTAAAATTACATTTTTACTTCAAAATATTTATTCATAAACAGTTGCAAAATTTATTTCCTTCATTTATACTCATCACAATATATTAAAACTTTTTTATTCCCAAAGTACTGAATTATATCTTCGGACATTAATTGCCTCCGCGGCCTAATAATTCATGCATGTCTTCGAGATTTCCCCCGCTTTATGTAATGCTTTTAACGCACTGCCGATCATGTCATTTTTATTGACTGTTTGTTTTCGCGGTACTAGTATAAAGCGTTGCGACTTTAATTCATCGCTTCTTTGTCTATGGCGGCACGCCGCTATGCTTTTGATTTACTAATAGGGTGATATCTATTTTCGAACTCAGCGACCTGTGTGACTCATAAGTGATTCGTAATATAACATATTATTCATTTCAGAGAATATAGTTTTTTGTTCTCTTTTGTTCACAGTTGCCGGAGTTAATGAAATTATCTTTTTTTATATATGCTTATATGTATTGGCCCTGGGTGTGACACCAATAAAAAACATAAATCAGCAAAGCGTTCTTTTTTTCGATGTGCAATGGAACAAGTGAATCAATTGTTTATCTTACATACAAACAAAATATTGGTTAATCCCATCACCCATAACAAACTCATCAAATGTGATTCAAAAATTGTTCTCTCTCTCCCTTATTTTTCCCTAGAACGTTGGAAGTATTTTTCTTTAATATTCAATATTATAACACGAATTAACCTCCGGAACTTTTTGATTAAACGGGTCTTCTCCCGCTTTTCCCACATAAAAACTGAAAAAAACCAAAACCCCTGAATTTGAACTTTTTGAATCACTTGTCCTCGCATCTTCAGCTGAGACAGTCGGTGCGCTCACTGACTACTCCTGGTTCATCCACCACGGGATGGCCTTAGCCGCCCCAAACTCAGACTCCGCTCTCTGAGTCCCAACTAAAGTGCAGGCGTTATCGGATGGCGAAGTAGGCAATAAATCATTGGTGAGACGAAATGTATATATTTATTTCATTTCACTGTATCTACTTATGGTAATAAAAATGAATGACAGCTGTCGGGCCAGCCCAAATTACACTAAGAGTGACGTGCCGTTATGATGCCCTGGATCAACCCGGTTGTTTTAACGTGAAAATTGTAATGCCCTTGACTGAAGGAACGCGACACAGAAAGGTGAACGACGGTTTCCCTCTGTCCGCTATTAACTCAGATGGCAGGAATGCGGGGTGATTTGAGACAAAGAAGTAAAATCTTGTAAATTATTTGATATGATAACACCACCCATCAAAACGCATCATAAATATGAACATTCCTGTTACGCTGACAGCGACGACTCAAAAGTTAAAACAGACCGAGAATAATCAGGACAGGATAGTTATTTATATTACTATTGAGCTCCACACCGCGATAGATCTTAACTATTCTCCGACAGCCGAGATGAATTATTAACGCGCAGGTACTGCGATTGAAATATACCGCGGAGTAGGCCAGACACATAAAATATATTTTATGGCAGCGGAGGCTTTCTTCGAACACCGCAATCTATATATATAAGAATCTCCATAACCGAGAGTTCAGTTAGAGCCTTCAGAGCATCAGAGTCGAATTGAATTTCATCTAGTGAAGATGCATATCCATCTTCTGATACGAAACAAGTGCAGACTTCGTAAATTATTCATAAAATAGCCAGCTTATCAAAAATATGCCGAAAGTAATGAAAGTGTAGACAGCAGAAATCGTCTCATTAAAAACTCAACGAATGGAACTCAATTTTTCCAGAGAAGCCAAATAATCATATTTTGAATCAGTGAACGCGTAAAGATCGGTAATCCAAAATAAAAATTATTGAACATTAAAACGAGGTGTTGTTCTCCAGTCGAGGGTAAGAAAATAAACTGTTCATTTGGCAAGATATTTATTTATATATTATATATATATATATATATATATATATATATATTGTAATAAGGAAGCATTCATCTATTTGTGTTCATAGTAGAGTCAACTTTTGATTCGACAAAAGGTAATAATGCCAAAGTAACTGAATAACAGTTATTCTACCAGGCATACTATATTTGTTTTACCATCATGTATATCTTATATTCAAATTCATTCTGACATTCTATACATCTTCCCCTATATTATACCAGGTTTATAAGTTGTTGTTGTTATTCTTTAGAAAATACATATATATTATTAAAATTCCCAAGTGTATCATTGTTTCTGAATTATCTGAGATTGGTAAATGTACTGTCAAATTAGGGCTCCACGCTTCATATATACTGAGGGAGGTTGTCCAGTTATTGGTCAATAGACTTATAACGCCCAGTATAGTTAAGGCCTAGCTTCAACAACTAACGAGCAGTCATAACACCATGGAAAAATTAATATAGAGCAGGTATGTCCGTAGTCAATTCTCTCTGAATGTTAATTGCCAGAGTCGGATTTGGAACTGTTAAGAGAATAATTGAGGAGAATTCAATTACCCATCAAACTAGTGTGGAAACTGAATATGATAGAATCAATAGAGTATGTTAACAGAAATAAATCGGTATTAAGAAATAGGATTATGGGATCATTAAATTCCGATAACTGTTGTAACAAAATCATCTAAGAATTTATCAGTGGTCTGCGTCTGAAGAATAATTATCTTCTTCGGATAATGAATCTTCATTTATATTAATTATAATGGGTAATATATGACAATCCAACATTTTTTTGTTCCTAATTTGTACTATTAAGATTTTCAGTGTGTTTATTACAATCTGCCCAATTTTGCATGGTAACTTCATTTAATGCTTCTTTCCATGTATTCAATACAGCCCACTATAGCTCTCTTGTCCTATATTAGTTCAATGGCATTGAACTGGCAGTGGTATGGTGGTAGTCGGAGAATAGAATGAACCATTTTTCAAATTACTTCATCAGTCGCAGATGCTATTTTTTAGGCTTAAAAATAAACAGTTCACATTTAAAGGCGCGCTGAAGAATGCGTATATTTTTAGTTTGGAGCCATTGTATGATTTCATCATTGGTCGACTGGAAATTTAGAATTCTCTCCTTTATCTCAGATAGAGGTGAATCAGATTTAGGCACATCACTTTCGGAACTGCAATCATTGTCAATTGTGGTGGGGACGTTGTCTGCCAAGCCTTCATCATCGAAGGCATCAATCTACGATTCGCAATCAGACATAATAGGTTCTATTTCTTCATCCGCAATAGTATCAAGTCCTTCAACCTCATATAATTCTTCTTAAGTCATTTTAACTGATTTGAAAGGTCCTTTCTGAGCCTCGACATTTTACTAGAAAAAATTACATCATAAAAGTTCGAACCGATGTGGTGGTACTCGAAAGGTACCATAACAATAAATTGTTTACGTTTACCTAATCAAAATTTCCAATTAATAAGGCTATTGACACTTACCACAAACATTAACTATCCAATTATTCTTGATTATTGCAAAAGAAACACAGAAAAGGACTCACCTGTAAAACGCGACTAAATCTGTCACCGACTGTTCAGAGTTACGTAAGAGCAGAGTATGGTACGTTGTATTCTGCATCCAAGAATTGCCAGTGTTTTCTCATAGTCTCACTTCAATCATGCGACTTTAACAAGCTGAACATTAGGCAGGCAGACAATGGTTCCCAAAAATATGGTCTAATTTGACTAAAAATGATGTTTTTATTTTTAACCACCGTATTTCGTGATATTACATTACATTATACACCCGTCAACAAGTTGGATTGTCCTGTGGTAGAAGTCCATTGTATCTCAAAGTGGAGTGGTATGATATTACGAAGTAGAAAAAGTCATCTCCACAATTTAATATCGCAATCGATTGGTTATGTGAGGGTGAATAGATAAAAAACCATCGATTAGTACATGTTTCGAACCTCTATAGGTTCATCATCAGCTGAATGTAAAATTCTACAATAAAGGAAGGAAGGAGGAGAAAGGAAGGAAGGAAGAGAAAGGAAGGGAAACCATAGGTAGTGGAGTAAAATATGTGTTACTTACATGGAGAAGAAACAATGATAAGTAAAAAAATAATAATTATGAGTCAGGAGTTCCATATTCAAAACAAATGACAAAGTGGAGGTATGCCATTAAAATTAATATATCCCATTTTAATTCTAGGGGAGCTAAAGATATTAGCCGATATAAAATGAATTTTGTGGGTCAATGGTAGCAATGAGTGGTGAATGACAGCACATAAGGGGCCATCGATCAAGCAAACTGAATTGTCAAAATACCACCATGGAACGATGACAGAAGAACAACATGCACAGAACAATGATGAAATGGAAGCAAATCCAAACAAAAATAAATAGTATTATGTGCAGAGAGCTCAGATGTTCGTAACAAATATATAATTATAGCTAAGAGTAGAACATTTATGTATTAAATTAAAGATCAGTGCGCTTATGACAGACTAGTTATTCCAACGAACGCCATGAAGTGCGACCTCTACAGAAGAAAGGAGCCAACCGGACTAACACCTGTCCAAACGAACAGATCTACAATGACATAGAACAATCGGTTTTTCGGAGATCAAGGCAAAAAAGGAATCTAATGAAAAGTAAGGGAATCAAAAAACTTTTGGCAATCAAATTGTACTTGTTCGTTTAGAGAAACAACATTCGGATTGTTTATAGCAGAATTGATCTCAAAATGTTCGAAAAAAATTGAGTAGAGAAACTTTTTGGCAAACGTGCAAAATATCTAAATCAGTTTCAATATCAAAGCTGTGATGGTGGTCAAGAATATGGTTATCAAATGAACTTTTAGTATTATAATCATCTATATGTGGGTTTCTAGAACTCTCAACTAGTTTAACATGTTCCAAAACTCTTATTTTTATTTTTCTACCATTCTGTCCGACATATTGAGCAACACAATCAGGCCGTGAACAAGGAATCCTATAGACGCCTGATTTGTGGGCGAGAGGTACTTTATCTTTAGTTCAACTATCATTTTGGAAATCGGATCCATAGTGTAAAAGGAGACATTGATATCATTACCGAAACGTCTAAAAATATTCAAGATATCAGAGAATCTTTACCTACATAAGGAATAGAACAATATTTATTGGAATTATGAATAGGAATTAAACTACGATTGGGGGATTTGGTTGAATGTTTATCTCGAATTATGTTGATTAAATAAGAGGAAAAGCCATTGTTGTGGCCCATTTGTTTAATGATGTATACCTTTTTCTATCACCTAAGTAGTTCTATGCAGATGACGGAATCATTCTAGGATGACTCCAAGACAAAAACTGTTGATTCACAACGACCTTGTTCACTACCATTTCTTCCTAGCTTTAGATTTATTATCTAATCATTGAAAAATGAGACAGGAACATGAAACCCAGTTCTTTTCTAACTTTGACGATCAATGCTTTTTCTGGCTAACATTGTAGACACAAAAAGAAAAAAGTTGATTATCTAGCTCCAAAAAATTTCAAAACCAACAGAAATCTATACGTAGATAGGATTTCATATAAGTGTTTGGAGATATATTCCCACCATGGCCTAAATTCACACTATCGAAAGATTTTTTGATAAAGGTTCGCTATTGAATAAAAAACAACGAGCGCCTGTAAAACTTCCGCGTACCGACTCTACGCGAACTCATTATATGAAGTGTATGGAACGTGAAATGAATGCAATTCATACACAGAACGAATCATTTCCTCCTCTACACTCCGGCTCCAATTTGACGCGTATAAACACGATTCACGCTGCCGAGTTGAAGAGCTTTTCCCCTGCTCTCGTTCCGTTGTGGACACAACTCTCGCTAGTAGGTAGTACAAAGAGTAATAATTGATCTAATGAAATTTTCCTCGAGGATTGGTGCTACTCACGAGTTACTCATTATTATCCAAATTTATTGTAAGAATTGGAGCTTTCGTGTCTGGATTTACTTAAAATGCAAATTAACTTTCCCAGCCTTGGGTTTTTTCATCCTGCGTAAGTTATTAATAATACCTAATAATACTTTCTCTTATTATTTACTTACGAAAGTGATTGGTAATATTTAGAATTACTTTTATATTTAGCAATCAAAGATCGTACTCTATTATCGAACTCATACCTTTGACATCTTTTGTGTACGTTAAATTCCATAAACTAAAAAAAAGTTGGTAAGGGAAATTTCAGAAATTATTCATTATTCTGAAATTGCATCAATCTAGCTAACAAATCATGTATCAAAAAATGGGACAATTTTCATTGGGAAGCACACACAGCATTTCTATTTTTGTGTAAACCTTCAAATCTACGATCAGAAGTTGAGAAGTATTCAAATCTCCCTAGGTGCTTTTATGTATACAGGGTGATCGAAAAACTCCAACTAGATTCCTCAACTCATTTCGAGGTACGAAAAAAATTTAGATTTAATTTGTATTTCTCCAAAATTACTGAAGGACAAAATTTTAAACTTGGTACACTAATCAAGGTTTATCAACGTGCTAATTTGAAGTTATAATTTTTCATTTTCGTAAATCAGTAGCGAAGTTACGATGGTATGTGGTCATATGTTCCTTCATATTTTCTTGAAGTGAATGGACAAATGAGCGTTTGACATCAGTTCGGCTCATCGATACTCAACCTAAAAGTCATAACATTCCATGTGGCCGAAAGTGGAGATTTCTGAGATAATTGAGGAAAACTGAAGATATGTCCTTAGTAGAGACATAATTTCCTATGTGCAATAATCGCATAATGCTAATTTCTTACAACATATTGGAATATGTGTTAACCTCCTGAACATTTTTTTTTAATGTTGAGAGAATCGGAAACATAGTACGGGTGAGTCAGAATGAGACCGATAACTCCATTTTTTCATTCATCATATTATTTGATCGAATCGATGTCGCGGATTCACTGATACGTTACCATACTTTCTTGCATATGATTGTTTTGACAGATCAACTCAAATTCATAAACTCCACTTAGATTAGAGTTAAGGTCTGAAATATTTTTGCGAAAAACTGAAGATAAGTACTCTTAATTTGGTGAAGTTTATGTTGGAGAATCATCATCAAAACCATTTCTAACTCAATTATCTAGAAAAATATTATCCAATCAACATGTTTTTGATGAAAAAAAAAATTATTGTGTATTAATATATACTTAAATGATAGAAACGGTTTGGTAGATACACTACATAGAAACAAACAAGGGATTGAAGCAAATGTTCAAATGGACCACCATTTTGTTGCAATACACAATTGGCATCTCCGTATCGTCGCATGCTTTGGAATATTCCTGGTGTATCCTGTACATGCTGCTAAAATTCTTGCCGTTAAATCTTCCACAGATTCTACAGATGTTTCATACACTGGATATTCAAGATATCCCCACAAAAAAAAGTCCAGTGAAGTTAAATACGGAGAACGTGCAGGCCAATGAATGGGACCACTTCTACCTATCCACTCATCATGGAATGTTTGATCAAGAAATTGAAGAACGATTCGTTGAAAATGGGCTGGTACTCCGTCATATTGATACCACATTCTTTGACGAGCCAATAGGGGTACGTCTTCAAGTAGCCCAGGTAAACCATGTTCAAGAAACACTCGGTAGTTCTGCCCATTCAAACGGGGAGGAAGAAGATATGATCCAACGATATGATTTTCGATCATTCCTACCCAAATATTCACTGAAAACTTTTGTTGGTAGCCTTTTCGAAACATTCCATGCGGATTTCGCTCATCCCATAGATGGCTGTTCCTACTATTGAAATATCCATCTCTTGTGAAATATGCCTCATCCGTGAATAGAACATATCTAGGAAAGTCGTTTGCTCCTTCATACATCCGGAAAAACCATTCACAAAAAAATCTACGAGGGCCATAATCACCAGCATCTAGGGCCATGTCCTTCTGTAGGCGGAATGGATACAATAGTTGTTCACGTGCTACTTGACTTACTGTTGATTGTTACACAGTATACGAGTTAGCCCGAGTTCTGGTAGAAGGATCTGCTGCTAATCGTTCAAGAATTTGTTCTTCCGTAACATTATCTCTTCTTGTTCTATTCGCACCAAAATGGTGTTCACTGAATTTAAAGGGCCCCGTTTCCTCCAATCGTCGATGCACAGCTATAAAAGTAGTGAAATGTGGATGATGTCTGTTTGGATATCTATGTTGTTTCAATTCAGCAGCGGCTCTGGCATTTCCCCCTGTTTCACCATAAACGAAATGCATATCTGTATATTTTTCAAATGAATAATCCATTCTGAAATGATGACAGATGACTTGACAATAATACAAACTTACTTACTGTCAATTATGTCCAATGTAAGTATCGTTATATCAGTGTGTTTCTACCAGGAACAATGAAAAAAGGCTACGTTTCTTTTTAGTTCCGAATTTCGTGTATGTTTTATGAGTTGATCAGTGGTGTACTGAACAGCCTACCACAAACTAGCATGAAAGGCTCGACTTTGCAACTAGTTATGATGAATCGAAAGAAAGATCGTTTAAAAAGAATAACAAGTGCTGCTGCTTTCACTAGTGAGAGTTAAAAAATATTAGAATTATGAGATGAAAATGAACCTGTTGGTTATAGCGAAAGTTGTTTCATGTAATGTCTTACGAACTAGCATGGAGAGGTGGTGAGGGAGTAATGGCTAAAGTTAATATGTTTTTGAAGAAAAAATCGGCAGAGGTGTAGAAAACGTTTTTTTTTAAAATTTAAACTTACTTCAAGACATTGTAGATGAATTAATAAAAAAATTCCCTACTGCCTAATTTTAGATATGCTATGCTGATAAAATTCATATCAATATAACTGTCAGATCACAAAATTCATAGATACAAATGTACTCGGAAGATAAGTGCCATGTGAAGTGGAATGAATAGAAAAATTGAATTAAACGGTTTTCTTCACATAAAGGATTCAATATAAAATTGAACCAGAAAATGGTAGATCTCAGGTGAAAAACAACTACTTTCCTGGCAAATACCACGCAGAACATATGATATCAATGGAGATTGAATGCAAATGTTTCTTTCTGATAAGCTCGATAATGTTTAATTTATGTCGTGTTCACCTAACAATCCGCATACCGGTTTCAGGCTTCTTGGCCCTCATCAGTACGGAGTAGTCAACCAGCCAAAGGTCCAAAGAACTCTGGCTGAAGTGAGACACAACGTAAACAAACCATCATCGAGCTTGTAACACCTATAGGTACGCCGGAAAAGATAAACTTTAACTGGCGGTACCTAGTGACAGAAAGAAACACTCCGAAAATCTCCCACCTCGATAGGTTTCTAAATAAAAGATTCCTTCTCAGTAGGAGTGGCAAGCCCGTCTAGCATATAGTGAAAGATAAGTGCCATGTGAAGTGGAATGAATAGAAAAAAAAGATTCCTTCTCAGAGGATGGTAAATACCACGCAGAACGTTGAATGATATTCACCTGAAAATCCATGCATACTTCAATATAATATCAATGGACACACACACTCCTACTGAGAAGGAATCTTTTATTTAGAAACCTATCGAGGTGGGAGATTTTCGGAGTATTTCTTTCTGTCACTAGGTACCGCCAGTTGAAGTTTATCTTTTCCGGCGTACCTATAGGTGTTACAAGCTCGATGATGGTTTGTTTACGTTGTGTCTCACTTCAGCCAGAGTTCTTTGGACCTTTGGCTGGTTGACTACTCCGTGTTACAAGCTCGATGATGGTTTGTTTACGTCGGCATGCTCCGTACTGATGAGGCCAAGAAGCCTGAAACCGGTATGCGGATTGTTAGGTGAACACGACATAAATAAACATTATCGAGCTTATCAGAAAGAAACATTTGCATTCAATGTCCATTGATATTATATGGAAGTATGCATGGATTTTCAGGTGAATATTATTCAACGTTCTGCGTGGTATTTGCCAGGAAAGTAGTTGTTTTTTCACCTGAGATCTACCATTTTCTGGTTCAATTTTATATTGGATCCTTTATGTGAAGAAAACCGTTTAATTCAATTTTTCTACAAATGTACTTGTTGTCAAACGAGAGGAATTTCCGCTTATTAATTTTCCGGTGACTCAGAAAACAGAGCTTGAAACTCCGTCTTGCAGAACTATTTTTCATGAAAGTTTACCTCTAACTCTTTCGATCCCACTATTTCCTACTTGAGGAAAAGCAATTTGAATTATCTGTTACTTGTATCAAGAAATTCAAAATCTATCTCATATGTGTTTACAGTTCCCCAACAAGAGTATTCCTGTATTCGTCACTGGCGACTTCAACTTGAATTTTGAAAACCCACAAAATAGATCAGTGAAATATTCAATTACGACTCTCACATATAACAATTTGAGAATGCATGTCACTGAAATGACACGAATTAGCAAATATTCGGAATCTATGATTGATTACTTTTGTACTTCCCCAGATGAAAACGATGTGTCATGCAAAGTTGAACACGCCAATCTATCAGATAATGAAGTTGTCACTGCTCAGATAAGTTTGGTGGATATTATACATTTTGATACCAAAAAGACTAAATATAGTCGACTCTTCATTAAAACCAACAATGTTTAACTCGTTGTGCAATCAATTCAATTGGTTCTCTATTATGCCCTCAGCAGACCCGTTTCGCGAATTTTATGAGAATATAAAAATATTTTTTCAATGCTCATTTCCCAAGCATAAAATCCGGATGAAATCTAAGAAGTAATGGATAACGAAGGAAACAAGAAATTCCTGTAAAAACGTGTGGGCGTTACAATATATTAGTAAATATCTTCAGGTCGATTTCTTTATCGGCTATTATAACAAATATAGAAAAGTATATCGAGCAGTTATTAAGAAAGCAAAATACATGTTTTACCTCTCTAGTCTAGGAAATGCAAAAAACACAGCAAAAGAGACTTGTATTGTAGATGAACTAAGAGGAATAACTTCTCACAAAGAATCACAGTGGTTCATAGATTCCGATCGGTTTTATTCATTTTATTGCAACATTTCGCACTCTCTAACCCAAAACCTAAACACTGACCAAAATCCTCCTATATCTTAGAGAAAATAACATTGTCTCTTCCTGAATATGTTTTGATACCACTCCAACAGAATTGATTGAAGTCTTCAAATCAATAGAAAATCAAAATGCTGTGGGTTATGATGAGTTAAAAATCTTTAAAAAGCTTCCTCATTCGGCTTTGACAGAACTTTCAATGCTGATTGATGATGGGTTCAAAAACGGTCCATTTCCTGAGTTTTTGAAAACAAGTGTGATAATTCCTATTTACAGAGGAGGTGATACTCAAGATCCATCTAACTTCAGACCCATCTCTCTTATTCCGACCTTAGGGAAAGTGATAGAGAAGCTCGTGAAAATTCGCCTGATAAAATACCTTGAAGCAAACAAATTAATCAGCAAAGAATAATTTGGATTCAGAAATAAAAAGAGTACGTCTGATGCCATGTTCAATTGTCTAGAAATGGCATACGACAACGTGGCGGCAGTATTCTGAAATATGACTAAAGCTTTTGATTGTGTCAGTCACACATTATTACTGCAGAAACTCTCTCACTATGGTATCAGAGACATGTCCTTGAAGTGGATGGAATCATATTTGACAGGAAGGAACTAACTAGTTAAAACTGCCCATACATCCGGATTACTAAATGTTACTTTGGGGGTACCCTATGGTTCAGTTTTAGGTCCTTATCTTTTTTTCCTGTATATAAACGATCTAACCCTCTTAGATATAACTGGTTACTTCACTTTATTTGCCGACGACACTGTGGCTCTCTGAATATGTGAATTTGCTTCAGGAAAATGTTACAAGAGAACTACAAAAAATCAAATCGTGGTGCGATGCAAATTCTCTATGTTTAAATTCCAATAAAACTAAATTAATCACATTTAAATGTCTTCTTCCTGATATAGAATTAAGAGCCCACTCCGTACCATCCGATAGCAATATAAAATTTTTGGGGATTAACATAAATACCAATTTGAAATTCACAAATCACATTAATGTTGAACAAAAAATTATCTTCAGGTCTAGAAACTCTGGTGTATGCACTCATAACTGAAAACGTGTGGGATCAAACGTGCGACAGATGAAGCCTGCTTGATTCCTCAGATCACGGCTAGTTTCGAATGATTGCTGAGTAGATGGCAACAGCAAAGAGCAACTTTCCTAAGTAAATTATTCGGACAATGTTCAGTACGCTCCGAAATCGTCAAAGATTTCAATATGCATGATTTATAGTTTTCCCCAATGAATCGGCAGACAGCGCTAAACAGTACAGTTTTCTTCATTACTACTTACTACATCTATTCGAATCGAAGCTTCGGCTTTTCGCTCTCCTGTGTCGCCGTTACTAACGAATAGAGACAGAGACAGTATTTTCTCAAGATTTTGGTGGTATTTACCTTTGAAACGACGAAAACAGGCACAGAAAATGTCATCAAAAGACAGTGTCGGCCTAGAATTTTCTTTATTGCTTTTGGCGTTTGGCTTGTTCAATTGTAGTGTTAGAAAATCTAGAATTCCGTTTTCATTTCGAATTATACATTTATACAAAATGAAGTGCATGGTTCTATTTTGTGATACAGGAATGACTCATTTTATGTAAGTACTCATAAATTATATAGTATATAGAACAATACAATTTGAATTTATAAATGATATATGATTTCTGAGACACTTTTATTTTATTTTTTTAGGCTCACTCTTCGAAGGCATGCCTCTTGGATGGGAGCGTTAGGCAGGGATCCCACTAAAGAGCAATTGAGTGACAAAAATTGTGTCGCGGTGTGCACTTATTCAGGGAGGATGATAAGATTGTGTTAAAGAATAAAATCAGATTGAGACCTGATGCTATCCCTCAACTGAGTTTACGAAAACTATTTACCATAAATCCAAACAATTCAGAGGAGTTTCAGGTTAGTTGATAAAGAGGAACATGAGAAGTTTGATACAGCGAGAAGAGAACATATATAGTATATATATTTTGAGTGGGTTAATTATTAATTTATGACAAAATTATTCCTCCTATGAAAATAAATTATTTATACGTTGTGCTGATTGAATGCCAAAGTTACTATAAATGCACACCTAGTTATTTGTATTGACTACATTTTTTAAAACCCAAGTATTCATTTCAGGAGTTTTGAGATTTTGTCATCCACATCAGCTGGAATGAAAACATTCGATCAGTTGAACATCAGAATGAAAGGGATATCAATCGAATTGAGAAGCATTCGAATTTTCCGATTGGTTGGAAGTTTCATAAGTGACATGTCCGTATTCCGCATCAGTGTGTGCCTAAGTTTGGCGAATGCATTTTGTAATGGGGGATCAGATCCAATGCGTTGAACTATGTCAATTTGACACCATCTAATGTGATTTTTTTTCAATAGAACGCGAAAATCTCAACCAAAAGTGTAAACAAAATCGAATCAGTGCATACACCAGGGTTTCTAGGCATCTTGGTCTACATCTAAGGAGTTTGGTTATGGTGGGGCAAAAAATTTTTTTTTGCCCTCATTGAGTCAAACTTGAGATACGCAATTCAGTTCTGGGGTTGATGTAGTAATTAACTCTCTGGGGGTGTATTTTTGCTGCAAAAGCGGGCGGTGCAGTATTTGTGCCAAGTAAACAGGTCGAGGTTTTGCAAACCTCTTTTCTTGAAACAAGGAATACTGACACTAACCTCAATTCACGTATTAGAAGCTATATCTATCATTTACAACAATGAATATTTATACGAAAATAGCAACTGCACTGCAAGAAATGCAATGAATCTATCATTAATCATTCCTAAATCCACACTGATTAAAGACTCATTGATTTACAATGGGGTCAAAATGTATAACTACCTGCAGATATAAAGAACTCGGATTCTCTTGAAGTTTTTAAAAAAAAGTCACACGCCAGATTGGTATCCAAAGCCTATTATAACTTCAAAAGAATAGTTTAATGACGAAGCGATATGATATTGATGGTGCTTTTATGTAATAATATATCTACCTGGATGTGATTATTTATATGTATTGTTTTCATGTAATTACGTAAGTGTTCACTTATTTGGATGTGATTATTTATACGTTTTATTTTTACCAGTGTTTGTCAATAAGATTCTGTATCTTAGATAATAAACACATACTCTCTTTCCCAAGGGGCGAACATGGTCTCTAATTCACTCAACAAATAGGACCACTAATCCTTCTTCAAGACAACCTAATAATACCAACACACCGCCAACAATATCTCTCGCACAAATCCCAGGACGTGCAAAGACGGAACAGTGAGAAATGAATAAAGCCTATTCACATCGAGACATTGTCATGGAATGGAAATTTTCCCCCATTTCGTATCCATAATACGTGGATTTTATGATCTCACAATCCACTTTAATCCACGTGTTTCCGGGACATCTCGGATCTTATGACGTCATCATATGATCATAAATGTAATATGGGAACCGTATAAGGTGAGATTCGCCTCTTTTTCTTTGTGCGGTTTTTGCGTCTCTAGATAAATGGGAGGCCATGAAGGGCTATAGAGCGCTGCGAATGATATGAATCGTTTTTCTTGGCAACTTTTGATGAAGTTGCGAATCGGAGTAGGACACCGTAGCTTTGCGTTTTTTTTCCCGTTATAATATTTTTGTCGGTGGTGAGATTTCTGTTTTTAGCTTCAGGAGAAAAAACAATTTTTTATGCTTATGGTGAAACATCATAATTTTGAATGAATTATTATTATTAATATATAAAGAAGACAGATATATTGGCAAGCTTTCCCCTAAGGGTAGGAAAAATACAAGTACCTTTTTTTTCAGTTCTTGAGTATTTTCTACCTAACATGACTATGGTAAAAAAATTGGTGCCCAAAGATCCAGTACCATCATTTAGTTTATTAACTATGGAATGGCGTGGTTTCAATATGGGAAGCCGTTAGTTTCAAAAATAGTTTTTCTCATATATTTGTTCTGGCCTATTTATTTATCAGAATGTGACATTTGAAAAAGTTTTCACGCCTACTTCATTTTTTTAGAGACACTTTTACTATTCGGATGTAAACTAATCTGAGGACCTCAGGTGATGTCAGAAAATTACAATCGCAAAGTTTCAGTTACTAGTATGATAGATAGGATTAAGACAAGTTGGCAAAATTACATTTTCGTGTCTAACTATTATTTTTCAAATGACTCTTTCCGAAAAAAAGATATTTTGACGAATCTAACGGTACTAATTTATTTGCGATTGGATTAAAAATAAGAACATAAATTAAATATTACTGAGGAAAATACTGGATAATAATTTATTTACTTTTGTCAAGTGTGCCATGGATAATAATTCATTTACTTTCACTGTAGTCAATTTTCGAAAGTACATTTCTCCTTGTTCAAGACACATTTCATCTCGTTCAATTGTTTCTCTCAACACGTTTCGTAATATTTGAGGCGTTATACTTCTAAATACCCGTAGAATTCTTTCTTCTGAGATTTCAAGAGTGGCTGGGGCTATTGCATAGTCAACTTTTTAACATATCCCAAATAACAAACGAGCACAGTGAGACCGGGGGGGTCATTATTAAAATGCTCTAGGTAGATTATTAAGATGATCCTCGATTTCATTTTGGAGAAAACATAAGTACCTAACCCCTGTCAACTGACTTCGAAACAATATTGGCCCAATTATTCTGTTTCCAACGATACCAGCCCAGACATTGATGCCAAACCTTTCTAGAAAATGGCCCTCTGTCATTGCATGTTAATTTTGTTGGGCCCAGTACCGAGTATTTTGCTTATTAAACATACCATTATTTGAAAATCGTGATTCGTCGGAAAATAGGGTAAAGTTGATAAAATTTGGGTTAACTCTATGATTTTGAAGCAGCCAATCACAAAACACTACCCGTCTCTCGCCATCGTCAGCATACAAATGTTGATGTAACTGATTTTTAAATGATCTATATCCGTGCTTTTTCGGTATTTTTCTTGCTGATTCGTGACTTATCTGCATTTCTTGACTAAGAAACCGTTTACCAACCTCAACCATAGCAAGAACGTTAATCTCAGACTCTCCATTTATGATAAACCTCTGTTCCGCCTCTCGATTTCCTTCTAGCCTAAAACAATTCTCAATATACGGAAAATACTGATGGGCTGGATGTTGCCGATTGGAATATCTCTGAGCATACAACTCAGCAGCATTCCTTGAATTTCTATGACATTCTCCAAATATTAATAACATATCCACTTTTTCACTTTTAGTATACATTATTTTGAAGAAAAATTGAACTAAAATTTAACGAAAATTAAAAAACTTTTACTGTCTGTTCATAAAGCTTATGTCATGTCATTACCTAAGTAGTGTTTTGTTTTCCAAAGACGACTTGATAAAAACAACTGCAAAAAATTATGCATCATGGCTATCCATGGCACACTTGACAAAAGTAAATTAATTATTATCCAGTATTTTTCTTAGTAATATTTAATTCATGTTCTTATTTTTAATCCAATCGCAAATAAATGAGTATCCTTAGATTCGTCAAAAAATCCTTTTTTCGGAAAGTGCCTGTCAAAAAATGATCGCCATTTGAAAAATAATAGTTAGACAAAAATGTAATTTTGCCAAATCGTCTTATTCCTATCTATCATACTAGTCACTTAAACTGCGATTGTAATTTTCTGACATCACCTGAGGTCCTCAGATTAGTTTACGTCCGATCATGGCATCTAGATACAATAGAGACTCTAAAAAAATGAAGTAGGCGTAAAAACTTTTTTAAATGTCACATTCTGATCCAAAATTGTCTCAGAAATCCAAAAATGTTACAATATACATGGTGTTCCATTTGAAAATTCAAAACCGGAGCCATTTCCGTTGAAACCGGAAGTGACCGGAAAGTGAAAAATATGCAAAAACTCTCTTCTTTACATACCATACCTATATATAATCTCATTTTGATACACCTAATATTCTAGAAGTTATGACTTGTCTAATAGAGTCGTTGGCATCCGGTTTATATGTATATATATATATATATATATATTTATATATATATATGTGAAAATGAGCTTTTGAGTTCACTTCTAGATGGCGCTAACATCATGTAACCTATTTCTTCGCAACGCGGCAACTATGTTGAAAATTATAAGAAGACAATTCGAGTTTTTCTAATAACCTGTTTTCAAAAAATATTAATGCAATGCAGAAGGTAGAAGTCGCAATGGACAATTTTCAACCGTAATTAGTTCGCTTAATGTTAATGCAGTAATTGAAATGGAATTTGTAACAGAGATGGATGAATGATCAATATATGTCATGTAATCCGTGGCAACCCCCCAACTGGATAAGTACTCTCCAAAAAAATCTCAAATTTGAGGTTAACAATAATTATATTCTTGAATTTATTTTAGAATTATAAATTAGCTAATGACATCACTCAGATTATAAAAAATTAATCGATCCAAAAAAAATTGAAAAAAGCATATTATATTCAAGTTATTAATCAAGAATTGATACTGTGTATAGGTACGCGATTTAGTGCGTTTCGGTTCATTTTATGGCGGACTCAGTTCAGCTACCGATTGCAAGAGGGCGATTTTACTACAGTCAAAATCATGAATGAAAATTGAAAGCCAAGTAGTGATAGATGAATATCGTCAGAGAAATATGATACTTGGCGTTGCCAAAGCTTCATCTCTTCTTTGATATTTTCATAACTCCTTACAAGCTTTTATTTAATTTGTAATGTTCGTATAAAAGTTGTACGTTTCAAAATTCGCAAGTGAATTTTGACCCACTTCTAGTTGTCCGATTAACGTGAAATTTGGCAGGTGTTCATAATTCCGGTGACAATGCATTATAAAATTTTTGTTAGAAAAAAAAATGGCGGCTCCAAGATGGCGGACGAAATTTGTGTTTATGCTCCGATTCGATTTTCAGTCGGTTTTCGGGGTCGGAGGTTTTTTGGTAAAATTCATAAATTCAAGATGGCGGATGAGTTTCGTAATTATGGTCCGATTCTATTCAAAATTGGTATGTGGGGGGTTTTGGAGTCGGACGTTATGAATTAATTGTCAAAATTCATAAATTTAAGAGGGCGGCTCCAAGATGGTGGGCGAGTTTTGTGATTATGAACCGTTGCTATTCAATATTGGTAGGTAGGTTTTTGGGATCGGAGTTATTAATTTAGTCAAAGATTATTGATTTTTTGTCAAAATTCATAAATTCCAGTTGGCGGACGAGTTTTGTAATTATGGTCCAATTCTATTCAAAATTGGCATGTGGGGGTTTTCGGGGCAGGAAGTACTGAATTTATTGTCGAACTACTATCAAAAAGCACGTATACTGTTTTTCTTGAATGTAGGTACCCGACGGAAAAAAACGCTTTATGTTTTGATGCGTCAAACTCAGCGGAAATGTCGCGTGAAACACGCCGCAGAAATTCCGTTTGACTCTAATTGAACAAAATGCTAGGCAAATAAGTAATTCGTTCTTCCAAATATAAATAGGACGACACGTAGATAAGACAACGCCGCAATCGTGCATCAGGCGGTGTCTAAGTGCAAATCGGAAATTACCGATTCGAATTTTCATGAATTAAACGTACTGTAATGTTTGTTGCTTATAATTTTATTCTCGTGGCGCACTGGATCAGTGCCATCTTGCGTTTCAATGTTGTCAAGGATGTCGGGACTCCCATCCCATCTCAACATTATTGGTTTCAAAAACAAATTTCAACTTATCATCAATCAGTATCGAAAATTTGCTTCGACATTGAACGCTTAGAACTAAAATTCATAATTTTTTTCTGCAGTGAGATAATATTCATCATTGACTTAATGACTTGTTTCAATTGACGATTTTTTTAATAAAATTGTCGAGTGATACGAACATTGTAATGTCGTGGTAGCGAGCGGTAATATACAGTGCTTTTCTTTAATGTCCCCCCCTTTTATTTTTTGAACCGGTCAACTCAAAAAATTGAAACTTGGCATAATGAAATTGATGCATGAATACCACATTATGGAGTAAAATTGACAGATGAAACTTTCAAGATGGCGACTGGGCGCCATCTGGGAAAAAAATTATTTGACAGGGGGTCTTGTGAAACATCCTTTTGAAGCTCCTGACGAATACTTCACAACCCTAGAATATAAAGTCAATATCTTCACCTACTACAAAATGGCGGAACATTTAATAATTGCCTGGATACATCGACGTTTAAATTCATAATTTGAGGAAAGAAGCTGAATTCAGTTAAGAAGATGCTCGAAATGGTTGCCTTGAACTGCTTGACCTAAGAACAGCCTATCCGATATTTCACGCCGAACATTTTCGAACACAGTAACGTCAATATTTCTACAAATATTTATTATTCTCTGCCGTATATCCAATATTGAAGCAGGTTCAGTTTCGTACACCTTTTGCTTCAAATATCCCCATTTAAAAAGTCTACAGGTGTCAAATCTGGCGAGCGGGCTGGCCATTCCGTAGGACCTCGACGGCCAATCCAACGACCGGGGAAAGTATTATCCAAATAGTTTCTTACTTGTCCGTAGTAATGTGGTGGTACTCCATCTTGTTGGAATACAATATCCATATCAAATTCATCAGGATTCGCTTCGACGATTTCGGTGATAGAGGGTCAACAGTATTTTCCAGCATATTCAAATACAGTTCCCCTGTTAAATTTTGTTCAATGAATAGAGGTCCTACAATATGGTTTCCCAATATTCCTGCCCGGACGTTAATTTTTCCTGGATATTGAGTATGAGTTTCCCGGAAAAGGTGAGGGTTGGTGTCACTCCAATAACGGCAATTTTGTCTGTGAACCTTGCCGTAGAGATAAAAGGTAGATTCGTCACTGAAACAAATATTGTGGAGATAGGTAGGATGCCTTGCAATGGTTGCCGTCATAATTTCCGCAGAATTCTGTTCTTTCTTCGATCAGGGTCATCTTCAGTTAACTGGTGTACCATTTTGATTTTGTATGGATGATACTTATTCCTCTTCTAAATTCTCCACACAGTAGAAGGACACACCTCACAAACATTCGCGACGGAGTAAGTAGACTGTTGAGGATTCACCATCATCTCACCAATTATTTGAACTTGCTGTTCTTCCGGAATGGACGGATGACCTGGGGGTTTTTTGTTCTGTACACTACCGGTAGCTGTAAATTTGGTTACAAGTTTCCTTAAATATTTTCTACAGATAGGACGATTCGGGAAACGATCATTAAAAATTCTTCCGGTTTCGTGAAAGTTACGCGTCGCATCGTAAAAAAAATCGCTTCGATTTTTTCTTCCAATGGACGAGAATTGACCATTTTAGAGATAGTTCACGTGGTACCTATTTACTAGTGAAACCGAAAACTGAATGAGAATATTTTAACTGAACAATGATGTTCGTTGTCGTACTGACATCTCTTGTCATTTTTTGTTTGAACAAAAAATAACCTATCAAACCTTATCGGGTTGTTGGGATTGCCATATGGCAGAGAAAAACAAATATTTCTAGATGTATCGATATTAATGTGTTTGTATGCAGGTAATTATTTAATGTTCCGCCATTTTGTAGTAGGTGAAGATATTGACTTTATATTCTAGGGTTGTGAAGTATCCGTCAGGAGCTTCAAAAGAATGTGTCACAAGAATCCCCTTTCAATTTGTTTTTTCAGATGGCACCCAGTCGCCATCTTGAAAGTTTCATCTGTCAATTTTACTCCAAAATATAGTATTCATGCATCAATTTCATTATCCCAAGTTTCAATTTTTTGAGTTGACCGGTTCAAAAAATAAAAGGGGGGGTACATTAAAGAAAAGCACTGTATGTATCTTATGGTTGGTTCTCACAGAAAAATCAAATGTTATTGTAGAATAATCAATATCCTTATTGGAATTCTAGATCATCATACTTTAAGAGAGCCGGGGATGTTCTCCATTTGTAATTTTAATTGATTTTTTTGAAAATGTGAACAGGGTATTGTTTGAAGCTTGTTTTTTGTGGAGGAATACTCATTCTTGACACTTTTGTTTTCGGCTTGTGGAAGGTTATAATCCCAAAAGAAGTGTCAAGAGTGAACAGGGTATTCATAAAATCAGATGTGGAATCATCTGCGTCTGAAAGATAAACTTTAGTCACTATCTTCCATCGTAGATACCCTCTCCAAGTGGCTGAAACGCTAAAATATAAAAAAGTGCCAATGCCTTATTATGAGAAGAATGGAAGCAGTTATAGCTATCAAGATGAGAAGCTTGGGAAATAACTTTTAATGAATGCAAAATGACGTCATACCTTTCTCGTTAGAGCTTGTTGGAGTTCTCATTCACTTTTCCCCCACTAATGAATATAATTATAACTTCAGATAATTGTGATTTCTGGCTATTGAATTATCGCTCAAAGAAATGTGAATAGAAGTTCATGGATGGTTTCTGTGGGAAATTTCACAACTGTTGTATTGGAAATGATATCGCAATTATTCTTAGTCAAACTGATTTTTTACAATGAACATGAAAAAAACTAGTGGAAAACTTCATAATCTCTCAAACAGAATAGCAAAATAACAGTGTACCAACTCAGTTAATAATGAAAAAGTTTTCGTGGATATCGCTTCCAAAGAGTCAGGAAGTTATAGCGTCAAATGATTCCTTTTGAAAAGTAATTTCAATTCAATTTTCTAGAACAAGCTCATTAAAATCTGTTGGAATTCTGTTTCCGAAAGAAATATACTATTTCCAAAATCAAATTTTTCAACACAAAGGTTAATGAGAAACTCATACCATTATTATGTTGACGCAACATTGTGTTGGCCTCCGTAGACCCCTAAAACACAAATTTTGTTCAGGTGTATAGCCAAACTATTTCAGTAAAATTGTATTTTTATAAATATAATGGACATTTTCAGCTTTAGTCGTATGAGTCAAAAAAGTAATTCAAAACTGAATGCAGTGTAAAAAAAATCAAAACTGCGATGAACCTGAAACTGTGGTAGAGTCTACTACTCCAAAACATTTCTGTATTGTCTGATAATATGGGAATTAAATTATTCACTGCCTTACTTGGCTATTTAACAGGCTGAAAAAGTATATATTTGAATTCCAATATCAAATCACTGTATGTGTAGTGAGTTCCAAGTCCCTTATTTGCATTTTCTGTTTCCTCATAGGAAATGAATTATATATAATATATGAATCGAATGCGTTGACATATGATGACAAGACATAGTGTGGTTTTATCGCAAAATAATCTCGAATCTACTGGTGTTTTTATCAGTATAAAACAGCGAGAAGACGTTTTATCACTATAAAACTGATTCTATTGGTACTCTATTTGAAATTTCGGCCATTTGATTGGCTCAAAAATAATGAGGAAAATGGTCCATAAAAATTCCTCGTTTGTACGGCTACGAAAGGACCGCTGACAGTCGACCGTTGTCAATTTATCATGTAGCCCGTCTTTCCATGAATGTTAAGTACCAATATTGATTATAAAGACAATGTGAAGCCATAACAAATGAAGCATGACCATCGCTCGGACTCTTTCTGATCGGCAACGTTGAATGCATGCGCGGAAATGGAGGCGTGACATGTATTGGTTGATGTTCGGTTGCCATAACTACGCGCTGCCAATGTGACAAGGAGAGACATATATAACCCGACATCACTTTCATTAAATTGCTCTCATGGCCAGTTATCAATATTCGTGGTTAATACATATATGCGTCTTTCTGTTTAGTTTTTGGCGCACTTGTCCAGCTCTTCCTGCATTATGTAACTGGTAATTAGAGACTTCGTCTGTTGGCCGCAGGAGTCTTGCTCTTAGCAATACTGCACCCAGAATTTCATAATATACAACTTGTGATTTCACGATTTTATAACAATTATGTTTTCTGTATAGTTACTAGCTGTATACGCCACTGTGGGAGCAGCATCGTTAATTTGTACACAACGATGAATCGAGCAGTATTCTCCACAGACGGATTTCAAAATGTATACTTTAATAGGTATTCGAATTCAAAATATCTGCTTCGACTGGGGATCGAACCCGGTATCTGTGGTCACGAAGTTGGACGCTCTTTCACGCCCCGGGTAATCAATTTACTCATGATAGAATAATTATTGCTAGGTGAGTAAAAGTATTTGAAATGTTGTATCATTTCATCAATTGGCATTAATTTTGAGTAGTCGAAAATATAGACAAACGGTAGTGAAAATAGAATGCGTTGTCCATGTCACTTCATACATTTATAAGGAATGAGTTATACTTCTGATGAGCTCAAATGGAACACAATTGAAAATTATTTTGTATTCGAAATTTCCTAGAACAAAACAACACACGCGAAACGAAGTATTTACTTTTATTGGCCATTTCACGAATGTAAACAATATTTTTCACCGGATGCCAATCTGTTCATTTGTCTGGCAGACTGTGATGTCCGCAATGTATTGTTTTTCACTTTGAACCTTGGTCAATAAAAGAACTACCACTATCCCAAAAAAATACAATTTCCCTTTATTGGGAAACAATCAATAATGCTAGTTTCTGGAGGTGGTATAATTTCAAAAGTATATTTAATCTTCGAAATTGGCATACTAATTCTATCTTGAGCATCCTATACGGTAATTACTGAATACGTAATATATTCGCTTAACATTCAACTGAGCCTTGTAATTCTGAACCGCGGCGGTTTCCGAACTTCTCTCCATTCTCCATTGTTTCCCGATCCATAAGACAGTTTGAGAAGTCTCCAGTAGATTCTCTTGGAATAGTTTCATGACATCTTATCTAGCGTATGCTGTAATATTTATTGGGGTCATAAATCAAAGGTATCTGGAATTTTCTCTTCAACTTGCAATTACGTGATGAAAGTAACAAAGTAGCCCATTAGGCTGGTTCTCGTCTTTTGGAAAGGTGATATTTTATAATCTAGCATCCCGACGACCGATGCCATCATATAACAAACAAGAAGAAGAGGTCTTCATCAAATGGAAACATCCCAATTCAACTAGTATCATGTTTTACGGGCTTTTATTCACCCCCACTTGTTCGCATGTTTCTTCGTTTCGATTAGATCTTGCAATTGATTTGTTGAAAATATGAACAGGATGCTCATAAAATCAGATGTGGAATCATCTGCGACTGAAAAGATAAACTTTAGTCACTATCTTCCATCGTCAAGATAACCTCTTGTGGGGTATTCATGTTGAAAAGGAAAACATTCTCAATTGAATATTGACTAGAAAGATTTTTCTGTGAATTGAAAAATCCACTATAAATGAAGTTATTTGTTGTGAACGTCTAACAGAAAACAACTACTTCCCCGGCTGAAGCCACGCTGGACATTGAACTACATCTGATAGATATTCTGAAAAGACCCTAATTGAAAGAAAAAACCTGTAATTGAAAATTTGCATTTTCATTCAGATAGTTACTTGCACTCGAGAAAGGTACCTATCGATATTAATAAACGCAATAAAGAATTTCATCACTATTGTGGAACCAATGGACTTCCGATAAACACTGAGAGAAGTACTTCCATGACATTTCTCCCAACAAATAGTAGTATATCCCTCGATGGACCAGTAGCTATAGGAAACGAAATATTAAAAATCAAAAACCAATAATTTTTTAGGAATAATCTTCAACGAAAATAACAATATAGGAATCAAAGCTGCAGCTCTCCTAATCAAAACTCCGTTCAAATCATGGACTCCCGGGAAAACCAATATAAAATATAAATCGTTATTAAATGATATCTTCATAACGAACTCGCAGAGTAATATGCACAAATCTTTCAAAAATGTTCACAATATAATAATAAAGCTTGACATTGTGAACATTGTGAAAATGCGGCAGGCACTATTGATAATTCGAGCCATAGGCTCAAGGCATGTGGGCATGCAAATTATATCTTGGACTGGGTAAAAAATTTACTGGTGTGGGTGTTCGATATACATATCGATCAAATGGACGTGTATGATCTGATTTTGTGAATCTTATAAATTCTGTAAATTTTATTTTATTATGTAAAAAGTTATTAATTTGCACAATGTATCTAATTACATATTTATTCATGTAATAAAACCGTAAGGTTTGTATGAATAATAAATAAATAAATAAATAAATAATGACTGATTTAAAAAAAGGGGACGACACAAAAGATTGATTCAATATGATAGATACTTCAGAATACAATCAGGAAAATTTAACAATAAAATCCTACACTTTTGAAAAGTGAGTGTTAAAAATAAATATTATTATTATAACCAAAGTAAGTACCATCATGTAAGATAAAGCAAATAATCTGTATCTGTAAAATGATTTTATACAAATGTATAAATGCTCATAATAAAGAACTGCGATATTAAAAAAAAATCACGACAATGTTTACATCCGGAGAATGACTGTTGGATTCAATTTGTTACCTTAATATAGATTTTATATATATATATTTCGTTTCTTGGCAACGTCACCATTATTTAGAATCATTAGTTCATTTGGTTTTCGTATAATAATCTTCAAAATATTAGAGGCGCATTTGTTACTCATTTATCAATTGGCCAATATAATTTATCAACAATTTGCTGATACACAAAAGGTTCACAGCACGTCAAAGTGTACAAAAAAAGTGTTACCCCATAAAGTTAATATATTAAAACATAAATTTTGTCAACATATGAGTGAAGCTTAGAGAATACAACGACATTAAAAATATTATTGAAATGAAGAAGCCGGTACAGAAGGAATTAAAAATTACAGTTTCAAAATATACAAGACTCTGTTCTATCTAGTATATTGGAATAAAATCATTACGTATTCAAGAATTCATGTACACTATAAAAACAGTTTTTATGAGAATGTTTTTCATCGTTATCTGAAAGTATGTATAATTTATGGAGCGATATTCTGAACTCAACTCATAAAGTTTCAGATGTAATGGATTTGATTTGGACTTATTCAACCTGAAACGAGGTAATACTATTAGGTTGGCCGATCTCGTTTCATATTTATGAATATCTGAAGACAAAATTTAACTTCTTCTGTTAGAGTGTATGTCACAAACACTTTGATAGATATATATGCAAGGTAGTGTCATTATTCGCATATCGGTGAATAGTGGACGATCATGTTTTCTGAAGTCTCAAACCAGATAGTAGACGTATGGCCTTTTTATTGGGATCTGAAAACTTTTTGGGCACTGCTAGAATTACCCCCCAATATGGTGCCATAACTAATACGGGAGTTAAATAAACCAAAATATATTTGTCTATAATTTGGAGATGCATTAAATTTTGGATTCAAATACCATCTAGAAATTTTATAACAATAGAGAACACGCATGATTTTATTTTGATTTTCCTTAGCATCAATTCGGTCCTCAAAAATCACAGTTTGTGGAAATAATTTCTCAAATCCTGTCCAAATTTTCAAATTCAAAGGTGTCCCCCGGTTCAAATACGATTTGACCTTCTAACAATACCAACATAAAATCAACCTTACTTTCAATAGGATATTTCAGTAACAATTGAAAAGACTATGATAATAATAATATTTGTTCAACATATTAATATAAACAGATGAAAGTATAGTTGACAGTTCGATGCAACTAGCGGTAACAGTTTGAATTGTGTGAAGTAACGATGATACGTCTATCAGAGGTGCTAGGAGTGTCATAAATAAATTGGCATTTTAAATTTCGAATTATGTAAAACATTAAAAAAACAGTTTCTCAGTGTGTTGCTGATTTCTAAAAGGCCGGGCTCAAACGACTCGTGTACTTGGCAAAGACATAATTATTTGCGTACTTGGCAAGTATACGAGCTTTGCGAATTGCGATGGCAAACAGGGCGCTCACACGACGTGTACAATTTACAAGTACGCGAGCGCGAACATTTGGCTTGAAAACCTTGACAAATGAATCAGTGGTGTGGCAGTCAATATGGATAGCGGTCGTCTGGAAAATATCGTTGTTGCCTCCGCGGCTTTTGTTGTTTTGTTGTTATGAGCTCTGCTTATTTAATTGAATTAAAAAAAAGAGAAGAAGAAGATGGTGGATGGTCTTTATGTTTAGCCATCCAAATGACCGGCTCATTTTCATAAAAATCAAGGAACTCCAACACAATGTCATTTGTCCACTCCATTTCAATTAAAAAAAACACAAACAAAACGTCTCTACGCTTCTGCCAGGTCTTTGAAAACTAATGAATAGTCGCAGTAGAAGCCAATTATTTGTGCATTTCGTTTGAGCGCCTCTACAAGTATAGACAAGTATGTACTTGGCAAGTGTACGAATAATCGTGATCCCTTTGACTCGGGCCATTTTTACCGACCACAAATGGAAAACCAACGAGTGACAAATAATTGTACAAGTAACCCACTCACACGACATGGCAAGTATACGCAAGTAACGATTATTCGCCAAGTACACGAGTCGTTTGAGCCCGGCCTAGTAATCTTTGTGTGCAAATGAAAATATTCTAGAAAAGAGCGTATTCCTTATTGTTCATGCATCTGTTCGATTCCTGGATACAGACTACGATACTGAGTATTTATAACAGTTTCAAATATTCTCACTTTACTTCGCTAAAAGTAATTTCATAGGAATAAGGTGCGAGGACAGGTATTACAATAGAAACCAGGAATGTTACGATATCTTGTGTGATTCTATACGACAATTTTGATTGAAATGAATGTGACACGAATACATTCACGGCTCAACATACTTGTATTGACTATTCACATTGAAATATGTTCCTTAAGTATATCATGAATGAAAAAATATTAGATCATCATTGTAATCGTAGAAAAACCATAGTGGAAGCATGGAATGCTTGGATCTGGCTCATACTACAATGTTCATGGGAAATGAGTATCATTATGAGCCTGTTGTCCAAAAAATTGAATAAAATTTCACGAAATCGAATTTGTTTTTGAATTACGCTTATATGCCCGTATCTGAGGGCGGATCCAGGGGGGTCATTGGGGGCATGCCCCCCTCCCTATTCAAAGCATGCCGATATCATGTACGTCGACTTCCGATTCTGATCAGTTGAAAAGTTCGCTTTCTCAATCTCCTTCCTCAGATATTGGATTGTATGCAAGGAAAAACATAGACGATTCAACAAGAGCTATGTTGCTTGAAAAACATTGGCTGCCTTTCTAATTATATTTTTCCTTACTGTGTTGTTAACAAAAAGAAAAACAAACAAAAATATTGCACAGAGGTCACACCTTGTCAAGTTTCACTGGCTTGTTTTTTCGCATAAAGACCAGGGCCTTTACTGCAACTATTGTGTTTTGTTTATAGTAGCACCTGTAGGTGGCACATAATCAAAAACACCTCTAAAACGACTCGTCAAAGAACCATTGAATTGCTTAGTGGAAATGGTGTCCTGCTAAGACACCAGCGGAACCAATACCACGAAATAGCTGTCGAAGCGGGAAAAAACTTCTTATCAACATTTTCTAAACCTTTACCTAAAATTATCAACAAATTTGTACCCAAAGAATGACACATGTCAATGAAAACAGGGAACGCTTGCGACCAATTGTCAAAACAATATTTTTTTGTGGTCATCAAAATATATCGCTACGTGGTCATCGTGAAGATGGCAAATTGTTGGATAAAGAAGCTGGTAATGACATCGTGGTATCTGATGAAGAAAATTTTAGAGCCCTCCCAAAATTTCGTATAGAATCTGGTGACACAACATTACAGTATCATTTAGAGACTTGTACGTCTAATGCAACATTCATCAGCGAAACTGTGCAAAATGAGTTGATTGATGTTTGCAAGGCAAACATTCAGGAAAGTATTTTCCAGAATGTGATGCTAAATACTTTCCAATTTCATTCGATGAAACAAGAGATATATCACATATCTCACAACTGAGTCTATCATTTATATATCTTCACAATGGTATTATAAAGGGAGATTTTGTGTCTTTCTGTGTTACTTACGATACGCTTATATGTGATGAAGTGGATAACAATACAGGCGATATAGAGCGTCGGTTGACAGGTGTAGCACTGGCAAAATCGTTGAACACCTCTGTCTCAAATTCAACATAGATTTAACATGATGTGTTGGTATTGAAACCGACAGCTGCTCGGTTATGGCTTCAGATACAAAGGGTGCAGTCCAAGAGTTGTCAGAAAAAGCTGTGCATGCCATACGTTGCACCAATCATGTTCTCAATAACTCGTTAGCTATGTCATCCAAAATAATTTCTTGCCGCAATACCTCGGGCACGATGAGAAAAGTCGTACGATTTGCCAATGCATCCGTTAAGAGGCATCAGATTTTTGAAAGAGAACTTGGAAATACAATGCAAGGTATCTGTGAGCTGCGTTGGGTTGAGAGGGATGATAGGCATCTACAATTTCAAGGACATCACTTGTAGCGTTCTGGAAAATATTTCCACTTGGCAAGACAACAATACTGCTAATGAAGCGCATTGCTTACTGCAAACATTGTGCAGTTCAGACTTCATTTTATCATCTATCTAAGTATTTCGTTTGTTATTAATATAATCCTTGGGTGCTAATGCATGAACGTAAGAATTGAATAATTTATTTCAGGAGTAACTTTTCAACAAAGGCAATTTAAATAACCATTTATGTCGCGTATAGACCCGAACTATAGTTTAACCATTACTTTTATGTTTTTCTGGTATCCTTGAGCAGAGTGTTGCAAACTAGCACAATTGATTTAAAAATGGCTACGGATACTATAAATGATACAATGAGTGTCCTACAGCAAAAAAGGGAACAGGCGTACACATTTTTTTGAATAGGCAAAAGAAGTATTTGATCAACTGGTCGTAGAAATAAAATGACCCAGAATAGTGTCAAGACAAACACACAGAGCCAATAACCAACCTGCTCAATTGGTAGAAGAGTATTTCTGCAGTGCCGTATATATCCCTCTGCTAGATTCTGTAATAAAGATCGTTGTCTCCTGAAGTACTTAATTTATTTCAACAGGACATTGAAACTGTTAAACGACTCGCAAACGACTATAAACTGTTAATAGACAGCACTCCAGTTTCAGTAATCATGAACGAATATCGGCCGAGGATGGTAAAATGGCAGGAATCAGAATATTCCGCAGTCGATTTCCAATCTAATAGAAAATAGAGATGCAGAATGTATTCCTACGTAAAAAAGATATGTATTCTGCCTACCAGTTAGTCTAGCGACGGCAGGGAGGTCCTTTTCTACCCTCAGGAGGCTCAAAACTTGGCTTAGAGCGTCAATGGCAGAATACCGCCTAACTAGACTGGCACTTCTCCATGTTCAAGTGGAGGAAGTCATAACTCGTTTCGCGAGAAGACAAAAGAGAAACATTGATTTTGTTATTTGATCAAAATTATTTTGACGTAAAATAATGAAATACTATTTATTTTTAATTTAGATTTATTATTGTTATCGAAGGAGCCTGTCCTGACTGGACCTCGACTATGTGACCCCTCACCACACCCCCTGACTCGAAGGCTGGATCCGCACTTGCCCGTATCCAGTGATATTCTAACTATATTCTATACATAACTGATATAATAAACATTTCTGCCCAATTATTTGTGAAACCTCAAACATTTCCATTTGGTATCATCTTTCGATTAATTTTTTTAATTGCATCATGAAAAAACATCGTTGGATTTTATTGCAAATGTGAGTTATTTGACGGATAATAACGTTGTAGTCGTAGAAGCAGTATAGTGTATACCGAGCACGGTATTTCTCGCTCATCTGAATCGCACAATTTTCATACACTTGTCCCTTCCTTGATCGATTTCCGAATCTATTTGGAATTTAAAACGAAAGAGTGCTCTGAACACGATCCATGTCCATTATATTCATTATTCCTCTTTCATTTGTGAAAGGAATTGACGGGGGGCAATATCAATCGCTAAAGTAGTCAATGGCAATTTCCAAAGTACGTTTCAGGTGACCATATATCTATTATCTCCATTTCTCCCTCTCACAGGGCCTGTAATCGAATAAGAGCACCCCTGCCCTGATATGAAGGGTCATTTTCGGTTCCGAACCCAATAAAAATGCAATTCACTGTGGTAGCCTAGCAACTAGCGGCTAGTCTGACAAAAGATTATTAAATTTGAAGAATGACCGATTACGAGAGTAATTCTGGATGAATGTGAGGGATGCTATTTCTCACTCGTGGGATAAAATGATGTGAAATGATGATCGGGAGAAATGTCCGGAAGCATTTCCGGTGCCTTTGTTATCCGGTATAATGAAGTGAATACGAAATATGCAGCAGAAGATTGATGGAATTTATTGAGACCCAAATTATACAAGGAATTTAGAGGATAGGACAAATCACCAAAAATCACCTATTTTTCACCGAGTTGACTATGACATATATAGACGCTGTTTCATAATGCGAGAGAGCAATAAATCATTATTGAACTGTAAAACCGAGTGGTCTTCGCCGTATTCCATAGGCGTCCCAGGTTAAATCTGAAGTTGATGACATTGGATAGCTTATGAAAAACTAAGATAGGAATGTGCAAGTAGACATAGGACATCATGAATGGAACATATCTATAATTTTCCAGAGAACCCAAAAATGCAATAATATACTGGGTGTCCCATTAGAAAAAACAAAAGTTTATATCATAACTTTTTAATGCGAGATTCAATTATTTTGCTATTTAAATTTCATGGCGGTTCAGAAAAAATGCCATAACTTTTATAATTTAACCATTTTTCTAGCTCTTCAAATAAGGAGGATATATATTGGTCCAAATATAACCAAAAACCCTGTAAAGTTGGTTCAAAGATATTTCGTACCAGCTTAGTGACTGTTAATATGATTAGCCCCTCACAATGGACAACGCTTAAGTAAGCTCAAAGTATGCTCTGTAATTTCCTGTTTCAGGTACAATAAAATGAAGAATCCACAATATGTTATAGCTGGCCATATACAAGGTGCTATTTATTGATCCACCACACCTGCAACACCAAATGTTACAGCTGGGGACTTTAGGGATCAGTAAATACCATCCAACCAATCTTACGATTGCTCGTATTTTTGTTAAAAGCCATACTGAGCATTATTAGTCTATTGACCAATAACTGGAAAACCTCCCAGAGCGGCTTGGGAAGCTATCTCACTCAGTATATAATGAAGCGTGGGACTTAATTTGACAATACAGTTACCAATCTCAGATAGTTCAGAAACAATAATACACTTAGGACTTTAATTATATATATATATATATATTATTTTCTAAAATATAAAAACAACAATTGATTCACCTAGTATAATGAATTTCAATATAAAATATACTTGAATGAGAAACAAATATGGAATGCCAAATAAAATAACTGTTCTTCAGTTATTTTGGCGATTGCTAATATTTCTACTTTTTAACCGACGAAACCAAAAAGGAGGAGGTTCTCTATTCGACCCGTATATTTATGTTTTTCCATCAATTTTTTTTATGTATGATCACGCATAACTTTTTACTGAGGCGTCCGATTCCAATAATTATTTTTTCAGTGGATAGGGTGTACTTCCACTTTGGTCCCATTTGAATTCAAAAGATAAAATCCACCCCTAAGGGTAGCGAAATGGAGGATATTGATCACTCACCCTTTGAATTCTGGTCCGTTAACCGATTCTATCAGGCATAACTTTGTACTGGGTTCTTCGATTTGGATGATTCTTTTTTTAATAGATAGGGTATACCTTATATTTGGATTTCGAAAGGAATTAACCACCCTTACGGGTAGAAAAATAGGGGATAATTGATTTTTCACAAGTGAACATTGGCACACACATACGTAGTTGACAATGACAGATTGCTACTGACATTATTCTTGTTCCGTCAATATCAGTATATTTTATGAGAGGATGGAATGATATACAAAGTAATGAAATAAACTAACCAGAACAACGAAAATAATTTATATTACAACAAATAGTAAAAGTAGATAATCATATTATTTAACTGGTAATAGTTGAAGTAAGGTGGGTAGTAATTGGTACATTTCAGCCAGAAAAAATTGAAAAATAAAAGCTTTTTAACAAAAAATCAAACCGACGAAATACGGAACTGAAAAGTAAAAAATAAAAACTTTTTAACAAAAAATTAAACCGACGAAAAAATCAACTGAAAAGCAAAAAATAAAATGAGCCTCCTTAGTCTAAATGATAATTGAGCTCCTAAACTAATGTAAGTAACTGATTTTGAGTCGGCGCCAAACAAACTAGCAATTGAATCAGGTGAAGCGTAAAATGATGGCAGCGAGATGCATGGCTGCGTTTTGATGACTTCTTTCATAGATGATGATCTTCGATAATTGTTTGTTTGGCGCCGACTCAAAATCAGTCACTTACATCAGTTTAGGAGCTCAATTATCATTTAGACTAAGAAGGTTTATTTTATTTTTTGCTTTTCAGTTGAGTTTTTCGTCGGTTTAATTTTTTGTTAAAAAGTTTTTGTCGAATCAATAGTTGACTCTACTATGAAGTCAATAAGGGAATAGTTCCTTATTACACTATACGTATATTACTTGCCAAATAAACATTTTCATTTTCTTACCCTCAACTGAAGAACACACCACGTTTTAAAAGTTACTTAATTATTCTTTTAGATTACCGATTGTTATTGAGCGTGCACTGGTCGTAATATGATTATTTTGCTTCTTTGGCAAACATTTATTCCATTCGTTGAGTTATTACTGAGATAAATTCTGAGAGTTACACTTCCACTATTTTTCTGCATACTTTTGATGAATAGGCTACTTGATGAATGAAATACGAAGTCTACATTTACTTCGCATCAGAAGATGGGAATGCATCTTCTCTAGATGAAATTTCACTTCACTTCAATTCGCTTCATTACTATGAAGGCTTTTACAGAACCTCTCGCTGTACTGGCTGAACACTGAATGAATTCTGATCTAATAATCTCCCCGTATAATTTTGACTACAGTCTTATATAGAAAACTCCTCCACTATGACCCCTTCTCAGTTTTTGAATAAGCGCGGTGTGGTCTCACGGTAATGAATTATACTTTTGGACATTAATGCCACGGCGGTACATTTCAATCACATTCTTTACGAGTTAATGTTTCCTCCCGGCTGTCGGAGAATCGTTATTTATCTATCGCGGCTTTGGGCTTGATAGGAAATAAAATAAATGTTCTGTCGTAATTTAGTGGCGGCCTGTTGTAAGTTTCACGTCATAATATATTCATGAGATCTTTTTAATGAGTGATGCTATCATATCGATGATTTTACGAGATTTTCACATTCCTTGTCGGAACTTATGCCACTTTCTTATTTAATAGCGGATGAGAATAAAACAGTCGTTAACATTTTATAGCCGCATTCTTCAGTAAAGGGTATCACAATAAAATAACTTGGCTGATCACAGCCATCACAACCTACCTGTATATATTTTCCTTACTTCAAAAGTTTTTTCTAACAAATAATATTATGTAGATATAAATCTGCCCCTGCAATGAGATATAACAATATAGTCGAATTTGTATTACAAATGGAGGGTTTTTCTAAGAAAACGATTATGAGCTCAGGTAGAGAGTTTACCTACCTGTGCCTTAGTGTGTAAAAATTTGAAATGTTTAGTTACTTTCCGGCAGTTGTTGGAAAAGTTCACTCTTGAAAATGAATAGTGCTTCTGAATTTGTTGCTGAGAAACGAATTAGTAAATGCGCTTTCTAAAATTGAGAAAATCATCATTCTCAATGTGTTCGCCACCAAAACTCAACATTCCGAGTTACAAAAATAGATTGAATGTGTTCGAATATGACTGGAGTCAACAACATACCAACTTGTGCACGAGGATAAACGCGGCCCCATCAGATCACCAAAGAGAAGAGGAGAAACAGGAAGAAAATAAACTAATAAATGAGGATGAAAAGACTGCTATCAGAAAAATCACACTCGTTTCACTTAAGAAAAAATACCTACCTTGAACAAAATAATGTCTGAAATTAAAAAGGATGATTTCATTCCACCCATAGGTAGGAAGAAAGGGTGGAAAACTTTAAAGGAAATGAATTTTCCTTATGAAAAAATTTCAAAACAGAAAATCACTTTTGATGAGAAAGACGAAATCATCAGCTGGCGACGACGATATTTGTGGGCAGTTAGACAGTTTCGAAGGGAAAACAGGAATATCTATTATATGGACGAAACTTGGTTCAATGAAGGATATTCCGTTGGTAAAATATGGCAGGATAAAAATATAAAATGCGCGAAGCGAGCTTTCATGAAAGGATGGTTCACTAGAATAGGAGCACCCTCGAGAAAAGGAAAAAGATTAATGATTACTCACATCGTCTTTTTGCAAAAAAAAATACCTCATTCATTGGCTCACTTTGAATAAGAAGCCATTTCCCAAAGATATGCCGAAAAAGAAGTTGAATAAACCTCTTTGTACGAAATTTGTTGTCGATGAAATCACTTCAAAACGGAATATAACGGTACTTCGCCTTCCGCCATATCACTGTGAATTAAACCTCATAGAATTGGTGTGGGCGCAAGTAAAAGAGTTTGTAGCAAGGCATAACACTATATATATATATATCGAAACAGGAGACAATCCTAATAAGGGCTGAATTTCTATAATCCCAGTTATTGTCTTGTGAATAATTTGAATATCGAATACTTTTTCAAACACAAGTTGAGATTTTAACTCCTGGTTTCATATACCTGAAGAATAGAAAAAAATACATAACGTGTGAAAGCTGAAGGTCTATATAAGGCTGTGTGCCGTAGTAAAAAAACAAGCTATCTTTTGAGAGCATATGGATGGCAGGCCCTTTACCAGAATGCTGCTACCTGAGAAAGGGAGCTGGCTGTATAGATGATCACATGCACAAAAAAATTATAAAAAAAATCTAAAATCAACCAGGAAGTTTACCAATCATATGAGACCGGGGTGGGTACGGTTACAAATTCAATTCGTATTTTGGATCCAACCGTAAAGGGATGCGACATGGCCGAACAAAATGATCATTAATCCACACAGACCTCAATCTTCTCAATTTTTTGTCTTATACATGATAAGTAGCAATTTCATTCTATCCAAATGAAAAAAATCCATGCAGATAAACACAGATTAACTAAAACTGTGGAAAAATATGTGATACATTCCTCTCCAAAGTCGCCGTATAGTTGGTATCGATTCATTCCGTGATATTTACCCACTTCCCTCTATTTGTCTCACAGCTTGATAGTGATAAATGAATCCTTCTGGACAACAAAAAGGGGAAAACAATACTGAAGCAAGATTGATGACACAAGTATAACCAGATATGTATGAGATTGGTCACCTGACTGCTGATGTATAGGATTGGTACCTACAATTTGTAGGAGTCAGCTCGATTTATACGAGGTATAGGTGGATCTTTACCAGGAAAAAAAAAATACACAAACTAAATAGGCATTATAATCAGAAAGGAATGAAATATAAAAACTTGTCATTCGATGTTCGCCAATTTTCAAAGTGTTTAGGAGTTCCATAAGTCAGAGAACATGTATATTGATATGTTTCGTGTAAGCAATCAAATATTCCATTTCCTCTACTTCAAAACAATGCGTCTATTGTTTTCAAGACTCATATGGAAAGGAAATCATTCTCTCTCAGAAACCAAACGGCGGATACATTTTGTCTAATGACTCATTTCTAATGACTGATGACACAACACGTAGGTGATAGGTTTCCAATCAGGATTTGTACGCTACGGGAATCCTCTCGATTTCATAAATAAGAAAGTCATTCTCTTCTGAAGAGGGAATATGAACATAGAAATGAGAAAAAATACATCCACATTCCCGTAACCTAAAGGACTAGGCACAAATATAAGGGGGTTTCTGGGCATTGATAGAATTTGCTGAAATTTTATTATGTTACACCTAAGGTATGTCAGATTAATTCTATGCGACCACAATAGCAATTGCAATAATCGAAAATTAATATTTCTTGTCATGTAATAAGCGATTTTAATACAATAACTTGTAATGCGATTATCAAGATCATAACACAAAATTAACATATATAAAGGAATGCTTTCGTGTCACCATATTGAAAAATTCAATCCATTCCCATTTAGGTGTAGTTTGCAATTGTGATTCTTCTAATAACTCTGCTGACCGGGGATTTCCACCTAAGATATTCCATTAAAACGCTGAAATGTAGATTGCACAAAACATAATTTTTGTGTTACCATAAAAAATGCAAATCAATCTACTCATAAGGGTAGTTTATACCTGCCACATTTCGAGAAACTTTGTTGACCGAGGGTTTTCGGTGAATATATTTTATTGAAACGATAGAAAATGATTGGATAAAACATATTATTTTTCTAATTAAAAGTGACACTTTTCAAAACTCGTTGACGTTATCAAATGCTTACTTTTCATCACCAGTTGCGAAAAGTAAATTGTTTTGCAAGTGGTGATGAAAAGTAAATTTCACCATTAGTTGCAAAAAATACAGGAATAAAATTTGTTATAATTTTAAGGCTAAATAAACTACTTGAAGTACTTCTTCATTGTTATTATATTCTTTGTACATATTATTAAATATTTAATTTTATTCGAATTCAATACATATGGTGAAAACTAATTTCAAATATTAAAAAAACAATTTGAACAATTGGTGATATTGACCCCAGCTGACATTTTAGCCAACTTGTAGCTATCCTACTTACCAACGGCCCGGTTTGAGTTTAGTTCTTGAAAGGGAGCGTGGGCTCGAAGCCCCACACCAGTCAAACTTTTTTTTATATATTAATTGGTATAATATATTAGAATTATTATAAGACTAAAAAGTAAAAAAAATTGAGTGTATTTCAAAAAACCAAAGAACACGCTTTTAACGCACTAAAAAGTAAAAAATAATTTTGATATTCACCAACTATGCCAAAAAGCGTGGGGTGCTTTTTGGGAAAAACTGCTGACCAAGGAAACAAATATTAGAAATTAATTATTTTGGTAGAATCTGCATAAAAAAATAAATATATATGAGAATTGACCGGTACAATGTCATCTTATCAATATTCAAAAAATATATAAATGAAATGCAACTTAAACAAACAATGGTCCAGCTCGACGACTATAGTCACATAAGGGCACTATGCGAATTTTTTCTATGGTGGCACAAAAAATATGTTTAGTGAAATCATATTCCAGCGTTTTATTGAAACATCTTCACTGGATACCTAGATTCTGACTCATCGAGTATTGCTATGATGAAATAAAATATTTTAATTTATATTTGCATTTGACAATTGTCATTGTTAGTCAAAAGTATGAGAGTAATAAAGTAGATGTAGTATATTGGAAAAGTAGCGTTTAAATAAAATAATGGTGAACTGTTACATATGTAACACGAGGTGTCATGTTTTTCATATAACTTTTAAGTATATCAATAATGAGACTGAATTGTTTATTATAAGGTGTATTTTCTAATATTTGATTCCTAGGACAGCAAATGTTTCGAAAAATCGCAAATGTAACCACCCTTATGTAACTATCCTTATACCCCGGTCTGTATGATTGATAAATTTTCTGGATGACTTTCATTTTTTTTTTTCAACCTTCCTTTTTTTCAACTTTCTTTTTTTTATTTGTTTGTTCTGATCGTCTATACAGTCAGCGCCACTTCTCAGGTAGCAGGATCTGCAATCCATCTGCTCTCAGAAGATAGCTTGTTTGTTTTTCGGCACACAGCCTAGTATAGCATTTTTTTTGTCGGCACACAGCCTTATATAAATAGTCCCTCGGAAGGCTAGACCCTCAATCTATCTATATATATATTTGGTTCTTTAGGATACAAAGTTCTGTTCAGCTGAAGAGAAATAAAAGACGAAGGGTAAATAAATACATATATTAAAGCCAAGAGTTATAATCTCAACTTGTTTGAAAACAATTCAACGATTACAGTATTTACATTTTCCTCAAGACAATATTGAAAGTTATAAGAGTTCAGCTTATTAGGAAATCGTCTCTGGTTTCGAATCTAATTTGATATAGTTATGTAAAGTTTTTCTGAAGTGATGAAGTTTGGACTATATAAACAAGTGACAGGGACGTATCTGTATTTCTGAAATTGTTTAACCCCAGAATACATTGCCGGTATATTTCGCGGGTATATTCATAGATCTGTCATCGCCACTTGAGAGAATGAAGACTATAGTACATTTCCAGTACCCACCCAAGGAGTTCAGCACTATCTCCCAATCTTATTCTCCTAACAATTTGCCATCTAGAATTGGAATACCCACTCCATTGATTAATCTGAACATACAAATATCAAGCTTAGGAACAGAAAGGACAAATCTGGGAACATTATAGAGATGAGGGTACTCAACTCAACTTCAACAATACCCTGTATTGTTCCAATAGTATTTCTCTGCTGAAATGACTTCCTAAATCGTAGAATACACTTTATTAATCAAGCTCATCAGAATGATAGTAACTTTACAGATAGAAAAAACGAATCCTGGAACTTTATAAGCAGGTAGGAGTTACCTTCAAAAACCAACAGGAAATTAAGGTGCATTAGCTACCCTGTCATCTTCCTAACTAATATTTATTTACTTGTCCGATATATCGAATGAAAGAATAGACTTTTCTCATCAAGATGATATGCTTTTTACCCACCTCACAGGGCTTGGGAACTGAAATTAGAGTTTAAAAGTAGAAAATGTCCTGAAGCGTCGTATGTTAAAAAGACGTCAACAACCAAACTTTATATTGAAAAGGGCAACATTTTCAATTGAATATTGATAGAAAGATTTTTCTGTGAATCGTGGATTTTTCAATTCACAGAAAAATCTTTCTATCAATATTCAATTGAGAATGTTTCCCTTTTCAACTTGAATACCCCACAAGAGGTTATCTTGACGATGGAAGATAGTGACTAAAGTTTATCTGTCAGTCGCAGATGATTCCACATCTGATTTTATGAACATCCTGTTTATATTTTCAACAAATCAAACTTCATAGTTATAAATTTGGTGAATGAAGTATTTTTTCAGACGGGAAATCTGTGTCTGATTGACAACAGATATCTTAGACCATTTTTGTATAAGTTTCAGATTGCAAATCCATTCGGGAAATTCGAATATTGTCAGGTTCCACTCGGACAATTGGGAATTCTTAGAAACAAAATCCATCTCCCTGGATACGATCCTTTTCCTATAAAAGCGGGCACAAAATCGATCATAAATCAGTCCAGCTTGAGTCCTAGTCCTGACAACATCTCCTGCTATGGAATTATATGTAGGTACTGGCGACACAATAAGGGAGCCTCTCTTTCAAGATGGAAGCAACGATACCAATCCCCTTACCTCTCGAGAGTCCGGGTCCGTAACTATTTGAATCAAATATGCCTTGAGTCTCAAGTATACGGTCTGTTGTTTATATCAGTTAGATGAAAGTTCTAAGAACAAAGAAATCATTAGTTTTTTCATGTCACTCTCAAATCAGAACAATTAGAATTGATGGAGTCAGCTTTTTTTAGTTGAATTGGTCTGGATCTAACCGTAACTTCTAGTAAAGTCTTGGTTTTATAAACCTTTTATGCACAATGGTGAAATAGTGGAACTGAGTATGTTTATCTGTTCCCAATATTACTTCTTGCCATAAATAAATAATTCCCGTTTTTACCAATTGCCAAAAACCTTAAACTTAAAAAGTGATCGGGAAAGTAACGGTTTGTTTTATGGGTGCACCCAAAAGGATTCCAAGCTGGTCACTAGGCTTATGTCAGGACAAACCCATGGTTGTGGAAATTTAAACATACTAGAGAATTATTCTTACACGTTGTCGGGAGAAAATTCTATAGGAATTTGGTTAAGGTCCAAGACTAATTTATTATTACACAGTCTCTCTCATTGAATGTTGGAAATTTAAGAAAAAACTCATCATAAAATTTAGGGAATAAAGTAAGTTAGGAAGGAACTAGATATTGAAATCGTCTCTTATTGAAAAAAATCGACGATTGACTTGAGGAACGTATCTGTTCAGCAAGTAAATTTATTCACGTCATCATAAACTAGAAATCTCCAAGATATAGTTGTCCGAGTTGTTGAAATTGATCGATCGTATCACGATAACACTATACCATAGCTAAATTGAGAAATGTTTGAAATGAGTAGGTTTGTAGTGCTACAATGTTACTCTATGCAAAGTCATGGATCCCGGCTTTACGCATATATGAAAACTCTATATATATATAAATTGAACGTACTGTAAAGAGTGGCCGAGGATGGTAACGGGTTGTCTAGTATGTGTGCACACAAAACAATCTCGCAGAAAGTACATACAACGTTACCTATGAAGCGTATGGACCTCATACCTATATAGTTATTCATACTCACCTTGTTCTCTTCATACAGTCCTAAACTTGTTATCAGTTGTCGAACAATTCCACAACTTCAGTGGCGGAGGAGGAAATAAATCCTCGAAGGAATTTTACTCACTTTCTGCTAGATTCTCGACATCGGAAACCCTTTCGTGTATGTGTAGATGATGATTCTAATACCTGCTTGGTATGGTCTTCTTCTGAATGATATTCCATACTCAGACGTTGCTCAGGTGTTTTCCATAGTTCGTAGTCTTCTTTTTATGAAAAGAACACTCCCCCTACCCACCAAGATCTAGGAATTTATGTAATCCAACAAGATCCGGGGTCACACCGTCTCACTTACAAGGTAGCTGGTCACGAATAATAAATATGATTGGTGCCATCATATTCCAGCGTTTCAATAAAATATATTCATTGGATACTACCGGTCAGCAAAGTTCTTCCAAAAATTTCAAGTATGAACTACCCCCATGAGAGGACTGATTTGAATTTTTTCATGGTGGCCCAAATAATATGTTTTTTACAATCATTTCAATGAAATATCTACCTTTTCGAAGAAATATCTCAGCTGGAAATCTTCGGTCAGCGATACAAACTACCCCTAAATGGGGGAGAATTAATTTTTTTATGTGATGGCACGGAGGCATTCCTTCATTGATGCCAATTTTGCATTATGATCTTGATAATCATATTACAAGTTATTATATTAAAATCGCTCAGTACAGAGTTGAGACCGATAAAAATAGAACGAGTGCGCAGCCTTTTCATTTATTTATTGATATTCATATAGTTTTGCGAAACTTATAACTTTCCTTTAAAATTAACAGTTGAATATTTTGGTGTACTAGAATTTGGGGGTAAGCTTCAGTATTGCATCAAGTTTCAACACAGTCAAGCAGTCCCTGAGAAAAATGGATTTGATAGAGATAGACTGACAGACACGTGAGTATCTTCACAAGTTTACGTTTTTCCTTATTGAGGTGCGGAGCTAATGTAAATCTTGAAATCTTTTTAGCAGCCTCGGTTATATCAAATGAATAATAAAGTTTATCTTCAGACACTTTCTATCTATTCTCGCTTTTATTCTAAGTTTCCATTGTTGCTGGATCAGCATCACGTACTTGATTTATCATTTCTTCTTATAGTGTTCTCAGAGCCGAGGCAGGATGTAGAAATCATCATTTTATTTTTATTTTACAAATAATTACTCATAAAATTGTCGTGAAAGAACGACGGTACAAAATTTCACCGATAAAACTGGTCCTTTTATAGTCCTGGTATAGATCACTATATTTGCCAAAAATGTGTTCGTCGTATAGCAGCATTAGGATTTTATACTGCTCAAACGAGTGTATTATGAAACTTATTCACGTCATATCAAGTGTGTCATGAAATTTTCGTTGTTATAAGTTTGACTCATAAATCATTAATAATATTCAACTTTGGCGGAAGTCTGTCTTAAATTTGTTCAGTTCTTTAGCCTTTTTGAATAGTTATGAGTGAGTAATTCGAGCTCTTTTGAGTGTTTTTGTTTTTAAACATGAATATGATCATGTTATTGAAGCATAGTTGTCTAATTTTTTTGTATTATCTGAAGTTTTCCCAGGTATGTATTGGACACCCCAGCCCAGCCAATAAGCATGGTGAAGTATTTTCAAAATAAGTGAAGTGAGTATTTTACTTAAATATTTAAATCTACCCAATAGTGAGAGCAATGTATCTGAAATATTATCAATGTGGATATTCGACCTCAGTGAGAATATATAATTATTCCTAAGTATTTTATCTCATTTGTTCAATAGATTCTGAATAATTTGTTATGATTATCAATTTCTAAGTGCTTAAATTCGGGTACATTTTTTTATAACTAGTTATAGGTAGGTATATTGTTTTTCAAAATCAATTGTTGAAGAATTATAGTTAAGCCAATCTACCATTTTATTGAAATCTGTTTCGATAGTTTGTCTAAGTTCCATTCATGAGCTTGATGAATAAAATATCTACGTATCGTCTACAAAACTGATTATGTCGCCTTCAGTTTGCAAAGATAATAGTGTATTCAAGTATATTGTGAAAAGTATGGGTCCTAGGACCGTCCCCTGTGGAACTTCACATTTCAGTATTTTATCCGAACTGATGAAATCCTCAATTTTGACACATTGTTGTCGTTCTTCCAGAAATGATTCCCCGAATTAATGTATCGTGCAAGGTCCCCAACAGCTGAGTATGATCTATAGGGTCGGAGGCCTTTGCGTCGTAGGTTTTCTGTTTTCCACGAAGGCGTAGAAGGGCTACTGAATATTTTTTAATTCTGACTTAGGATCTCAGAATTAGCTAATTTCGACTTACTAAGTCGGAATTCCGACTTAATATTTCGGAATTAACTAATTCCGAATTGGTATCTCGGAATCAGCTAATTCCAACTCAGTAATCGAAATTCAGACCTAATATCTCGGAATTAGCTAATTCGACTTAGTTTGTCGAAATTCCGACTAAGTATCTCGGAATTTACTAATTCCGATTTAGTATTTTGGAATGAGCTTATTCCGACTTGGTATCTCGGAATTAGCCAATTCCAACTTACCAAGTCGGAATAAGCCAATTCCAAGATATTAGTGGGAATGAACAACAACCAGACGCCATATTGTGGATAAAGACATGACAGTAACAATCAAAATTCAATATAGCGTCAACCAGACGCCATACTGTGACAAAATTCAAATGGCGATAACCAGTGTAAAATAAAAAATTATTTACAAATAGAAAAACCCGATTACGTACAAAGTGAACTTTAAAAAAGATGACAACGAGATGACCAGAAAATATTGTAAAAACATTATGTTTTAAGAGGTTAACTATTAAACTTGATACTGTAACAATCTCGAACAGTCGGAGGCAATCATATATCTTCATTTTAAATTAAAGAAGATGCCTCCGACTGCGTGAGATTGTTCACAGTTTCAAGCTTGATGGTTAATCTCTCAAAACATAATTTTCTAACAATATTTTCTGGTAATCTTGTTTCCATCTTTTTTGAAGTTGAGTTTTTACGCAGTCGGGTTTTTTTATTTTTATATTAACTTTTTTTTGTACGAATGAAAAGAAGTCAGTGGGTGCGGAATCAGGACTGTGAGGCAAAATAAGTAAAAGATATTCTTGGACATAGTTTGTATCAGAAATAAACACCTCGACACCAAACACTGAAATATCTATGGAAAAAGTCAAAACGATTTCTGGCAAACATTCATACGTTGGCATTAATTCACTCACACATGATCGAAATATAATTACAAACAATAAAGATATATCAGAGACTTTAGCCGATAACTACAACAACATACTAAGGAAAGAAACACAAGAAGAAGATTGCCCCATAATTATAGATAAAATAATACGTCACTCATAAATACAAAAATATCGGAAATTGCATTTGACGAAGCACTGTCCACTTTGAGAAATACTTCTCCCGGTCCCGACAATATCCCTGCAATCTTCATTCAGAATCTGCCCAAACTAGCCAAAATGTATCTCCTCGAACTCATGAATGGCACATGGACAAATTTTTCCGTCAGTGGCAAGAAACTATAATAATACCTATTCTGACACCAAATAAACCCAAAAATGACCCAGAGTCATACAGACCAATATCATTAACTGATAACCTATGCAAACTGATGGAAACAATAGTTAACAGTAGGCACTTAAAAACAAACAATATTTTCTTGACACGTTTTTTGGGTAACCTTCCACAGTCTGAAAATGAAAATATAATCAGGAAAATATATACAAGTGTAGAAAGGGCAAACTAATTAGCTCACCCGATAAGTTACTGCGTTCACCAAATTATATTTCCTATAGAAAAATGATTCGATTTTTCAGTAACTGTGCAAAATTTATAAATTTTTAAAAATTTATTTTTGAACTAATCAGTTTGCCCTCTTCACACTTGTATAGATTTTCCTGATTCTATTTTCATTTTCAGACTGTGGAAGGTTAGCCAAAAAATATGTCAAGAAACGTTGTTCCTCCACAAAAAAACACATTCATCCAATACAAACAATATCATTTGGCAGGAACAAAACGGTTTCAGAAAACATAGGTCAACCATCGACAATGTTATAGACTTAGAGTCTGAAATACACGAAGCATTCTCGAACAAACAAAAATGAATGGCTATATTTTTCGACCTCAAAAAAGCGTTTGAAATGGTGTGGAGATACAATATTTCGAAAATTCTTGTTACAATGGAATATCCAAGGCAACATGCTAGCGTTCATTAAAAAATATCTTGAAAGCACATTCTTCCTTGTCAGAGGCAACGGTAAACTATCAAACGAAGAAACTCAAGAAAATGGTACCCCACAAGGCTCTGTTGTGTCACGTTATTCCTCATATCAATAAATAATATGATAAAACATGTTGAATTACCCGTGAAAGCAAGACTCTACGCAGACGACCTACTCTTATTCGTCAAAGGAAAGAATATCAGCACAATGGGATCAATCCTTCAGCACAATCTACAACAATTAGAAATCTGGTCCAAATCAACGGGATTCATCTTCTCTATAGAAAAAACTAAATCAATACTCTTCTCAAAACTCATGTCAAAGATCGGCAAAAATTTGGAATATGTCGAAGAGATAAAATTTCTAGGAATGATTTTTGATCAAAAACTCAGCTGGAAACCACACATAGATAACACAGTCAGGGGTAATGAATCTACTGAAAATGCTATCTAATACAACGTGGGGCGCTGACACAACAACTCTCACTCGAGTCTCCAGGTCTCTCCTTAGATCCAAAATTGACTACGGTTCCTCTGCGAATCAATCTATCAATCAATCTACATTACGCATACTTGACGTCATCCACAATTCAGCACTTCGATTAGCATGGAGTGCTCACAGCACAAGCCCAGCAGAAAGTCTTTGTTGCGAAGCAAGCGAATCTTCTTCAAGATACCGCCAACGCATCCAACCTATAATAACGTTTTCTCGAGTCGTTTCAAAGAAAACTTCACAGGACACCCGAGAACAGACCCTCCTTTCTACGAAAGAATCAACAAGTTCTCACCAAGTCTAGAACTCACCCCCCCCCTCCAGTATTCTCGAATTGTATTATCACCGATCCTCCTTGGCTGACAATGTCCCTACATGTGACCTTACCATATCCTCTTTCAACAAAAATGAAACACCTCCCCAAATTTCACTAAACCTGTTCCACCACAAATTGAGTGAATATAAAAACTATATAGCATTGTATACCGAAGGCTCAAAAACAGAACAGGGAGATGGCGCAGCTATAGTAACACCTAATGGAACATTGAAATTGAAACTAACACGCTGAACTTTTTGCTATATTACAAGCATTAAATTTCGTGAAGAATCACCCCAATAAAAAATTTCTCATCATATCAGACTCTTTGCGCGCACTTAAGAGTATGCAACAACTATACATAGACAACCCAATCTTACTGATGATGAAAAATGAACTGCAATATATTCAAGAATCCAGGAAAAAAGTTATAAAGATCGTAATTATATGGATTTTTCAATAAGTGGAATGTGAATGAAATTAATTAATTGAACGCTGTTCCTAAATTAACTCCTGACTATGATACGACACATTTCTATGAGCACAATACAAAAAAATCGGTACATACAACCCTCACGTTTCAACCAGTATCTGGAATGGATATTCTCAATATAATAAAAGGTATTGAAAAAAAAGCTGTTGGACCAGATGGCATCAATATTCTTACTTTAAATTTGTTCTTACCATTTCTGTTACCTTATATCACTCATATAATCAACTATTGTTTATTGAATTCTGTGTTCCCCTCAAAATTTGGAAAAAATCATTTGTTACTCCCTTTCCTAAAGTGAATAATCCACAATTGTTACAACAATTACGACCGATCAGTGTTCTGCCAACTTTATCAAAGATTTTAGAAAAAATTATTTGACTACTCTAAAGCATTCGACACTCTTGATCATAATTTACTCTTTTCGATCTTAGCATATAGTGGTCTGGATATTAAAGCTGTAGATTTATTTAAATCGTATCTATCTAAGAGAAGTCAAGCTGTAAAAAATCAAGAAAGTGTATCGAGTTTTTTATCTGTGAGTACCGGTGTGCTCCAAGGATCAATATTGGGCCCTATACTCTCCTCTATTTATACATCGAATTTTCCAGATATTTTCCTTTCATGTTCACAACATTACTACGCTGGCGATACTCAGTTATATATGTCTTTTTCCTTGGATGAAGCGAATCAAGCGGTAACTGCTATTAATTATGACTTACATAATCTTCATACATTTTCAATTAATCATTGTTTACAACTAAACGCATCTAAGACTAATGCAATTATTTTTGGTAACAAAACTGATTCGCAGGTGTTCAAACAAGAATACTCATCAATTATTTTAATTAAGGGTCATACTATTCAATTTAGCGAAAACGTAAAAAACTTAGGAGTGTGGTTTGATGTAAACTCAAGATTTTTGCACCATATTAGTTACTGTTTACAAAAAGCTCATGCAGCACTAAAACTCATATTTCAATCTTGCCACGTGTTGGATAGATCAGTTAAAATCCTACTATGCGATTCATTAGTATTATCTAAACTAAATTTCTGTAACATTTTATATAATTCTTTTTTAAAATCATTTGATATAAATAGAATACAAAAATTGCAAAATTCATGCCCAAGCCTTATTTTTGGTATTCGCAAATTTGAGCATATCAGTCACACTCTCAAAATTACCAATGGCTACATATGAAAAATCGTCAGAATTGCATTCTACCATGTTTTATATCAAGCTACTAAAGGAAAACTCTCCACCTTATATGTATCACAAAATACAGAACTGATGTACATTCTCTAAATTTTAGACACTTATCTCACGATTTCAGTTACTCATCACTACATAAACTCAAACAAGTCCTATTTGACCATTATTTTTCTCAACAATAATTATGTTTTTCGGATTAAAATATTTACCCTTGGCTAATTAATGACTCTATTGATTTGATTTATTTATTTATTATTCTATTTCCTGTCTTTGACTTCTTTTTCGGGGTTGGATGGAAGAGCAGATGTATGTTAAATGCTAATATATATTTCATTTTGTACTGTATTTATTATTACATACAAACTGAATCTCGCCCTGACTATATAAATAAAATGTAATTCTATCTTTTACTAATTGGTAATAAAGACATTTATTATTATTATTATGTGGAAACCCTCTCACATTGAGATTTCTGGAGAGCAGACATTGCAGCCAAAGAAGCAATAAACGATCATCAATCGAAGATAATATCTAGAACAACCAATTCAGACTTGAAATACCAAATATCGGAAAATCTACATGAAACTTTGGGAAGAAACTGTAATAATAATAGACCAACAGCCCGTGTCACTTCAAAAACGTATCATAAGTTTGCGCACATTGGATACGGGAAGTTGTGTTATCGATGTCGACAATGCTACAGACATGTCCGGCATACATTTTTTCTGGGGCGAAGTGATGGTAGGAAGGATGAGGAACTGTTATAAAGAAGAAGGTGAAAAATATTGGAAGTTCACGACTGAGGCCTGTAAAAAACAAAAGTTTACAATAAAATAAAGCGATACTTGACGATTGCAGTCGTCTAAAACTTGGCGTTCACCTGCTGCAACGTTCAAAATATGCCAATAAAACGGGCCCAAAAAAATTTGAGAGTTTACAACTGACAATTGAAGGAATCTTACCATTTGCCTTTGAACAATATAAATTTTGTCCGCTAGTCATTTTCAATGGGGCGTAATGCCGCTGGGCCAACCGAATTTGAAATGTAAACTTATCATAAAAAAAATCTCTAAATTTCCTCCAAAACTGGAGGGCCCAGCGCCCTTCAGCCTCATTGAAAAAGACTGGCGGAAGAAATATGTGTCGTTTGGAGGCTAATAGTGAGATCCCTTCAATTGTCAGTAGTAAACTCTCAGATTTTTTTGGGCCCGTTCTATTGACATATTTTGAACGTTGCAGCAGGTGAACGCCAAGATTTCAGACGTGCAATCGACAAAGGTGTCGCTTCATTATATTGTGAACTTTTGTTTTTTACTAGCCTTAGTCGCGAACTTTCAATATTTTTCACCTTCTTTATAAAAAATCAATGATGCGTTTTTGAAGTGACACGGGCTCTTGGTCTATAATATGTTCCACTGAATCTAAATGTAATGATGTTATGTATTGTTGCGTTAAAACTCTAGTGGTTGATGCGCTGATTCTTAAATAAATAAAAACTTTTTAACAAAAAATTAAACCGACGAAATACGAAACTGAAAATTAAAAAATAAAATAAACCTTCTTAGTCTCAATAACTAAGCTCCTAAACTAATGTAAGTAACTCATCATCCTCATCATCCTAAACTAATGTAAGTAACTCATCACATCCTATTTGAAGAAGTACTAAAAATCTAAAGGGAACATCAATAAGTATAGCTCATGACCTCACTGAGCAACAAAGAATAGAATTCACAATTCTACGGAAGCACTTCCACGCCGCAAAACAAGACAAGAATAATACCTGTTATATCAAAAATAATAGACTCCACGTGAATAATCGCATATTCACACCTTCTGACCTCGAGAATCTAGAAGAAGGATTTGAACACATCCATCAAAACAAACCACAAAGTGATCCTGGCACACCAGCTATTGAAAATATAACAAATAACACCAAAGAATCTATAGAAGAGCCTATCGGTGCACTGTTCCTACCAACAAAAAATAAAACTTTTGCATTTCCTGATATTACTTCCGGAGCGAACCCAAGCATCCAGGTAACTCCAAAAACGGGCGCTATAAAAAAATCATCAACAAGGATATACCAAGAGAGAAACCACATACACGCAAAAATTCTACCAGGTTGAATTATTAAATTGTTAGTTAGATTTTGAATATAGTTTTATGAAGCATTATTCCATCCCTTAATATTAATATGTATATGTTAGAATTGTCACTTCAATATGGACCAATATATAAGAGATTTTGAGCTCGCAGAATATGAAACTTTGGAAATAAATGATGATGAAGGAATCGAAACTGTCCTAGAAACAGTTAGAAAACCAAACTTTTCAATTTTTCACTCCAATATAAGAAGTATCAATAAAAACTTTGATGAAATGTCTTTATTACTAAAAAAATTCCAATACCGGTTCAGTATAATTATATTTACAGAAACATGGTTTATACCTGACATAAATTTCTTTAAAATACCAGGATATGAAGTTATATATAACTCGGGTGATTATAATCAAAATGATGGAGTGGTTATGTACCTGAAAAAAAATTTAGTATTTCAAAGCTCTACTCAAAATTTAGGTAATCTAAAGTATTACGAGCGATTGTTGAAGGAAAAGAAAAAAATATCATAATTGATGCTCTATACCGCTCACCATCATCTTGTCCACAATAATTTATTGAAAACCTATCCATTTACTTGGAAAATAACTGTAACAATGAAAAATAGACTTACTCCTTTGCGGGTGACATCAATATTGATATAAAATCTGACACAGACTACAGCAACGATTACCTAAATATATTAGGTGAATTTGGTTACTTATCGCTGATAAATAAATATACTAGGACTCAAAACTCATCCAAATCATTAATAGATCATATCTTCATCAAAGACACAAACCAGTACTCGCATTGTAGATCATATGTTCTTCGTTACGATGTGACCGACCACTCACCAATAGTAGCGACGTATACAACAGAAATCGTAGGGAGACAAGATAAACCTGAATCAAAAATAAAAATCTTGAACGAAAATAAATTTCTGACAATAATGGAAAATGAAAAATGGAATGAATTTTACAAAATGACCGATGTGAATACCATTACTGATCACTTCGTCACGAAGATAAAAAATGCTCTGGAACGTTCCTCTGTAGAGAAGAAAATCAAATACTCGGAGAAGAAAAGGAATCCTTGGATCACCAAAGCTTTGATGAAATCTTCAGATAATAAACAAAATATGTATAAACTCCTAAGGAGAAACCCAAACGATATAGATTTATCGAACCGCTACAAAAATTACAAAAATGAATTGTCCAATTTACTCAAAATAACTAAACAAAACTACTACATGCAACAAATAGAAAAAAACAAAAATAATTCAAAGTCCTTATGGGATAATATTAAAAAGCTAACAGGAAAAGAAAAATCTCAGACCAATATAGTAATATCATATATAATGACACTGAAGTCTCAAGCAGGAAAGAAATTGCTGATATTTTTAATTCTCATTATATCAATGTGGGCAAAAAAATGGCTGAGCAAATTATAACACCTAGGAACACCGCTCTTGAGAGAAACATACTGGGTATTTCCATATTTATGACACCTACAAATGAAACCGAAGTACTTAGCTACATAAAAGAACTCAAAAATAATAAATGTCCAGGTATTGATGGCATAACTTCGAAAAACCTCAAACTAATAGGCGAATTCATTAAAAAACCCTTAACTTACTTAATCAATAGAATCCTTGAGAACGGTGAATTTCCAGAAAACTTTAAAGTAGCTATAGTTGAACCATTATTCAAGAAAGGTGATCGAAGGAATGTATCAAACTAAAGACCAATCTCGTTATTGAGTTCAGCTGCCAAGATCGTCGAAAAGGTTATTAAAAAACGTCTTATGGAATTCTTGGAGAATAACAATATACTTTCACCTAAGCAATTCGGTTTCAGATCGAAAAAATCAACCGAAGATGCTATTGTTCATTTGACAAATAATATATACCGATCACTGGACGAAGGAAAATGTTCAATAGGTGTCTTTCTAGATATAGCAAAGGCCTTCGACACCGTCAACCATGAAAAATTAATGGATGTTATGGAAGACCTCGGTATCAGAGGAATCGTACATGAGTTACTTAGATCATACCTTAGTAATAGAACACAGTATGTAAAAATTGAAAACGAAATAAGTGAACCTCAAAAACTATTAACTGGTGTACCGCAAGGAACAGTTTTAGGCCCAGTGCTTTTTTAATATACATCAACGGAGTACTCTGTCTCGAAGCAGATGCAAATATATCATCTTTTGCATACGATACCGTAGTTCTCTTTACTGCTGCTACTTGGGAGGAAGCTAAAAACAAAGCGGAACATAACCAAAAAAAAAAAAAAATTGGTTTAGCGAAATGGATCTAACACTGAACTTGGAAAAAACAAAGTGTATAACGCTTTCTTGCAATAAATCTAACCAACCCGATATTGATCAGATTACATTAAAAGATGAAAATTCAACTTATTCAATCCAATGTGTGGAGTATGCTACATACCTTGGAATCGAAATTGATAACCACCTCAAATGGGACATCCACATGAATAAACTTTTGAAAAAGCTAAGATCAATACTGTACACATTCAAGCATCCTAAAAAAATTCTCAAAATACATGAACTTAAAATTTTATACCATTCACTTGTAGAATCTCATATTCAATATGGAATATCTGCCTGGGGAGGAGTGTACAACTGTCATATAGAACAATTGCAAGTAATGCAGAAATACTTTTTGAAGATTATCTACAATAAAGAACGTACATATCCTACAGAAAAACTATTCAAAGAGATACCTATTCTCGAACTGAAAAAACTTTATTTTTATAAGATTCTCTGCTTACAATATAAAAATAGAAACGAATTAAAATACATAAAACATGAACATAACACAAGACACAAACAAAAGAAGGAGTTTTTTATAGAAAAGACTGCAAAAACGATTGGTCAGAAGTCATTCTACTACACAGCCCCAAAACTGTTTTGTCAGGTTCCATAGACCATCAGAGATATAAATAATACTTCTCTTTACAAAAAAAAAATCAAAGTTTGGTTGCAAGATTTGTCTATAGAAAACATGGTGAAAATTATCAATATTTCCGTATGATTCATCATTCATCATAGCCAAAGTCAATTATGTTGGTAGCAATCAAAATTTTGTTAACTATTTTTCATGATTTCTCTTTCACATAGTTTATTGTATTTTCTGTATTTTACTTTGTTATTGTATTTTATTGTATATTTATCGATTTTCAATTATTATTGGATCACTTTATATTTATTTATAGTAGTGGCATTTTGTATCTATACATTTTTACATTTACACAATTTTAGAATTTTTTATTATTACATTCTTACATTTTTACATTTTTAAATGTTTACATTTCAACAATTTTACATTTTTATATTTTTACATCTTTACATTTTTGCATTAGTACATTTTCTAATTCATATTTTTATATTTTCACATCTTTAACATTTAACATCTTTACATTTACTCATTTTACATGTTTGGATTTACTTATTTTACATGTTTTCAATTCATATATTTGTATATTTCATACTCACTTCATTCAGCATGTATTCATTCATTTGATTCGATTTATTGGCAAGATATTAATATAAAGGTTAGGAATGCCCACAACAAGTTTTCTTCGTGGGATATCTCCGATTTATTTTCTTTTTTTTTTTTCATCATTCATGTCCATGCCTGTAACTTTAATGAAAATAAAAAAAAAATTATATAACTAATTTTGAGTCGGTGCCAAACAAACAAGCAAATGAATTAGGTGAGGCGTAAAATGATGGCATCGAATTGCGCGTGACATTTTGATAATTTTTTTGAATTAATTTAATGATCTTCGTTGATTGTTCGTTTGGCGCCAACTCAAAATTAGTTACTTACATTAGTTTAGGAGCTTAGTTATTGAGACTAAGAAGGTTTATTTTATTTTTTACTTTTCAGTTCCGTATTTCGTCGGTTTAATTTTTTGTTAAAAAGTTTTTATTTTTAATTTTTGTGGCTGAAATTACTATTACTACCTACATGTTTTTTGATTACTTCCAAAATACTTACTTACCCACCTTACTTCAACTATTACCAGTTAAATAATATGATTATCTACTTTCACTATTTGTTGAAATATAAATTATTTTCGTTGTTCTGGTTAGTTTATTCCATTACTTTGTATATCATTCCATCCTCTCATAGAATATAATGACTACATATGTGTGCCAATGTTCACAAGTGAAAAATCAATTATCCCCTATTTTCTACCCGTAAGGGTGGATAATTCCATTCGAAATCCAAATATGACCAACTATGAGGTATACTCTATCCAATAAAAAAAGAATCATCCAAATCGAAGAACCCAGTACAAAGTTATGCCTGATAGAATCGGTTAACGGGCCAGAATTCAGAGGGTGAGTGATCAATATTCTTCATTTTGCTACCCTTAGGGGTGGATTTCATATTTTATATTCAAATGGGACCAACTTCGAAGTACACCCTATCCACTGAAGAAATTATCGGAATCGTACGGCTCAGTAAAAAGTTATGCGTGGTCATACATAAAAAAAATCAAAAAATATACGTGTCGACTAGAGAACCGCCTCCTTTTTGGTTTCGTCGCGTCGGTTAAAAAAGGATGCCTCCGACTGCGTGAGATTGTTTACAGTATTAAGTTTGATAGTTAACCTCTTAAAACATAATTTTCTGACAATATTTTCTGGTCTTCTTTTTAAAACTTCATTTTTTACGCAGTCTGGTTTTTTTATTTTCAAATTAACTTTTTTTATTCCTGTATATATCTTGTTGGAGTTGGGTCCTATATGATGAAAAAGCAACGTTGGATTACAGTCCATCTCCTGGCCACTATTGTTGATCAAAAGTTGAAAAAAATCATTCATTTTTCACTTTGCTCCAACAAAAGAATATTTAGTATACATTCGATGCGGGCTTCCAGACTTGCCAGCACTTGCACGGAATGAATTCAAGACCGCTGGCATATTCATCAAAGGGAAAGATAAATGAAGCTTAGCATTCCGATCTTTGGAATCTACGTATTGGAAGAACTATTTCATGGCGGATCAAAGCTCAAAGGACACTGGCTCTCACATCTTATCTACCGCTTTCTAAGATGAAATACTGTAACGCTTTCATTCACTTCAATGCACTTCTCATCGAGTTCGATTGACTTTCTCATAGTATTTTCGAATGAAGTCACTTGATGGGCAGGCAATAAAAAGTTTCTCTGTATCAAAAGTCATCGATGGTATATAAAACCCGAACGTGTTAGTATAAATAAAACAATGCTATTTGCTCATCCTGGAAAATTGATGGAGCTTGTCTCAACGGAAATACTTCAGAAGGAATTTGACGGGGGTTATTTTTAGGGTTCCTTCAGAAATGGTTTCGAATAAAAAAAGCTGAAATATTTAGGAAGTATTATTTTTCGTGGAAAATAGTATGTTTTGAGTGGGGATGTGTAGATGAATAATATTTTTATGATTACCCTACACCACTGCCACTATTATTTTCAAATTTTCTGTACGAATTTAAAAAAAATTCGTATTCATTCAACATTGGATTCCACACTGGTAGTTTCCACATTCTCATGTCATTAATGATTTTTTGTCAATCTCGAGTTATGTTATTAGTTCGGTAAAAGAATAAAAACAGTAAAATTTTTGTATTTTCTATTTGATTTCAAAACATTTAAATTTAATTAACTAACACATTTTTTCTCATTCTCTTGAATTTCACGCTGGATTTTTTTTGTCGAGTTCTATAGATACAGTGAGGCTTTTTATACCCCCCCCCCTGTTTACTTTTGAAGGATTCGACGTAGAACAATGGGACAAAAACAGTTTTGAATGATATCACCGATACTACTTTTTGAAATGAAATATATTGTGATTGCTCAATAAATGGCGCGACGAGGCACATCAACTTAAAAAATCCAAATATTATATGGGGTCGAGTAGCACATCGTTGAGAAGATAATTCAATTATCTTCTCAACCATCTTATTTTTTTATTTCGTCAATACGTTTTTTTCCAATATCATTTGAACAGTTTGATGTGAAACAATGAGACATAAATTATTTTGAATGGTATTACCGATCCCACTTTTTGAGAGATGATCCATTACAATTACTCAACAGAGGGCGCTGGGGGCACATCAACTTCGAAATTTCGAAAGGCATGGGTCGAGTTACACGTCGTTTTTAATATGAAGAGCAGTGTTATAATCATTCATACATTGGAAGGTCTTGGGCATCGATAAAATAATCCAACTTCATATCAGGCATTTCTAGGTAACTGCTTGATTATCAGTTCACCAAATCCAATAAATGGTACCCGTTATGATTATGGTCATTAGAAATAAATGAATGTGGTATTATTTGGGTCGGATATTGGATTATTGTGTGGATTCAAAATCTCTACCAAAATTAAGCTTCAAAACGAATTCAAAAAGGATATTTCGTGTTACTCATCGCAATTGTGATTCCGAAGAACAACCATAGTTGAAAGTAAAATCGAATGACCTTTTCAACGATGTGCCACTCGACCTCTATGCCTCTCGAAATTTTCAAGTTGATTTGCCTCCAACGCCCTCTGTCGAGTAATTGTAATATATCTTTCCTCAAAAAGTAGGATCGGTAATACCATCCAAAATATTTTATGTCCCATGTTCCACATCAAACCGTTATCGAAGTGAGGGTACCATTCATATCCCCACTTATACTTGACATTCCAAATGCATATTGTGAAAAAATGTATTAGCGAAATTAAAAAAAAATTAATTCGGAAAAGAGAGTTGAATAACCTCAACGATGTGCCACTTGAACCCCCATGCTTTTTGAAATTTTTTAGGTTGATGTGCCCCTCCGCGCCATCTATCGAGCAATCACAATGTATTTCATTTCAAAAAGTAGTATCGGTGATATCATCCAAAACGGTTTTCGTTCCATCATTCTACGTCGAACCGATCAAAAGTTAACAAGGGGGGAACTATAAAAAGCCGCACTGTATAGATAGATTTATTCGACCAAATTACAAATATGTTTTGGCAAGTCATTCGAATACTAAAATATAGGTAATATGACATTATGAAAGTAGTATAAACAACACACACAGAAAAGAAAACATGAAAATAAATAAAAGAGTTATCACTAAGAAACAACCCATTTGAAGTCTTCGGAGCGTTGGGTGGCCTGCCAGCTATGTGGACAGTGGGCCCATACAGCCTGTGCAGGAGTTTATGACGCAGATTTAGAAGAAATCCACATCTGCTTATTCTGTGACAAATAAAATAGTGTACCCCGTACTGCCCCGCACTGGGTACCCCATACTGACCCGCACTGGGTACCCCATACTGCCCCTACCCCGGGGCACGATGAAGTTTTCATGAAGGTTTTGTGAAATTAAAATCAAAAATATTATTCGATTTCTTACTTCACCAAATTCGGTGCCAAATGATAAATTAATAAGTAACCAAAGAGTTGTCATTAGGGTTCATTAAAAAATATTTTATGTTTATTTTTTTATTGTTTATTTCCCTCAACGTTCCTGTTATGCCCCTCCTCCCCTACTACTGGCGTACTCAGATATTCGCTGATGGAATAAAAACAATGATTGAGAAAATGTCTTTTGAGTTTCAATTTAAAACAGTTCAAAGTAGGAATACCGTACCCTCGAGGCAAGAAGAGAATTCACTAGTGATTTATTCAGCCTGAGACGAAAAGGCCTCAAATGGTTTGCTCCACGAGTTTGGTATTCATGAAAATCGGGTTTGCAGAAAAATGCTCCTTTGTTCTTGTGTATCTCCAACACTGTGGCATATATAAATGAAATAGGAACAGGCATAATGGAGAGATCTCTGAAAATTGGTTGACAGGGATCCCTGTAGCGATAAATCAAACGGCTCTTTTCTGCATTTTGGAAATCCTGATGGCGTGACAAGAATTACCCCATACAAGTATTCTGTAGTTTATGTGAGCATGAAAGAATGAAAAATAGCATGTTCGAAGGGTGTTGAAACAGTTGGTTTTTCATGTTACATAACAAATATATTGAACTTGATCTATATGAGACGTCCAAGACAGTTGCCATCAATAACTATGCCAAGTTTACCACTTTTGCCATTATCTGCATTTTTGGCAGAGAAAACAAGTTCTTGGGTTTTCTCATTGTTTAATTTGAGGTTGTTGGCACTGAGCCAATTTTCTGATTTAATTAGAGATTCCGCCAAATTAACCTTTCCGTGACGGGGCGGGGTATGCCGCATACCCCAACTTTACGTTATTCCTTGTAACTCTGCTAAAAAAAAGGTTCGTGCTTTTCCTTATAGTTAATCCTCAAACGATTCATTACCGACCTTATAATAATTAGATATTGTAGGTGTCATAAATATTTTGAACGTTAGATAGAGATTTATGCGTTGGGGGTATGCGACATACCTCCCTCCGGCTCAAATGTTTCAACTTGCTCACCATATTTATCGACTCCTCGCAAGCGTCACACGTAACAAATCGGTGCATTCGAGGTACCTACTTGACAGATTGAGTTCAGTGACCTAAAAAGACGAACTGGTGCGAGTAATATCCTACGTTTTTGTGAGTTTGTGAGTTATTAGCCATGACTAAACAAAAATATTTGACTGACGACGAACTACGAGAAATTTTTGAGAATTCCGACGATGACGAATGGGCTGATGTTAGTGATGAAGACTCTGAAGATGCTGAGGACCATGTTGCAATAGATAATGATGTGCAAGATGTTCAAAATTACTCTGATTTAGACGTAAATGTTGCCTCATCCTCAGAAAATGTTGAAGATTCCGAGGACGAGCTTCTAAGTGAAACTCGAGAAAGGAAATAATACTCGTAGCTACAATTCAAAAGCAGGAATGACTTGGACGGCTCAGCATCCTCCTGTCACACACATTTATTTATTTAATCGTGTCAGAAGCATCGTACACAAAGAGAACAAGAAGAATATTACATATCACGTACAAAGCAAGTATAAAAAGGGTATAAAATATATATATATAGATATAGCAATATAACAGATTCGGCTATTTTTATTTTATGATGTCTTGGACCAGAACTTGGTCAGGTCCAGCGCTTCCGGGGTGGCATATTCACCAAATCCTTCATGGTGCAGGTGTTCGGGCACAGCTCACACTGCATGAGGTGGGTGGTGGTTTGAGTGTGTCCACAGTCGCACAGAGCACATAATATCGCGACATTCTTAGAGGGATTACAAAATGGAAGGTGTTATCTTCTCAGTGTTTTTTATTTTATATCTGCATATTTATTTTTTTAGTGAGACTATTACTTCAATCAAGGAAACCTTTCCGCTGTTTTTTTTGAGGGTACGATGAATGAAATTTGTTTGAACACAAATCTCAGAGGAAATACCGTTGTCGCAAAATAGAACGAAAGAAATCCTGATCGGCAAAAAATGTAACAATTAATGAATTGCATGCATTCATGGGCATACTTCTAGCAGCTGGCAGAAATTATGGTAGGAGACTGCATATCACTGAAATGTGATGTAGAGGAGAACTGTTCAGACAACCATTCTTTACTGCAGAAATGCCCCGTGATAGATATAAGAATAATTTCGAAATATTAGATTGACGATCCAACTAAAGAGCGGAACGAATTGAGAACACGAAAGATAAATTACAAGCCATAAGAACCTTATACGATCAGTTCACTCAAAACTGTATTAGGCAATACTCTCCTGGTGCTAATATCACGGTTGACGAAAGACTAGCAACTTTTAGAGGTGAATGTCCATTCAGAGTCTACATGAAAAGTAAGCCAGGTCGTTACGGCATAAAAATATGGGTATAAGCAGACTCCAAAACAGGGTATGTTCTAAACTCTCAAGTATACACGGGAATGATAGACGGACAGAGAGAAAAAGAACAGGGAAAACGAGTTGTCTTAGATTTGGTAGGACCTTATTTTGGTACATGGCGCGGAATTACAACCGATAATTTTTTTACCTCCGTCCCTTTGGCTGCACATTCATTTAGAAATAAACTTACCCTTACAGGAACGATGAGATCAAATAAACGCGAGATTCCCAAAGAGTTTTCGGCGCATCCGTCACGAGAAGAATTTTCGAGTTTATTTGGTTTCAGTGACAATAAGACAATCGTATCATACGTACCTAAAAAAAATAAAAGCGTAATTTTGCTGTCAACACAATTCAATGGGAAAGATGTGTCTGATGAGGAAACCAATTTCAAGCCCGAAATTATTCTCCATTATAACAAGACCAAGGGGGCTGTTGATACTGGAGACAAAATGACTCGCGAGTATAGTTGCGTACGTGCATGTAGACGATGGCCTTTACGAATTTTTATGGGAATGATCGACGTTGCTGCTCTGAATGAATACATTGTCTGGTCAAAAAAATATCCTGAATGGAGAAAAAGATCGTAGCCGCAGAAGGTCTTTCTTACGAGAATTATCCATTCAGCTGGCGGAAAATAATGTGCAAGGAAGAAAAGTATACAGTGCTAGTCAAAAGTCTCCTCCCCCCCTCGTATCTTTTGAACGGGTATACTTATAATAATGAAATTTAAAGGGTGGAAATAAACGGATGTAGGCTTCTCAACTGGTCATAACAGGTGACGCAATAGTCATAAATGACGTCACAAGGCCACTGTGACCAATAATTTTAAATGGGACCCTATGGCAAGTGACAGCTCGTTTGAAAGGTATTGACAATACCTATTCAGTCATATCAATTTTGTTTGGGTTTCGGCTGATTTTGATTGATAAATTGAAGAAATACGAAAATTATAGTTTCGCATTTAATTAATAAAGATTTTAAAGTACGCCTCTGGTTAGTTGTCAAAAAGGTTGACGTTTTTGAATTCTCTACTTGTCAAAAGTGTTTATACCTTGGAAATTTACCTAAGCTATTGTTTAACGAGACGTTTAAGTGTTTACATAGGCAAAATGGTACGTACTGTAGCCGACAAAGTAGCAGCTATCTTAATAATTGGTGAATGTAGAAACAATTTCCATGCAGCGGAACGACTGTTTAATGAGAGGTACCCCGATCGCCCTATATCGAGGGTTTATTTGAGGGAGCTTCTTCGGAAGTTTGAAGCATCAGGTAGTGTTCAAGATGCCAAACGATCTGGTCGACCAACAATTAGTGATGACAAAAAAATTGACATAATTGGAGAAATGGTAGTAAACCCTACTTCTTCCACAGCCCAAGTTGCGTCTATCTGTGAAGTCAGTCAAAGGACAGTACATAGGGTGTTGGCTAAAAACAAATTTCATCCATACAAATTAAAAATGGTGCACCAACTTTCAGATGATGACCCCGACCGAAGACTAGAATTCTGTGAAACTATGTCCAATAAAATGAACCAACAACCAGGCTACATACAGACAATTTGTTTTAGTGACGAAAGTACTTTCTTTCTCAATGGAAATGTTAACACTCAAAATGTGAGGTATTGGAGTGACACAAATCCTCACATCTTTCGTGAAAAACATACTCAATTTCCAGAAAAAGTAAATGTTTGGGCAGGTATTTTGGGAAATTCTAGAAGATAATCCAGATGAATTCGACAACTTGGAAATAACGTTTCAACAAGATGGTGCTCCTGCACACTATTACGGTGCAGTAAGACGTTACCTAGATGAAGAATATCGTGGTAGATGGATTGGACGACGAGGTTCGATCGAATGGCCAGCTCGGTCACCGGACCTTACACCATTAGATTTTTTTCTATGGGGGTACTTGAAATCTAAGGTTTACGCTACAGCACCTGACAGTATTGCCATTCTGAAACAACGAATTGTTGAAGAATGTAGGGCAATTTCCGCTGACACACTGGGACGAGTACGACAAGAGTTTAGCAATAGGATGCATTACTGCCAGGAAGTAGATGGAGCACATTTTGAACACTTATTATAAGAACTGGTTCTTAAATCTTTATTAATTAAATGCGAAACTGTAATTTTCGTATTTCTTCAATTTATCAATCAAAATCAGCCGAAACCCAAACAAAATTGGTATGACTGAATAGGTATTTTCAATACCTTTCAAACGAGCTGTCACTTGCCATAGGGTCCCATTTAAAATTATTGGTCACAGTGGCCTTGTGACGTCATTTATGACTATTGCGTCACCTGTTATGACCAGTTGAGAAGCCTACATCCGTTTATTTCCACCCTCCAAATTTAATTATTATAAGTATACCCGTTCAAAAGATACGAGGGGGGGAGGGGACTTTTGACTAGCACTGTATAATACAGGTCAAAACATTCCTATCAAATCAGCTATTGATATGTTTTTGAGGGGAACTGAAAAAAACTTGCCAGGACCCAATCCAAATCAAGAATTTGGAGAGGTACAAGCGAATACAAGTAAGCGTTGTAATTTCTGTCCCAGAAAACGGGATAGAAAAGCAAGTATCGTTTGCACCAATTGCAGAAAATTCATTTGTGTAATTCATAGGCAAATACGCAAGGAAGTGCAATAAAGGTGAAATATATGGAGAGCAAACTGAAGATGGAATTCGGGTGATGAAATGGCAAGATCTTCAGATCAGATAATAATAATAATAATTATTCATCATTTCGATTTACAGATAAAGTCAAATGATACAATTATAACATTGAACATAAACATGACAATACAATAAATAGAGTACAGAGAAGTATAGATGAATAAATTGTTATCCCACTGAGGGCAAGCCCTGTGTGTGGGTGAATTTTTTGGTGGAACATATAACAAGTATCATATCAAGTAATATAAAACACTATATACAATATAAATATTATCAATGTACAGAGAACGAGTTATAAAATGTTATAATTGATTATAATAATGTTAGTAATGATAATAATGATGCAAAAGTAATTAAATGTTAATAGATGTAAATAAATGTTAAATAATAATAAAATATAGATGTTTTGGTTTTGTTATTTCGATTTATGGTACATATTTATTTTCATTACATGATAATTGTTTGTTTTTGTATTATTTTCCTTCTTTATATAAAAAATCATTCATTCAATCATTTTATGAATTTCCTTTCTTTCAATCTCCTTTACGAATTTTTTCAACTGTTTTTTGAATAGCAGGCAGGAAGTTTCAGTTTTCAGAGAGTCAGGTAGGAAGTTGTATAGCTTTGGAGCAATATAATGATAGCTTTTTTGGCCTATTGCTTTTTTCATAAATGGGGTGACATATTTATGTTTTTGTCTGGTAGCATACGAGTGTGTCAATACATTCAGCTGGGTTTTATTCAGGTGTTGCACGATGAGTACTTGAATGGAATAAAGCTGTCTTATATCTAACATTTCTGTTTCAGCGTATAGAGAGTCGCTAAGGTATCTATAATCTTTATTCAGTATCATTCTTAGAAACCTTTTTTGCGAGATTTCAAGCATATTCAAGTAGGTTCTCGGAAACCCGTCCCCATCCTATAATCCCATAATCAAGTGAGACTCTACTAAGCTTTGATAAACAACTTTTTTTTGCTTCGAATCGAGATATGTTTTTACCTGTTTAAATCTATACAGAATACATCGTAACTTTTTTGTGAGGTATATCATATGTTGATCCCATCTCAGGTGGGGGTCCAAGAAAACACCTAGGTAATTAATTTTTTTGACAGGTTTAATATGAAAATTTTGTTGAATGGTTGAATGGAAGAAGCATTTCTGTACTGCTGAATGGCAGGTAGTGAGTTTTACTGAAATTAATTGAGAGAAGTCTGCTATCAAACCAATCTTTCAATTTATTTAGATCATTTTCGGTTTTTGTCTTCAATTCATACCAATTATTTGCTTTATAAACAATGGTGTGTCATCGGCAAAGCTTAAAATTTTTCCTGAATGTGGCGAATGTGGTGAAGAATAAACTTATAATAATTATTATAAACCATTTATATATCGTGCAATGTTCGTTACCTATGTTATGTTTAATTTTCAGAATATAATATCCTTTCAGAGTTAACCTAAATTTATTTAAATTCATTTAATTCTTACTCATAAGTACGATTTTAGAGTGGGGTGGCACTCCTACCCCGCGCCGGCGGCTACGGAATTTCTATGGGCCCCGTCACGGAAAGGTTAATGTGCAAATTTTCTGCATCCGGAGCAGTATTCAACAAAGTTGTGTCATCAGCATAAACCACACATTTATTCGGGTGAAATAGATCATTCGCGTAAATATAGAGGTTCCAGAAGGGATCCTTGAGGTACTCCAAGTGAAATGTTTCGAAAGTCAGAACGTGATTCGTTTATGTGAACGTTTCCTGTTGCATGAGTATGACTGAATGAGATCGAGTGGTACGCCTCTCACGCCATAATAGCGAAACTTTTCAATGAGGGCAGCATGAGAGACACAGTCAAAGGCTCTCGATAGATCACATGAAGTAATACCAACATCAATGCCTTTTTCAAGACCCTCGACTATATTGGAAACAATTTTGTAAACAGCCGGTGTTGTACTGCATTACTTCTGAATCCAAACTGATTGCAAATGAGAATTCGATTAGATTCAAAATATTTCATTTGATTTCGAAAACTTTGGAAAATATCGGGTTGATAGATGTTGGTCGATAGTTAGCAATCTGTATCATATCCCCTTTTTAAATATTGGTAATACTTTCCTTACCTTCAAGATATCAGGAAATTCTCCCTTAGAGTTACAGGCATTGAAAAAAGTAACTAAAGGATCAATTATCAAATCCAGCATTCATTTCAGGAGTTCATTATTCATTCCATAAACATCATTTTGAATTATTCAAGTTGCGTACAGCGTCGACTACTTCAAAACTTGTTACCGGCTCCAGAAAGAAAGATGAACAGGGTCTAGGCAATCCTTTCAAAGAATCCCCTGGATCACAGAAGTTATTCTGAATATCCCCAATCAAATTTTCAGCAATGGTGGAAAAATAATCATCAAAAGAACTAGCTGGTATATTGTGATTGGATGTTTTTTGTTTCTCGAATCATTCGGCTTTGCCTTGGGCATTATGTCGCGCAGTGCAGGAAATTTTAACTTCCTATTCATGATAGATGGGATTACACGCAAGAAAGTGAGAAAGAGAGACGAAGAGCGGGAGCAAATATTTAAGCTTCGTGAACATCCGAAAGAGGCGCTGAAGCTAGGAGCAAAAGTTAAACATGACTGAATAATTGAAAATGCAAGTAGTAACATACTTTCGACCAACTATAAAGGAAAATAGTATACACCACACGGGTCTGCCCTTGTAATGTAATATACTTTATGATATTGTCCTTTTTTATATTCAGACAATTTCGATTATAGTGCTTTTTCAGGATAGTATAAATAATAAAATCCCTAGTGAAATTACAGATGGATTTGACTTTTGACAATATTTCCCTCAGAGTCATCAGTTCATCATTGAACCATTGGACCGGTGGTTTTGCAACAATGTAATATTTTTCACTTATAATTGCACGAGAGGTTTGTATTTTATTGGGTAAATTTGGGTTGTTTAATGAGAAACTGTTGCCCAGCAATTAGACGAGCAAAACTGTCAACTATTGAAAACGCGACACCGAAGGTGGAGCGTTTTTAGGTTGACAGTTTGTCGGGTCAAATTGCTAAAGGAAACAGTTTAGAATGTGAATAACACAAATTTACCCGATATCAATACAAACATCGAGTGTAATTCGGCAGGACAATTTAATCAATAAGAAATTTAGAAACATATCAATGCAAACTTTATTTATTTTGGCAACTAACACCGCGATAATTGATAAACAAATGAATAAGTGAAAAAACCACTAGTGCATTCGTCCTGTAAAAGTTGCAGCTAACTTTTGCCGCTGTCAAACTGACAATTGCACTGTGGCATATGCGATTTTTTATACATGAGTTGAATTGTCAATGGAGAATTATTTTCAATATAGTGAATATATTGATAATATTATTAGCCATTATTGAGCACTCCCAATTGTGGAGCACGATAGTATCCCAATTAATCTTGGCTAGAGCGGATCGGATATAATCAATACCTCGTTCGGATAACACTGATAGAACGAAAAAATATATATTTTTAATTTTCGCTATTTTCTAACTTCCTTTCCGGATTTAAAAACATTTTGGTAACAGCTCTTTTTCTTCATGATCTGTGAAATTTCACGGTGGATTTGTTTCTTCATATCGAGTTATTATTTCGGTAAAAAAGAAATATTCGTTTTTTTTTTCCTGTTTGAATGTGAAAACTCAATTCCTATTTCATTAAAAGAACATATTTTTCTACTTCTCCTCGAATTTCATGCTGGCTTTCCTCGTTCTCAAGTCTGTATCACTAATGGGTGAAAATAAGAATTTTCTTAATTTCGACATTTTCAAACTTTCGCTGGATCAACATTGAAGAGATCTCATTTTTTCACAATCTGGTGGAATCACAAGGTGGCTTTTTTCCTGTTCTCGAGTTATATGTCATTTTTTCGGTAAAAGAAGTATTCGTTTTGTTATATCTCTTTCATATTTTTTCATAAAATCACTAAATATAATACATTTTTGTCAAGTCGTGTTTTGAAAAAAAATATATTAATTTATTTATAATTAAAAAACTATTCGGATGTGAGTTGTAATCATGAAAAATAGATTGGAAAGTTTCAGTAGTTATTTCAGCTTGTGGAAACTCCAGTATTCACTTATTTAATAGGTTATGGCCGAAAAGGCAACGCTGCAGGTGATTTTCGACCGTTTGAGGGTTCTGATGTTTTATTTATTCATTTTGTAAAGGAATCACCGAGAAAAATTCAGTTTACTTATGTAATTTCATTTTTTATTCACAAAATTTTATGGATATGAGGTGTGAAAATACAATCAGAAGTTCTGATAAAAATAAATTTCACAAATAAGCTATCAGTGTTGCAAAAACAAGCCGGGGCTTTGCAACTCATCTAGTTTATTTATTTGATCGAAAGTTCATACATTGTTGGATATTACAGTATTACTGCGCATTTCATCTCAAAAACTATGAATATAATATCTACAATTAGGTCTATGCCACTTAATCCTCAGGAATATGATACGCACCCATAGGTAAGAGATTGACAAACTAAAAAATGAACCGTGTACATTGCACGAATTTTTTATTTTTTATGCCCAAACGACTTCGAATTATATAAACAGAAATTAGTGAATGAGATTAATGTTTTTTTTTTCATATCCTTTCAGGAATCCAAACTCTGAAGTTCTGCTGACTTACCATATTCCTGACGGCATCTTAAGTATATTTTTATCCAAGTTATAACTTCATTTCGAATATTGCAATTTTGAGATTTGTCGTTTCTCCGGGAGAGAATTTCAACAGAAAATGTTGTGTAAATAAGGCTCAAGAAATTTAACTTGCAAAACGATCAATTAGATTGTTTCTTTTCTGGCGTCCTTCGTTTCTCTTCTGAGTAGGTTGCAGTTTTATACTTAGGGGCGGGAAGAGAATTGCAGTAATGTATGCACCCCAGCACCCCCTTTACAAAACTGAGAATATCCCTCGGGTGATCTACACATCCTGCGAAGGGATTTGCACATGATACGTGGACAAGAAGGCTTCGGCAAGTTTCAGTAAGACAATGTATTGAAATTCGCCAGAAACGGAGTGTTTCAGTTCATTCGAACATGCTCTAATATAAACGAATAAGGAAAAAGCTTCTATTGGAAGGTAAATAAAATAAGCTTTCCCCAACAAACTCTTGTCGGGGCGGAATATATTCCTTTAATTCCGTAAAAAAAATATACATATTTTTTAATGCAATATTGAATATTTTTTTTTTATATATTTGGAAAGTTTGAAGAGTTTTTGGAACCGGAAATAAAAATGATATGATCAATTACCTATCAATAACTTGGATCTCTACGATTTCTGAACTATTTATAATCATCAAGTTAGATGAAATATACAGTGCGTTCATAGAAACGCTCGATTATCTTAAGAGTTTATTATTTTCGGAGGTAAAGCTCGGACACGTCGATTTTTTATTTTAGTTTACTACTTTTTTAAATGAGAAAATAAATTTCACCCCCCCCCCTATTATTGATTGATTGATTGATTGATATTTTTATTTAAAAAAATACCATATTTTTATGAGTTCAACCATACCACATACGTCATATGAAATATTTTAAGTTACAGTATACCGAGTAGTATAAAGAAAACAAGTGCTCATATTTCTTAATATTTATTTTATCATTTATTTTGCAATGACTTCCTCAAAATTACTCAGTATATTTCCAAACCTCAAGTATGCTATGAAAACATCTGAGGACAACCAGACAATAAATTATTGGTTACCATTACATATGTCATTATTAAATTGATTTGTTGTTTATCATATCGATTTATAAGTCTTCAATAATACCTTTCTGAAAAATATCACACTAAAAGGAATTATTTGAAATTACGATGGTGCTGTCAGAAAAACAGCGAATAGAAGTTTTGATGATCTTAGGTTACGACGATCGTAAAAGAATTATGGCAGAAGTATGCGACATCTTTAATGAAAAAAATATCCTGATCGAGAATCAATGAGCAAATCGACATCAAGCAAAATATTGCATAAATTCAACGAAATTGAAAATGTTGAGAATAAGCCTAAGAGTGGCAGACCTACCTAATCGTCCAATTACAACTTTATCTGCCAAATTACATCCATATAAAGTTTAACTTATACATGAACTTAATGAAGACGGCTTCGATAGACGCATGAGGTTTTGTAAAAATATGCAAGGAGTGTATTATCAAAATAATGGTTTTAATTTTAATGTCTCATTTTCTGACTTTTTGTATTAACGGTACTGTGAATATGCAAACTGGCAACAGAAAATCCCAATCGGACGATGGAAGCTTATACCTGATACCCTCCGGAGGTAACTGTGAAGGCTGGGATTCTCAGGAATACCATTGTAGGACCACATTTTTTTACGGTACTGTGACGAGTGAAAAGTATTTAGAAATATAGCAAGCTGATGAAGTTCCATATTTAACTGCAACATTTCCAGACATTAATAATCCTGGTCAAATAGATTCTATTATTTGGTCCACATCATGCTCTAGTGGTTAGATATTTTCCGAATGAAACCTTTCCCAATCGAGGGTTTGGACGATGCGGTCACCTTGAATGACCTGCTAGGTCCCCAGATTCAACTCCTATGGATTCTTCGTCTGGGGTTACTTGAAAAGTGAGGTATACATAAACCGACCTACCAATTTGAAAGACCTTAAAGAGAGAATTCGAACTGAAATTCAACGAATTGTTAATTGTCGATGTTGTCAAACGTAATCCAAGAATTAATCAGATATTGTCACCTAACCCAAGAAACTCAATTCGAGCATTTGTTATTTGTTTATTTTTACATTAATATTTTCTTGCAAAATAAATAATGAAATTAATGTTAAGAAATAAGTCCACCTGTGTTCTTTATACTCAGAAAAGTGTGGACTTTTAATTTTTGATATGAAAATATAGCCTTTCAATTAAAAAAAAATATCGATGACGTCAGATCTTGTAAGGTAGTGGGGTAAAAACATGTTTTTTGAAAAAAAGTAGGAACTGAAATTGAAAAACGACCTGTCCGAGCTTCACCTCCGAAAATAATCAACTCGTGCGATAATCGAGCGTTTCCACACTTTATGAACGCACTGTATCATCATATTCGTCATATCATGATGTCTTAGTCTGAAAAAAATATAATTGTGGAATAACAAAAGGTAATTTCCTTAGAATTTGTATCTACTGAGGGAGTTTCACATGGGTCGAATTCAGGACCCCTCTTATTTTCTCTATTTGGTAAATCAATAACTCTTCTCTATGCCGATGCCGAAGTTATATCATGAAATCGATGATATTCGTGAATATGAGTGAGAAAGATTGCCATTAAAAACTCCACCCAGTTGGCTCGTCTGGTAAGACCTTCGATGACACTTGGGCCTGCTGCCCACTGTATCTTTCCTGTTCACATTTACAGGACTCATTCCAGTATTTTCGTGCCTTGCAAAAGTTTGTACAAGTCCTTTACTGGGTGTGTGCTGTACAAATTTGGTTTACCAATTGATTGCGATCTGCGATCGATCCAAGGCTCCGCAGTTGCTTAGTATGTGTGATACTGTTTCTGGTTCTCAACCGCATAATCTGCATGTTAGGTCGATATTGAACATTCCCATTTTTAACCGACGAAACCAAAAAGGAGGAGGTTCTCTATTCGCCCCGTATATTTTATGTGTTTCAATCATATTTTTTTATGTATGATCACGCATAACTTTTTACTGAGGCGTCCGATTCCGATAATTCTTTTTTCAGTGGATAGGGTGTACTTCGAATTTGGTCCCATTCGAATTTAAAAGATGGAATCCACCCCTAAGGGTAGCGAAATGAAGGATATTGATCACTCACCCTCTGAATTCTGGTCCGTTAACCGATTCTATCAGGCATAACTTTGTACTGGGTTCTTCGATTTGGATGATTCTTTTTTTAATAGATATGGTATACCTTATTTTTGGATTTCGAAAGGAATTAGTCACCCTTACGGGTAGAAAAATAGGGGATAATTGATTTTTCTTGTTCCGTCAAAATCAGTATATTTTATGAGAGGATGGAATGATATACAAAGTAATGAAATAAACTAACCAGAACAACGAAAATAATTTATATTACAACAAATAGTAAAAGTAGTAATCATATTATTTAACTGGTAATAGTTGAAGTAAGGTGTGTAAGTAAGTATTTTGGAAGTAATCAAAAAACAAGTAGGTAGTAATTGGTAGATTTAGCCACAAAAAATGGAATACGGAACTGAAAAGTAAAAAATTAAAACTTTTTAACAAAAAATTAAACCGACGAAAAAATCAACTGAAAAGCTGAAAATGAAATAAACCTCCCTAGTCTAAATGATAATTGAGCTCCTAAACTAATGTGAGTAACTGATTTTGAGTCGGCGCCAAACAAACTAGCAATGAATTAGGTGAAGCGTAAAATGATGGCAGCGAGATGCAACGCTGCGTTTTGATGACTTCTTTCATAGATAATGATCTTCGATAATTGTTTGTTTGGCGCCGACTCAAAATCAGTTACTTACATTAGTTTAGGAGCTCAATTATCATTTAGACTAAGAAGGTTAATTTTATTTTTTGCTTTTCAGTTGATTTTTTCGTCGGTTTAATTTTTTGTTAACATGTTTTTATATTAAGGTGCTCTTTTACCAGGCAAATGTTCCGATGTGAGCCCCGTAATGATTTTCAGTTGTTCCCTGTTTGAAGTTAACAGGTCTTCTGTTATTTCAGTGTTGTTTGTGTTCTACCTGGATCCAGTCTTCTACAGACGCTCGTGCCATGCACTTTGGCACCCCGAGGGTCTGTCCTGGACCTGGTTCATTTAACGATCCTCTTCTGGTGAGTTCGTCGGCCTTTTCATCCTCTGCAAATCCCTGATGTCCTGGCACTCAAATCAGCTTGACGCGGTTTTGTTCTGCCAGTATTGTCAGTTCCTCTTTGCAGGTCCATACAAGTTGGGACAACACTTTCTGACTGTTCAGAGCCCTAAATGCCGCCTGGCTCTGCTCCTCTACTATTGCTTTCCCGTTATTTTCCTTCGCTTATTGAAGGATTGCGTAGACCTCCACCTGAAATACAGGAGTGTGTACCAAATCCTGCTCTGTAGAATGATGTTGAGTGCTGTGTTTTTTCATACAGTTCGGTCTGGTATAGATACCCTTTATGACTTGTCTGGAGAGAATCGTTTCTCAATGTGATCTGATCTCAGGTCCAACACGTCCCTGGTTAAAATGTATACGATGCTCGTGTGTCCCTTCCCAACGTTTATATTGTCCAGTCTTTCTCATTCTGAAGGCACCTAGCCTTGCCTCTCCTTGTATCGCCAAGTAAAGGGAAGGCAATCCCAACAGTGTCTCCATGACTGCAGCGGGCGTTGATTCAATTGTCCTCATAAGTTTTAGCGCTCCTTCGTTGTGTCTTTGGCCACCACACCAGGTAGGCGTACGTTATGGCCGTTCAAGCCATCAAGTTGTACAGCCAGTGTACCATAAATGGTTTCAGCCCCCATTTCTTCCCAAAAGAACGCCTTGCCACAATTAATGTGGTCTCTTTTTCTGGTCACTTTCATCAGATGTTGGTTCCAGTTCAGTTTCGAGTCCACTATCACCCCGAGATATTTGACCTCTTCCGTGATCTGAATAGTTTCTCCTCGAAGTTTTATGGGTCCTAGTCCCTCTAATTCACGCCTTCGAGTGAATGTTAAAATGGTGACTTTTTGGGGATTGATATTCGATGCCTCCAAGTCCGTCCATCTGGTTACCGAGTTTAGGGCCTCTTGCATACGATCCCTAACCGTGGTGTTGAATTTTCCCTGTGTCGTCAGCATATCAAGGTTTTTATGACCCTTTCCTTCAAGAGACCCCAGTAGCCGGTTCATGATCAGATTCCACAGGACTGGAGAAAGAACTCCTTCCTTCGGGCATCCTCTGGCCGCCCGGACCGCTACAGTCTCCTTCATTAGGGTTGTGTGTATCATCCTGTTTCTTAGCATTGAGTGTATCCGAGCCAAGGTTTCTCGATTTCCCCTCGTGAGACCTGATGATTGAATCTATAGAGGTGTTATTGAAAGTTCCTTCTATATCTAGGAAGTGCGCTATTAATATCTCTTTGTTTTCCACCCTCCACTAGTTCGTGGAGTAGCCGGTCCTGTATGCATACTGTTTTCGATGCAGTGGTTTTTCTACCAAGCCCCGTTCCTTATATGGCTATCCACCAGCTTCTCCAGAGTCTTCAGTCCGAAGGCCGTAAGATTTATAGGTCTCAGGGACTTCGCCGTTTCCTGCCCAAGTTTTGGTATAAAGATTACCATTATACTCCTCCATGGCTTTGGTATGTACCCAAGAGCCAGGCTGTCTCTGAGTATTTCGCAGAGCCTGCTATACGGAAATTCCGTTCCCATCTGCAATAGTACTGGGTAAATTCCGTCCGGTCCCAGTGATTTGACTGGTTCAAATTAGCTTATTGCCCATTGTACTTTGTCATAGGTTACCACCTTTTTCGCTAATGTCCAACTTCCCCTGGAACCCCGTTTCAGAGCCTCCATTCTCATTAGCAGGTGTCTGTACTATTTGAGCTCCAGGAAAGTGAATCCTAAAGAGTTCCTTTGTGGTTCCTTCTCCTGTAGAGGTGTACTCTCCTTATTCATTTTAATGAGATGTATTGCTTGATGTTTGTCCTTAGAGATATTTCTTTGGAGTCTGGCGCACTCTTGAGTACTTGCCATACCTAGGTCCCTATTTGTACTTATCCGTCTTTGCAATCCTGGAAGGTTGCGTGCTATCTTGTATGCTTCCCATTCTGTTTTCCTTTTTCGTTTGAATTGATTTTGTGAAAATAATGTTTGTTTCTTCGTAGTCCATTGGATTATCTTAATTCATTACATGATTCTTGTTGGGTAACACCAATGATTTTGGACATAAATGTGGTATGGAAGGAATTGACCCGAAAATTATTGTAATTCTATTGAATGGTGCACATTGTATTGAGAAGTAATTTGGTGATCAATGAAGAGTTATCTTCTAATAGTTCATATGTTTTCTTCCAAAAATTAAGGATGAACAATTTCAATGAACTCCATTTTTCATTGCCAAAATGATATCGAGTTTTGTAGGGATGATTGGAAAAATAATTGATATATTTGTGGTGAGTTTGATATACCAATCTAGAATAATCGTGTTAGTTTCAGTTCTTATCAAATGTGTATCTAAAAAAGGTAAGGAGTTGAAACTATTGAACATATTAAGTATTTTTGTAGTGATGTGGAATGGGCAGATTACATAATTACATATTTCTTGATGAAGGTTTTTTGGAATACAGGAATCCAGCAGATCAAAATCTGTTTGAAAATTTCAATTAAGAAAAAAAGAAGAAACTGGAAATAGAATACCTCTTTTAGATACCCATACATTTGCTAAGAACTGAAATTAACACAATTATTCTAGATTGGTATGTCCCACCACTTCTAGCAAATATATTGATTATTTGAGGAATAATGTCAATTGTTATATTCACTGGAAATCCCCATTATTCATATATCCCAAGCAGTCGCTTCTCTGTGCGATAGATGATTAGGACGATTAGAAAGAAATGTTGAACATAGAATAACGAGAGTAAGGGTGAGACGGAATTATTTCCACATGTCATTGCATTGTATAGTGTGTTCGTTTGTGTAGCGTTTAGAAAACAATGTATCTTTCTCCAACTCATGTAACTTCTGAATCGCGTTCTTTCAAAATATCATAAATGCAACTAAATTTGTGGCATGAGCAATGAACAATCTTTCAAAATGAGATTTCGCTCCGCGCTTTGAGTGATAAAATCAAATGATAATTCAAAATATTGGATGTTGATACGAATATGTGAATTGTCTCTTCGTGGAGTGCAATGTGTTCAACCCCCTTATATTTATATAACATAAAATTTGGGCAGACTTTTGAAGACTTTTTGTTTAACCAATGAGGAAAAGAGGTATCGTTGAATTATCTTATCATCTCATTTAAGTATGAAGTGAACCTAAGATGACCTACATTTTTTAATTACTCATACCAAATAATTGTACAGGCATACAGGGTGATTCAAAAGTACTTTGACAAACTTGGAGGTGATTCCTCACAATATTCTAATATGAATTGTTCAAATAAATATATGTCCGGAAAAGCTTCGTTTCCAAGATACAGGGTGTTAAAGTTT